>JAMXBD010000615.1:0-600000 GCA_024138025.1 Combretum micranthum
TGAACAATAATTATCAACTTAGAACTAAAGAAAATTCGAACCCGCTATTTTAATTGTTAGGAAATTAAAATTTATTAGGACTTGGTTCCTAATTTAATTCATCAAATTTGAAAATTTAATCACGTAAGTTTAAGAAAAAATATACTAAAAATAATTAACTGTATGAAGTTTTAACTAAAATTTGAAATACAAATAAATTAAAGTTTTGTCGTAACTTAAATAATATTATCTCGATAAAACGTAAATATAACGAATATGGTTATACACGAATAATTTATTTTCTTAATAAAAATATTTTTAGTTAATAACTATTATTTATTTATATAAAAAAAGAAGTAAAATCGGATTAAATCAACGCGGTTGCGCTACATGAAGAAGATGTGGAACGTGAACAGCAGAGGATCTCTTTCCATGCGCGCAAGAAGTCGAGGCCCGAGCAATTGAAATCCTTCCACGCACATAATATGACCGACCAGCTGAAGCTCACCGCACAACAATCCTCATTTGCCGATGCAAGAAGCTAACGAGCAGCTGAAGTTCACTCCCGCGCACGAGCAGCAGCAACCAACACAACGAGCAGGACAAACTCACCTCTAGCGCAAGCAGTACTAGCAAAACATAGCCCATTCAGTACACGGCAGCAGCTATGAGCATCAGCTTCCAACACACACACACGAATGCACAATAAGCACCTGGAACAGAGCACTTGGAACAGAGCACCTGGGAGCTTCAGATTTCAGCAGTTGAATTTTTGTCAACATTGATCTGATTTTTTTTAAGGAATTTAACCTGAAAAAGGCACTCAAACCAACCAAAAGCTACACTTATAACCAAAATTAATGTGCAAGAATTACAACCCAATTGGAAGAGGATTACAGCTCCAAATTTAGTTAGAAAATCGTGATTGATACAACAGCAAGAACATCCCTGCTGCAGAGACCCAATTTTGCTGACCAAGTTTGATCCGATAATTGAGCCTTCAATTCAAACAAAATTGACCCAAAAGCCAACAAAATCCACATGTAATCAAACAATAAATGAGGAGAATTTCAGCAACAAAAACAAACCATAACCACTTCAAAGATCCATGCAAAAATCGGAGGAGAACAGCTGCAGCAGAGGAGAAAATTCAATAGTTACAGCAGCACTTCTCCAATCCAACTCCGATTTTTGCAACATTTCTAGGATAGATGAGCGGCTATCTTGACCATTAAACACAATACGGAGCCTTCAAATGGGACACTTCATAAACCAAAAATTAATAAGAAAATCGGTTCCAAAATTGTCCAAAAAAATCAAGGTGAAATTGTTCCAGAAATTTTAGTTTCACACTTGAAACTTCAACTGAATTTGACCGATTTTTATCCAATTTGAGCCTTATTCTTACACACATAAATAACATTAATTAGCTACAAAAAAAGATAATTAAGACCTCAAAGATAGCCACAAGAATTTGTCAAACACAAGTCAGATTTTGCATCCAACTTTGTAAATTCGTATGGAAAATCCAGCTGCATTTGCAAACATTTTTCAAGTCCAAAACCAATTCAAAGCCTCTAAAACTTAGTCTAATCCTAGTATAGTATATAAGCCTAAGTTAGACACACTTTGAGTCATAAACCCCACAAAAACACTCTAAATTCCAGCTACAAACCCAAGTGGTCCAGCACTTTTTCATTTCCTTTTTCCATTTCCACCTTCAACATAGAAGCTTAGAAACATTGTATGAACAAACATAAACTAGCCAACTTCATACCTTATATACACACACTAAGCTCATCAATAACAACAAAACCAAATAAAAATCTAAGTTATCCTAGAGATCAAGAGGAGGGAATTAGCTTTTCAAGGTGAGAAAATTTGATTACATTAGTGAACTTTTATTATAGTAATGTGTTTAGTTAGAAACTCATCATCTAATCTTTGATTTAGGTTTAAATCCTTGCTTAAGAGGAAGTTGAACAACCTCCTTCCATTCCAATCCAAGGTAAGCTCCAACTAAACCTATCCTTGTTAAATTTATGAATAGACTAGGATGGATTTTGAGCATTGGAAGAAAGTTTATGGTTGGAAAAGTTGTTAATCCTTGGATGAATTCAAGTGGATAGTGTTTGATGTGTTGAGAATGCTTAGGTATTGTTGGAAGAGAAAAACAACAACTTAGAAGTCTTACAATTGTGGTAATAGTAAATTCGGTTGGAAGGACAAAGTGGACAAAACAAGACTCAAATTCATCTAATCTAGCCTAAATGCATGTTTAAAGCTTCTAAGACCTTATATGAACATAAAGCTTGATAAAACAAACTTTACAAACATGATTAGAAGACCTACACTACAAGGAAAGTGTACGAACAAATTCATGAAAATTATACATACGAGATCCTATAGGTTATGATAGAACTTAAGATAAATGAAAGTTTAAATGAATTCTTTAAATAATCCTCAACCAAAGAAACTTAAAAGAATCAAACATAGAAATTCTTTTCTATAAGGATCAATCTTTAAGAAATCGATATAAACCATAGGATAATACCAAATACCGACATAGGACACTTAGATACTCATAGGAATTTAATTTTCTATTTATAAATATTATTGACAATACTTCATTAATAGATAATTTCGACTCCGTCGAGGATTTCCAGTCGATTACTCCGACTGATCAATATGAGCTGTGAGTAACTTAGACTTGTTACATTGTTTGTGCTTGTAGTATAGTTGCATTGGAATATATATATTCAATGGATATGCATGGGGATTGGGATACAGCGTGTATGCGTGGTGTATGATTGAATGGCAAATTATCATAACATAAGCGATAATCCTATTGCATGATAAATATTGTATGAAATATGTTGATGATTGTCTGTAAATTGGTATGATCGCCTTAAACTTGATTAACAACTGTCGGTACTATAAATGAAACGACATGCATTGCATGATTTGCATAAATTGCATTATGTTTTTACGAATACCTATTACGTGTTAGAATTTCGGTTCTTGATAATACTTGGTTTTTCTAGGCAATGGGCTATTAGTTCTATGCAAGTTTACCTTGTTCTGTCGGTTCCATGGGAACTAACTAGTAACGAAGGACGCCGCCCATGGTATCGTTGTGAAATGGCTAACACTTAGTGGAGTTTCTAAGGTACAAGACAGGAATTGAGTGTTTAAAACATCATTAACATAAAGAGATAATAATTGTGAGGATTATGGATTCCTGTGTATTTAGTTTCTCCTGGGTAGGTGATTCAGGTATTGGTTCCTTCAACCCCAATGAGAGGGCGTAAATCTCCATCCTGTTTGGATTCCGGTTTGTCCAAGCTTGTAATTGTTCATGTGTTTGATTGATGCATTGCATATGATTGATAATAACTTGCTTGTTGTGATAAGTCTGGTTATTCACTGAGCCCGTGGTTATGCTCACACTCCTACAGTCCTTACAGGATGACACTTAAGCCTTGGTTGGTGGCTTCTAGGAGCTTAGAGCTGGTATGATTCTAAAGCTGGAAGTGTTTTGGAAATAAGGAAAAGTACTTTCTTTATTTATATGTATTAATTGATGTTAGTGCATCAATTTTAATATCTGAGAATTTAGATAGTTTTATGGTTTGTAATAGTTATTATTCAAACTGTAGTACTTAATTATGGTATTATGATTTTATTTACTTTCATCATTTCTTATCACGCAACCAAAAAGATCTGTTTTGTTAAATAAACGTCACTTTCAAAGTAGTTCTAGTATGAATATGTGTATTTGATATCGTTGGATTATCAGGCTATATCTATATTTATATTACTACTAGGGTACTATTGGGGCATGACAGCATGTGTCTATGTTAATATATACCGAGCTTCAACTCATTATTATTGTTGTTGTTCTTCTTCTAGGTGTTGTGTTGATGAAGAAGATGATGTTGTTGTTGTTGTTTATGATGATTGACGGTGATGATGATGATGTCAGAGACACTATGGCTAGGGAAGTCAAAGGTGGTATCAGATGATAAGTAGAAGGTCATGTGGGTGTATGTGGAGGACAAGGGGACAAACTTAGACCTGCGGCTGGAGTGACGGCTAGTAATGTGTACTATCTAAAGGGGTTCGCATGCAATGAAAACTGACTGAAACCTATACCCTGACCATGGGCAAAACCTGATAAGGGAGGTTAGCCACTCTACTGTGCGAAGTTGCCAGATGACTCATGAGATGGATCATTAGGTTCATGCATTAACATAGATGGCAAGCTTGGCATCCCATAAAAACAATGGTAGGGATTTAGCTAAGGTACTATTCGTGTAAATAGTGTAAAGCTAAGCTAATCGGGACTTGGGTCGCTGCTAGGGGTACCCATGTAAGGTGCAGCTTACTAGTATAAAGGGTACTGCTCGAAGGAAGCAATTGAAGGAGGACGGGCATAGTTCATCAGCATATTAATTTGCTCTTGCATCTTGTCCATCTAATGATATTGAATAGTCTCATCATACTTAGAGTGCACTAAATCCCCATTATGTGGCTGCTTATAATAGTTATGTTTGTGTTCCTTTGTCAGCATACCATAGCCAAAGTCATGGCGGTAGCCAGATATATGCCAAAACCGTCTCTATAATTGCCACATATAACTTAGGTTTTTGACATGTCGCAACAACAAGATCATCCTCCTCCTTCCTCTTTCGCTCCATCATGGCTTGATTGAAACAAAGTAAAGGAAGTGCCAATAAAATGATATAAAATAATGGAAATAGCGTATTATAATACAATATGAAAATAGAATATGCTTACATAATTTTGCATGGACACCTCGGACTTCCAATGATCAGTCAGTTATCCCTTCTTCTTCCTCAAATGTGCGCACTTGTAGTTCTCCATTGGCATGTGATTATTTAATGGACATGAAACACAAAAATAAGAATAAATGGAACACAAACTTGCACACCATGTATCATCACATGTTGCAAACAATGGAATTTGCCACTTGCCTTTGTAAGTGAATGGAAAAGAATAGACTTCATACCACCCGTATGCACTGATTTTTGCTTCTTCCTATTTGTTATATTCATCGTGGTCGATGCAACAAGATTGAAAAAAGTTAACAAACGGAACAAATAACTAGTTATATATTCTACTTATGGAACCATGCTTAGTAATCCTCATCAGTCTCTACGAAGTGGACAAATCTATCTACTCCACCGCCTGGTACTCAAAACCCAGTGTAGCTTGCTAGCAACTTCCTTGCCTCCACCCTCAGCCTGGATGTATGCCTTAGCCTGTAGCGAAGCTAGGTGTATGATTTACTACAAAAGTTCAATGTTATGCACCACTTGTGTACCCTCCACAAGTTCACTAATAGTTCGAACTTTTGTTGCACATTAAAGACAAGCTGCATGTGTCAGTGAATGTTTAAAACTATTTTAATGGTCGTAAGTATGTTTTTAATAGAAAATAAACTTACCATAACTATTCGAATAATGCCATACCGATAGGCCTCTGAAACGTTAACCATGCCTTACCTCTTGCTCCTAGAATGAAAACTTATTTGATGCTCTATGGTGAGAGTAAGAACTCAAATTAACCATCCCAATACTTGAGCACATGATACCCACATATCCATCTAGCATGGCCATGGTCGGCCTATGGTCAGTTCTCCTAAACTCTTCCTCTACCCTAGTCCCTTTATATATACCCCAACACCTTACAAGAACCATGATATCGCCTTCTCCTGTTCGGCTACTACCACGACCTCACCATGCTCCACTATTGTAGCCTTTGAGTCCTTGTGGTCCATCTTAGTGGGTAGATCATCAAGAAGTTCATATATGATATCCGCCCTTTTTCTCAACCCATTCACCTACCTCAGCTAAGTTTGAGAAGTTTGGCTTAACTAGTCGTTGGTCGCTTTGTGTTGCTGATTGCTAAGCAATGCAATAAACGAGATTCATGTATAATTAAATAAGATGGTCGATACGGAAGCAAAAAGTTTAACTATTCAAGGTAGAAACCCACCAGTATACTGCTCAAGTATGCCTCAGCATCCTCCGTAATCTTATTGTAGAAATCTAGGCACTATATACTGCACATTCAAAAATACCAAATGTTAGTGAATTATTACTTTGAGGCCATTATAAATAAATAGATGTAACATAGAATAACAAATGAAAATGGGCATATAGTCTATTCCAGATTCATCATCACCCATGCCACCACAAACTTCATTAAGCTGGGTAGAAGTGCAAGGTCTTTTAGGTTAACAAATATGCAATCAATTGGAAATGTCCAAAGTCTTTTAACATTTGTGCATTGGCTCCTCCATAGGGTAGCTCATCCGATTCACCATCTTTTGTAGATTCAGATTGGAAGAGACCATGAGTGAACATATAACATTATAGAACTTTTTGTACAATCCTTAGTCATTAGATTGCTTACTCAAGTCCTTCAAGTAAAATACCTATTATGTATGGTCTGCAAGAATGTATGGATTATTATGTACCATGTCCTTATTGTGTTGATTGCAATGAGGTCTCCATCGATACTTTCTGGTCTTAAACAAAAATACTCACTTGGACCCCACATAATTTAATTGAATAACTTTAATAAGAATGACATAAAAGGTTATCCGTTATTTATTATCTAAACTAATGACATATACGTTGTATTTTGTGATCTTAATCCCACCTCCTTTAATTCTATGTTATATTGGACCCCTTTCACAACACAAGTTCTGTAGTTGTATCAATGAATGTTCGGGCCCCACCCTAAGGCTTCTAGATCTTCTAGCACCTACTACCTATAGACAGAATTAAGTTTTGCAATCACCAAAGGATGAAAATGACGAATTCAATCTTTAGCCCATTGAAAACTTATTTCAAATGATGTGGGTGAGTCGTAACCTTGTTTCTAAATAACTCTGCAAAATGTTTACATGTTATTCTTCCTACGTTACATGCTCCTCGCACATTCATTCTTGCTCAAACTCTCCAAAAGTAATTTCATTAAAAGTCTACATTAGGAAATGGTGAAATTATGGTGTTATTAGGTCGTAAATGAATGCAAATGACTCCACATGCTCATATCACAATTATTTAACATTGTTTAATGCATTTTATTGATTTCGAGGTTTGAACCTGATATAGTGCATGCACCTATTGGACGTACGAGCTTTGCAAATACTTGAAACGACAATGATGAAGCTTCCTCTAGTGGTTCGTCCCATTACAAATGGGGCCTATTTGTTCTTGAATTCATGTTCTTAAAACACAGTAAGCAAAATTGTATGCTCTTTTTCACAAGATATGACTCAGTAATGGAACCCTTTGATCTTACCTTGTTTCACAAATATCCTTCGAGAACTCCCAGTATCTTTCAATAAGATACATCGAACGATATTAGACAAGGCCACACATGTGTGCTTCCCTTAGAAGATGCAGAGTTAAGTGGACCATGATGTCAAAAAAAGTAAGAGGAAATATTTTCTCTAACTTGCAAAAACTTAAGATTGTGGTTTTCTCTAAAGACTCAAGTAAATTCAAATGAAGTTCTTTGGTTGTCAATTCCTTGAAGAAACAAGAAACATCACATACAATGTCATAAATTCATTACTCGAGAAACCCATGAATAACTACCAGCGGGATCTGTTGCAGCAAGACATGACAATCGTGGCTCTTTAGACCCCTTAAATTCACTTCCTTATCAATTAGATACGATGCTATATTGGAAGCATATCCATTTGGCATCTTTATGTCTCAAATTAGGTTATAGACCTCTCTCATTTGCTGAGTTGACAATGTATTGCAACTGATGGCTTGGGAATGCGACTGTCATGTTCTTGCCGATACATCTTTGAATAAAAGCCATTTCTTGGAGGGTGAGTCTCACCTTATCTGTGTCCTTTAACTTACCTTTAAGACCAAAAGTAGTCTCAACCAAGTTGTCACATATATTCTTTTCGATGTGCATCATTGATCACGCTTTTTCTATTTGTGCTTTTTAAAACTCTTTTTAGTTAAATTGAAATTCCTTTAGAAGCACAATTTTTAACCGACAGTGTATCAAGTGCATGTACAGGAATAATATATCGGTGAATACTTAGTTGAATCCACAGGGAGTGAGGACTGGCTATAAACTATACCATTCCAATTAATAGCCAGGCAAATCAAAATGTTGTTTCTCTTTTTAGATTTTCTTTTATATAACTAAGAACATAAAAATATTAGATTTCCAACACCTGTAATTGATTAGGTTAACAACCAATAGATCTGAACAATCAAATGAATGTATGCTATCAATCAAAACATGTCCAATCCAAACTTGTCAATAGGTTCAGTTTCTAAACAATCAAGCACTAGATAACAACTTCTTTTCCCAAAGCAAGCTATTACCCTAAATTAACCAATCAATGTTCCCTATTCCTAGGAAAGTGATTAATTGACTAATCTATTCAATTACCAAACCCTAATTGAATTCAAATCCATATCCCTATGTAATATGTAATCCAAATTAGATTTTCACAAAATTGATGAAAAAAAAATTTCTCAATTACAATCCTAATCTATCATGAATTCTAGATCTAATCTAAAATCTTTGATATGTGAAATAAAATCAACAAATTGAATACAGACAATTGATCAATCAACAACATGGATCATCAATCAAATAGTTCAGATCTCCAACTAATAACCCTAATTAAGATAAGGAGAAATCAAGTATTAAACATCATCCAACACTTAAATATGAGAAAAAGAACAAAATCACCTTGTCAAAATAATCATGTTCTTGAAATCCAAATCCAAATCCAAATAACGTTTTCCACTTGAATCTTGGTGTGGAATTCATAAACAAATTAAAAATTTAACTACTTTAGTGTTCTAAACCCTAATCTAGATCTAGGAGCAAGGAGATAAAATAGAATTTCATGCCTAGAGTTTCTTCTTTTTTTTTTAACAAATGACAACATGATGAATATATATGAAGAGTTGCAGGGGAGTTACGCCGGCATTAAAGGCCAACCTTTAATGTGAAAATTAATTTTCGAGGACAGCAATAAATATATGCCGTCTTCAACACCGGTGGCGTAACCGTTCCAGTTGCCAGTATGCAATGAAAAGTCACAAACCGCTTGATTTTCCCTTGTGAACGTTGGCGGCTTTGGTTTCTCACTGTGCCCGCGTATCTTTAAAATTGTAGAAGCTGGCTTAATTTCTTCTTCAACACGGGCAGCGTTCGATCCGGCTTTAAAAATTTGCTTTCTGTACACGCGCAACACTAGCTCAAAGCTGGTGGCGTAGCCAAGGATTTTGCTGGCGTATGTATAAAAATTTGCAGCGCTAGTAAAAATTTCCATCCAAAGCTGGCAGTGTTGCTATTTTATGATGAAGACCGCTTGTTTTGCATTTCAAGGCCGGCGGTGTTGAATTGCAGAAATGCCGGTGTTCTTCTGTTCTTGCCTATAATTGTAGAAATCTTCTCTAATTTGCTTGAATTTGTATTCTAAATCCTTAATAACCTGAAATAACAATTTAAGAATATTTAAGTACCATTTCCAATTGATTTCTATAAAATTTATAACATATAAACATGATTTGATTAATGTAAATTTGAGTAAAATATGACTTTACCAACTCCCCCACACTTGAATTTTTGCTTGTCCTCAAGCAAAACAAATAAGCTCAAAGTTGAAATTTGTCATAGAATGTACAACACTTTTTTCATAATTAAAGTTCAAGTCATTCTTTTTCATTGTACATGACTTACATTTCTTGTGCCTGCTACTCAAACCAAACTGGAAACATGTCATTAGATTACTAGAATTAAAATTTAGCAGCTAATCTAGACAAAACAAACTTTAATCCTAGTGCTTAACAAAAGAATATTCCATTTAAAAGTAGATGCATAATCCATTAAGGAAAAACACTCTTTTAAACTGCCCTGGACATTTAGCATGCATATACTCTTGGCAACAAATAGTAAAAGCATATGGTATCAACTTTTCCTCTAGATTGTCTCCTTTTTTATTATAAGTCTTATTTCATTTGGTACTGTGCATTTATTTTCTTTTTCTTTTCCATACAAGCATTTATTTTCTTTTTGGGAGGTTTTTGCCTCCATCTTTTTGTTTTTCAAAGTTTATAGTTTGAACTTTTGCCTTTTCTCTCTTCTCATTATAGTGAGTTCATTGAGTCGGTACATCCCAGGCTCATCACCTAAGTGACCAGGTTTTAAAGGGCCCCTAAGAACTCTTTCTCACTTTAACATTCAAGTTTAGATACTCATAATTCAAATACTTGAGTTATTAGAGTAGAGGCTATGCTTGTTTCTTCTTTTCTTTTCTTTTTCTTTTGAATGCAATAACAAATTCAAGGCTTATTTTTATAAAGGATCACTAAGTGAAAATTTTCTTCTACCTCTTTCAATAAGTGTTATAAAGTTATCAAAATAACTCAAAGAGTATATACAGACTAAAATTTTTAGAAGTAGACCTGTTTTTTTTCACAAAAGACTCGACGTACTCTCAAATTTCCAATTCTAAAGCTAAATACAAGGTAAATTTGTTCCTTAAAGATTTCACTACTTAATTTCAACTAAGTAAACTAATCACAACAGTAGGTGAGTAAGGCACTAAGCAAGTCAATTTACATTCTTTACATAGATGCTTTTCACAATTTTCTGTACAATCTTAAGATTTCATACAATTTTTTCAAAAAATTTTAGCCTCAAATTGCCATATAATACTTAAGGACAAAAACTTCAAAGTGTGGGTACAATCATTCAATTTAGATGCAGATGTCACATGTAAAAATTCAGCAATTTAACAAAATGCAGACATCAACAGCAGTCATACTCAACTCCATTCTCCAATTCTCCATTCATTGTCCTTTCCCCCACACTTAAAATAAATAATGACCTCACTGTTCCTAATCAGCTCAACAACAGAAAAGAAATAAAAAAATTAAGAGAAAAGGAATATGTACTTCCCAGGTTTTTAAAATAGATGCATGTGTGAGTTCCAAGCGGTACAGCTAAAGAGAAGTTCTCTACTTAAGTTCATCTTGTATGTTTATCTCTTGTTTTATATAATTCATGTGCATTAGCTCCTGTTTTTCATATTATCTGCACAATAGGGTATACTATCAAAGCAAAGAAAAACAAAAAGAAAAAGAAAAAGATATTAATAGATAGATAATAGTGGGTTGCCTCCCACTTAGCGCTTGTTTTTTAATCTCAGCCTGACTTTATGATTTTCTTCTTCAAGGAGGTTCAAAATCACTAGTCTTCTTATCCTTCCTTTTCTTCCATGAATCTACTCTTGCACTTTCACTTATGGCAGCTTTAGTGGATTTAGGGTTCTTTTTCCATCTCTTCAAGATATTCACATTCAACTCTTTATTTCTAACCCTCAACACCATCTTACTATTCTTCACATCTATGGAAGCTCCAGCAGTGGCCATGAATGGTCAGCCAAGTATGAAGGGAATCTCTGGAATTTCTTCCATATCTAGTACCACAAAGTCTACTGGAAAAATGAACTTGTCAACTTTCAAAAGCACATCTTCAATTACCCTTCTTGGTCTTTTAATGGAGTGATCAACTAACCGAATTGTCATCTCAGTCTTTTTGATTGCATCCTCCAATCCTAATTTCTTAGCCACAAAGAAAGGAATCAAATTAATACTTGCACCTAAATCACAAAATGCATTTTTAAATTGAGTATCTCTAATAGTGTAATCCATTGTGAATTTCCCTGGATCATTTAACTTTAGGGGCAATGCATCCTTCAAAGCTTTAGTACAAGGCTAAGACAACATGACTGTCTCTTTCCCATTCATTTTCCTCTTCTTATTCATAACTTCTTTCAAGAACCTTTATATTGAGGTGATTCTTCTAAAATTTTAGTCAGAGGAATATTAACTTCAAGCTTCTTAAACACTCCATGAATCTCTCAAATCTTCATCATCTTTCCTCTTTCTTGATCTTCCTGAAAAAGGAGTTGATGGTACATATGATCTGACTACAGGAGTGTGCTTGTTGTACCATATCTTCCTTTTGAGTTGATGTAGAAGCCAAGCTTTCTTGTTTCTCAATCAGCTTGCTTGTACCTACTTTAATCTCATCTACTTGCTTAATTGGGTAGAGGGCTTCTTAAGACCTGTAATCTGCTGTCCTAATTTCTCAAACCCTCTAAAGTCAGGTTTGTAAGCTTCTCAATTGCTGATTCCCATGTTGGCTTTTCTTCTTTTATTTCAACCTCTTTTGCCACTAAAGACTTTCTATCCAGTTGTTTTGCACTTGACACAACAGTTTCCTTTTTTCTTTTTTGGCCTTGCATTGTCAACTGGGTTTCTTCATTCTTTCCATCACAAGAAAGCTCCCAATCTGCACTTGTGTTAGCAAATTTAAAAATAGATGAAACAAATTTAGTTAGACTTGCTACCTGAGTCTCCAATTTCTCAATAACCTCTTGTTGCATCTCAAACTTTTCTTCCCATTTTTCTCTAAACTCCTCACAAGTTCTTCAAAAGTTTTCTCTTTACCTGGATTTGTAACTGTAGGTAGGGAGAAGAATTGACAACAATCTCTTGTCTTGGAGTCTCACAAGTGTGATAATCTTGATTTGTCATGCTGGAATCAAATTCTTGCATGCCACCCTGATATTGAGAGTCATCATACAAATAGCCATACCATGAAATACTACTGGATTAGAATTGTATGGATCAGTGTCTTGGCTTCCTAAAAATCCATCAATCTTTACGAATGCTGATTTTGGTGACATAAATGATAAGTTCCCTCCAGTAGATAAATCATCATCGTCTTACCATAATCATCTATATTAAGGAAAAAGTTTAGATGAGTCCAAGTAGGTTAATTATGATAAGGGCATTGGCTTATCAAACGATAGAATTGTCTCCAAGCATTTGTCAAAAGCTCCATCATACTACCTAAATGAATATATTTCTAATATGATCTCTAAAGTACAACAATATAAGAAAACTGGTGTTGATTATCCATCTCTCTTTCTTCAAGCACCTGAAAAGAGAAAAAGAAAAACCGAATAGGTTGTACAAAAAGAATCAAATATAGTATATACAAATGAAGAAGATATAATTTTTATGATATATATTTTGCTAATTTTTAGAGTTTCAAATAAAGCCTAGTCTACAAAAGTCCAAAAAATTGAAAATAGCACCACATCACTCCTGGCAACAGCGCCAAAATACTGATCATGCTTTTTCTATATGTGCTTTTTAAAACTCTTTTTAGTTAAATTGAAATTCCTCTTGGAAGCGCAATTTTTAACTGACAGTGTATGGAGTATGTGCGCAGTAATAATATATCGATGAATACAGAGTCAAATCCACAGGAAGTGAGGACTAGCTATCAACTATATCAGTCTAATTCATATAGCAATCAAAATGTTGTTTCTCTTTTTAGATTTTTTTTATATAACTAAGAGCATAAAAATCTTAGATTTCTAACACTTGTAATTGATTAGGTTAACAGCTAATAGATCTGAACAATCAAATCAATGTATGCTATCAATCAAAACATGTCTAATCCAAACTTGTCAATGGGTTCAGTTTCTAAACAATCAAGCACTAGATAACAAACTTCTTTTCCCAAAGCAAGCTATTAAATTAACCAATCAATGTTCCCTATTCCTAGGAAAGTGATTAATTGACTAATCTATTCAATTACTAAAGCCTAATTGAATTCAAATCCATATCCCTATGTAATCTGTAATCCAAATTAGATTTTCACAAAAATTGACTAGAAAAGAATTCTCAATACAATCCTAATCTATCATGAATTTTAGATCTAATCCAAAATCCTTGATATGTGAAATAAAATCAACAAATCGAATACAGAAAATTGATCAATAACATGGATCATCAATCAAATAGTTCAGATCTACAACTAAAAACCTAATTAGGATAAGGAGAAATCAAGTATTAAACATCATCCAACACTTGAATATGAGAAAAAGAACAAAATCACCTTGTCAAAATAATCATGTTCTTGAAATCCAATCCAAATAACGTTTTCCACTTGAATCTCGGTGTGGAATTCGTAAACAAATTAAAAAGTTAACTACTTTAGTGTTCTAACCCAATCTAGATCTAGAGGAGAAGGAGAGAAAATAGAATTTCATGCTTAGGGCTTCTTCTTTTTTTCAACAAATGACAACATGATGAATATATATGAAGAGTTGCAGGAGAGTTACACCGGCATTAAAGGCCGGCGACCTTAAATTAAATTTGGCCGGCATTTAATGTGAAAATTAATTTTCAAAGACAGCAATAAATATATGTTGTCTTCAACACCGGCGGCGTAACCGTTCCAGTTGTCAGCGTACAATGAAAAAAGTCACAAACCGCTTGATTTTCCCTTATGAATGCTGGCGGCTTTGATTTCTCACCGTGCCGACGTATCTTTAAAATTGTAGAAGCTGGCTTAATTTCTTCTTCAACATGGGCAGCATTCGATCCGGCTTTAAAAATTTGCTTTCTGTACATACGCAACACTAGCTCAAAACAAGGCACATAGCCAAGGATTTTGCCGGCGTATGTATAAAAATTTGTAGCGCTGGTGAAAATTTCCATCCAAAGATGGCGGTATTGCTATTTTATGATGAAGGCCGCTTGTTTTGCATTTCAAAGCCGGCGGTGCTGAATTGCAAAAGTGCCGATGTTGCTTCTGTTCTTGCCTAAAATTGTACAAATCTTCTCTAATTTTCTTGAATTTGTATTCTAAATCCTCAATAACCTAAAAGAACAATTTAAGAACATCTAAGTACCATTTCCAAATGATTTCTATAAAATCTATAACATATAAACATGATTTGATTAATGGAAATTTGAGTAAAATATGAATTTATCAATCATGTCAAGGTTGTGTCGCATTTGCAGTTCATTCCAATATGGCAATTGGAAGAGCACCTTCTTACACCAATTTGTGCAGTGTCGTTCCTTTGACAATAGAGCCACTCTTTTATTTTCTCCAATATGACAGAATTGAATAAAGAGAGTGGATTATCTTATTGTTAGCTATCCTTTCTATCATCACCTTTATCTATCTTGTCTTCTGGTTTGCGGGCACCTAGCCCATCAATGTACTCCCTTGTCAATTTATCCTTTCTTTCTAGGTATGACTTAGATCCGTCAACTGATTATATAATGTCTTCCTTAGTGAAATCTTTGGGGGGTCTCGTTTCCATAGTGCCATCAAATTAAACTATCGTGGTGCCATCTATGCTGAAACAATGGTATATGGACCCATATAACGGAACTTATTTGAATGCCCACTTGTGTAGTCGACATTACATATAGGACAAGCCTTGTAACCCTGGGTCATCCAACTATATATGTTACCAAATGCTAAGAAATCGTTGATAGTCCACAACACTGCAGCATGCATTCAAATGTCCAACCTTTCATCACATCTAGTGTTTTCATACCACTTGTCCACAATCCTTTTAACTCTTCTATAAGGGATTGTAAGTATACATCAATGTCTTTAACTAGAAATCCTAACCTTGGTATTAAAACATATGTAATCATATATCTTCCTTCATGCATCTCCATCTGGTGGAATATATATAAAAACATAATAACAGTCAAACGCTGTATGTTGTGCTCATATTGCTAGGATGAACCGATCAATGACAAGTCCTAGTTACACACTCTAGGGGTCTCGATGCAAGCAGAGGGTATTTGCTATTTAATCCCTTCCACTGTTCAGAATTCGTGGGATGCCTCAACAGACCACATATGGATACATAATTTTCTTTGTACCATCATCTCTAGATCTGTCTTCTGAGACATGACTATATTGTAATCTCGAAATTAATGCGAAATGTTGCAAGACCTTAATCGGAATTGTTTTCTACCTCCTTGAATGAAGCTTCCATCTTCCTTCACCATGTACTGGGTAGCTATCAAGATTTTGGAATTCTTTCCTGAACATCACACAATCATTTTTGCATGCATACATCGTGTTTATATCCATGCCTAACTGCTTCAATAACTTTCATGCTTCGTAGTATAAGGATCGTAACAAATCCTATCAGTAACAAACTTTTTATTTAAGCAGGTCGATTATTAAATGACTTCACTAATTGTTTGTCGTCAACCTTTAGATTCATCATTTGAAGTACCACTAATAATATAGAGAACTTTGTACAGCCCGGATACACTGGACTCTTTGCATTTTCAAACATTCTTGCCACTGATCCTCGTCAAATGCACTATTTTCTTCTCTACTATCAACATCGTCCCCTTTAGGATCACTCATATTAGCAGCAAGACTCTCCAAAAGTTCTTGATCTGCTTCATTTTCAAAGTTTGTGAACTCAGGTCAAATACTCCATTTACCCATGATAGCATCATCATTTACCTCATCTTCATCTAATTCTTTATCGTGGAAAATCCACATCAAGTAGGTCCAAGCCATTCTCCTCATGAGGAGACGATACTTAATAATTTGAATAGACTACCATGAACTATTAAGACAATCTTTATAAGGGAGTCTAATTAATCCATCTACCCTTTGATGGTTTGTAGGAGCTTGTAAAAATTTTCTAATCCCATTTCTGTATTACGTAGTTGTCAAACTCGCATCATATGCCAATTTTGTGCAGATATCCTAAATTAACATTAAATCAATTACGACATCTTAGTCACATCATATATTTCCGTATGAGTATCCAATCATTTAATACCAACTCATTATCTTCTAAATTAACATATTATTTAAGTTATCTATGTACCATATAGTTAAACTCAATAAACATGTACTAAATAATAATATAAAATTGCTAAATCCTAAGTATATAATTTTTTGAATTACTAAAAAAATATGTAAATATAAATTTGTATTCACATCATATATTTCCATATAAGTATCCAAACATTTAATACCAACTCATTATCTTCTAAATTAACATATTATTTAAGTTATCTATGTACCATATAGTTAAACTCAATAAATATACAATTGCTAAATCCTAACTATATAATTTTTTGAATTACTAAAAAGAAATATATAAATATAAATAAATTAATATATATATATATATACTAGCTTTCAAAAATTTGTATTTAAATTATTGAAAATATTTTACTCACCTTTTTGGTGATTGCATCACTCTAAATACCTGACTCAAGCAAAACAATTTATCAGATATCTCTACAAAAATAAAAACATAATTAATAAAATAATATTTATTTAAAAATTCTATATTTATATAACGCTAGTGGACTTTGCTAGGCAAAAAAATTAAAACTAAGTGAGAGGGAGTATTAACCGGTCGAAGTGAATAAGTCAAATTTCCAAATAGTGAGACAAGAGAAGAGGAGAGAGGAGAGTATTGTGTAATGTGTGAATTGGGACAGGGGAGGGGTATGGCTCTTATATAGAGCCATGGGATGAAGCGTAATCGTCTTTTGACAAGGACAATATGGCAATTTTCACCTCATTATCCCAGTTAGTAGCAAAAATCGCCTCAACCAACGATGATCCTGAGAAGCGAAGATCGTCTAATTTTATTGTTGCTTATTCTCAAATTTTTACCAGCGATCTATTCTTTCTTATGTGCCAAAGAATGGAGTATTTATAGGTAGCTTTGATAATCTTAATATTTTGAAAAGTGAATAATGATGGAAAATGGAATTTACTCAACATATGTAAGGTTGTATCAAAAAGAAAATCTTTCACTTTTTATTTCTTTTTTTTTTTTTTTTTGTGGATGAGAAACTTTTGGATCGAATAGCTATCTTGCAGAAGAGGATAGAGCATATTTAGACGCCATTACATAGGAAAATTTTTCATTCACAAGAATTTTTTTCTTTTTAATGAAATAGTATACAAAAGAATAGAAACCCATGTTAATATCAGATTAATTAACCTATCTTAACAAGGTAAAAAAAAAAAAAAAAAAAAAATAGCAGCGGTAGTGACAGTAACATTCTACCTTAGCATCTTTCTTTGTTGGTGTATCAGGTGGTGATTTTGGACTCCTCGTGTTTGGTGTCAACATGAAACCATAAATCCAGCTACCCGTTGCTTCATTCCTCAATATCCTTCCATTCTTTAAGGTACATGCATGTTTACGAGCTACACAATAAGTATAACAATTAAATTTTAGAAAATTATCAATAAATTGTTTATTTAACCCTAAGAAATAAGAAGTGCTTTTTTTCATTTAAGAGAAAAACAACGAAAGTTAAGAGTTTTTTTTTTTTTTTTTGGTTCTTTTTTAATTGGTAACATAGTAAAATTTATTATCCTTTTGCTCTAACTATCAAGCTTTTGATGACTGGAGTGAAAGATGGTAAGGCTTAAGGACTCACCCCTAAACTGAAAAATTTCTTAGATGAGTTCAATGAAGAAAGAGGTAATGAAGCGTCTCGAACCACTATGGAAAAGACCGTATCATGTATATTTTATCAAAATTTCCCCTTTTTTTCTCCCTGTTTTTCCTCCTTGAGTTTGACTTGTTGCACTTAGTATACCAACCATTTACAATGTTTTGAGTTAGTATCTCTGCAACTGATCCTAGCACCTCCACTACTTTTGGGTAATTAACCCGCACTTTTATAAAAACGAGTCTTGCGGACCAGTCAAATAACTGTTAGATTGCAATTCCTAGAATGGATGCTGCATTCATCCCTTGTGAAACTAATGCAAGACATTATTGAGCAAACTCCATACATTAGTTGTCATGCTTAGAAATTTGAAATTAATGAAAACTCGCTAAATATTTTACTTAAATAAGATACACCAAGGCTACTAAAACAACAAAACTATGCCAATTCGCTTTTCCAATTTTAAATGTAAAGTTTTTGTTTAAAAAATATATTTTATTGAAAGGTACATAGAGATTATATTTAAAAGACTCATAAATGTCTAGGTTTTATAATGTCTATGTACAATGGTCCAATGTCTAATCAAGGTAAAAGTAGTGCCATATAACATAGGTAAACACTCTAGTCAACATCGTCATTGCATTCCTAGACATAGAAGTTGTATTCAAGCTCACAAGTCATTAAGAAACATATCAACATCTATTATATTAAATCTCGAGGAAGTAAGTTTGGAATCTTGTACATAGTAGCAAACAAGCATATGCTATGCTACTTTAATGCAAAAACAGTTTATTACAATAAGAGTTTGTTAAAATAATTATTTAAGAGTAGCAAGAAGTATATTTTCAATGTCCCAAAAATTTAAGTAATTCATGTTTCCAATCCGATATGTATATATAGGAATGAAGGGGTCAGGCTTCTACCAAGCAGGCCATGGGGGATCGATGAGGAAAATTAGATAATCACTTGCAAAATCGAGATCATATATGCTCTCGTAGGACTCCTGACTTTATTTACTATCGACAATAGAGGTCCATCTATAATATATGTATGTATATAATTTATATATATAAATTTTGTGGATTTTGTAAAATATATGCATTTTATGGAAATTGCGGATGGATAACCATGTTTTAATATCGATGGACGATTTGACATTAATATGAAGTTTTCCACAACAATCCATGAAGTCCAGCGTATTCCGTTAGCAAGCATCGATGAGACATCCAGTGAAGCCAAGAGCAAGTCCACCATCCACACGCTAATTCAATCCACGGGAATCAATTTTCAATATTGTAAAGCCATGTCATGCAGCCAAATTTGAAGACACGTATGTTAGGCAATTTATTGTAACAAGTCAGTGCCAGCAATGTCCTTTAAAAGATGAGTTTTAATCCAAAGGATAGATATCATATTAAGTACGTATGGAGGAAGTCTTTGAGAAGGAGCCACCATTCTGAGTTGATAATTAATATACTTGGAAAGCACGAACTTGGGTAAAAAGTTTTGAGAAAAATTATTTTAAGAAGGGTACGTTATTTTCCTTGGATTATTTACAAGCGGTATTCAAGCTCTTATTTTTGCAAAATTAGCTGCCACTTATATAGGAGAATTCATGGAGGGTCATCATTGATAAGAGGGAAGAAGGAGGCTATTAATTGGACACACACACGGAAATACTCAGAAAACAAAGCCACTGATATATATATATATATATATATTGCTATAGGGATTCAACAACACGGTGTGGAGAGTAAGGAGGAAGAGAATTTGATATTGAAGTGGAGGAGGGAACGGAATTAGGGTTTGTAAGTCACAATAAAATCCGACAGGAAGAGTTAAGTTTGGAAGAAATGAGATCGAGAAGAGTTAAGGCAAATTTGATGTGTCTCAGTAATGAGAGTGGATGGCTGGACCAAGTATTAAATTAGATCTGTTAGTCTAGACATAGATTGGCCGAGTACGGAAGTATGGATCCAACTTAATTAGAAGCTCTACATAAATAAATGATAGCCCATACACACTATTATAATATTAGAGAATTTGTTAAAGATAGGATCAGTACTTGATTTTGATGATGTGGCATGACAACCACATGAAAGAATCAATAGAATATTACGTAGGAGCAATTATTTATAATTAAATTTCCATCATGTATTACACATCTAAATACATATGTAAGTGTGATAAAAAAAAAAAAAGTCAATGAAAACCACAAAAATATTTGCGCCAGCTTGTATTATTCAGGCTTGATTAGCTGTATTCGGCTATTAGAAGTTCTGCATAATTAAATGATAGCCCATGCACAGTATTATTACTAATAGGATCAGTTCATTTTGTTAAATTGTGTTTGCTTGTGTTTGCCCTATAGCATTTTTCCACAGGAAGCCGCACTCTCTAAGAGACAAAGGACAGATTTGCGAGAATTAAGAAGATGGGGACGAAGCTTGAATTTGCGGACACAGAGATTAACATGCCATTGGAGCAAGACAATTTTTGAAGCTGCAATTTCAATTTTAGATCAATTCCTTATTTGCTTTTTCCAGTGATTTCTTTTACACATCTTAGAAACAATTGTTCTTTTAATATTCTTGATATCAATGGATTATGTTATAAATTGTTTTCATATGTGTTTGTGTCTTCTTAATTCAATTATATGCTAAACCTTTTTATGTGGGAAAATCGATGAAACCTAGTTACTAATCTATCATTATTTTTTTATTATAATATGTTTAGATTATTGGATTATTCTTGTTTGAATCTTGATACTGTGATTTTGTGATTTTGGTTTTCAAGATATTATGTTATAGGATATCTTAATGAACTGGAAAGAGATTTAGGATTTTTTCAAGATTCATGTTTAATTGAATTAGTAAAAATAGATGATTTGCTAATTTTGGTTAAATTGAATTTATATATAGGCTTGTAGACATCCCATTATTGCTTATTTAAAACTTCAATTTATAGTAAAAATTAATACTATATTAAGCTCACAAATCACAAAAAATACGTATATACATAGAAAGAAGAAAATTTATTAGCAATGGCAAATTAAAAAAAAAATTATTTTTTGGCTTGATGTAGTATTAATTTTAATTATAAATTTTTAAAGCCTTAAATGTATTTTTTATGTAAACCAGAATAAGACACAGGCTAAGAGCCTACATAGACAAGTCACTAGCATACATATGGACAAGTCACTAGCATATATAAGGTTATAAAGGAGATCTGTGTCTGATTCTATGAAAAAAAAAAAAAAAAAAAAAAAAAAACCTGATCAGAGAAGAATTCCTCACAAAAACCACTCAAAAATTCCAAATCCTAGAATTTCCGAAGTTGGGGTTTTGAATATAAAGTATCGGTTTTGAAGTTTTTGATGGATTCCAAGAGCATAAGGGTAAGTTAATACATTAATTGGAAAGCTTGGAGTAGTTTGAAACCGCTAGATTTGCTGTCAGTCGAACACCTAACTCGCTTGTCGCTATTGCCATCTCCAGAATCCAGCCTCCCACGGTCAAATTTAGTACAAATTGAGCACACCGGAGTGCTCGCCGGCGCCGTCTGTCCCTGTCCAACCAATCGCCGCACCATCGTCAGTCCTTATCGGCCGTCCATCCCTAGAGCTCCGTTGATGTCCCCCCTTTCCCGTTCGTCCGTCCGTCCCAGGTAAGTCATTTACCTTCCTAATTTTATTTGCGTTATTTTATAAATTAATAGTGAGTAGATTAAATAAAATATATATTTAAAAGACTGATAAAAATGCATGCTTTAATTGATATCATGTGCCATGTACAGTTGGATCCCCAAGTTCCAAGACTGACTATCATGACAGGAGACATTTTTTGATTCCATCAAATGAATGCTATTATCATATAAAAGAATAGTCAAAATGTATACATAGAAATGCGAACATACATGGATATGAAAGCAGTAGAGCAATCCATCGAACTTCTATCACTTAGATTTTTTTTTTTTAATAAATAAATGTAAATTGATAGTTGTTGGATCATCTCACATAAAGTTCACTTTCATCAAAGTCTAAATGGTAATAAATTTAAAGTGAAAGGGTTTTGAATTTAAAATTAATCAATTCACTAAATTTTTTTAAAAGAACTACGTGTTATTTGATCTCGATTAGCGAGTAGGTAGGCACTTCTAGGGTAACATAAAAAAAAAAAAACTTCTTCTTTTTTCTTTTTTTTTTTTTTTTTTTGCAAATATTGAATTGATTCATTATTTATTGCAAATATTGTTTAGATTTGTAAACTTTAATGCTAAATTATAAATACCATTGTCTATAAGCTAGTAATTTTTTTTTAGCATTAAAATGATAAAATTTTAATTTATGAATTTTATGTGGTAACCATATGGTTTTAATAGGGTAGCCCCCGTATAAAAGAATCTCTAGTTTAACAAAGTTGGTTTTAAATCAATTTTTTCGTAGACTAGTGGCTAAGTTAAGATTAATCAACCAATTGATCATTACTTATAATTTTTTCCCGATTTTGATCGGTTGATGACTCTTACAAAATTTTCAAAAAAATATTTCTTTTAATTCCTAATCGAGGTTGATATTATACGGGTTTGGATTAGACGCGGATCGGATTAAAAAAATTAAACCAGAAATAAAAAGTTCAGACTTAACAAGGCTTAATGCGGTGTTCTTGTTAATTTTTTATTAAAGGGATTTAGAAAAAATTAATTGAGACACTAGGCAATTATAAATTGGAAGATTGATAATTATAAATTTGAATCCATATTGATTTGATTAGAGGAATATAGAAAATTGATATGGTTTATTAGAAAAACTTTAGGACCTAGACAAGAAATAAAGGTTTTAGCAAATTCACAAGAATAGCCAATTAGGTAAATATATATATAATTTAGTTAACAATATGATTGGTAGTTATGATGGATTTGGTTTTCCCACATCTCTTTTGATTGAATTTGAAAGCTTTCTCCATGGTTGATTGATAATAATTTATAGTTTAATTAGTTTTAGTGTAGTTCCATTTGAATATGGGTCTCTTAGATAGTATTAGAATTAATATCGGTTTAGTACTTCATTTAATCCTAATGTAAACTACAACCCTATTCACTCTATATTACTTGATCGGCTAGTATATTTACTGGAAATCTACTCACTAATATTTTTGGATCAGCTCACAACCTCATGCCAGAGTATAACTTTCTTCCTATTCATGCTAACTCACATCAATTACAAATCCTTTTCATTGACTATACCTAATCAACTTTAATGTGACCTAAGCATAAGGGCATTGCCCATTGACCCAAAATGGCCACACAAGTAAGTGAAAAGTCTGTAAAAAATTTGTCTAAGTATTAAATTATTCAAAATGAAATTTTAGATACATGAAGTAAGTTTAATCAAGTATGAAAAAATTTCATGAAAACTTTGCTTAGGTACCAAAAATGTTAAAACCAAACTTCAGATAGGAAAAACGTCCACGAAAACTTGATTCAAGTATCAAATTATTCAAAACCAAACTTCAAGTACCTAGTTGAACTTTTTAAGAAAGTTCAAGTATCATTGTTGACATTATCACTATATTTTTAAATTATAAATTTTAATAATTTTTTAAAATAATCTATTGTTTTTTATTAATATTTTTTTATGCTTTAAGGTAAAACCCGCATATAGTGGATATTTTTCACTTGTATATTACTATTATCATTAGTGCTCCAAATAATTTGGACAACAAATAGAAAAGGGAAAAAGAAAAGGGGATATCCGAAGGAAAATCTTAGTAGCACCCCTACAAGCCGTCTTTCTCGAATGTGATATTATTGTGTGCCTTATCAAAACAGACTATCTATGATTATTGCGCACAAAACCAGA
Source organism: Combretum micranthum (assembly GCA_024138025.1). Taxonomy (NCBI): domain Eukaryota; kingdom Viridiplantae; phylum Streptophyta; class Magnoliopsida; order Myrtales; family Combretaceae; genus Combretum; species Combretum micranthum. Next base: position 24,211 of record JAMXBD010000615.1, read on the forward strand.
AATATAATGTATGAAACTAAATAGTTCATAAGATAGATTTTACTAGCTCCGGATTCAGACATATTGTCCTGGAACTGCAGTAAATAAGAGTTTACTTGCACATTCTTTGGTATCATTATCATCAGGAAAGGTACGGTCTTTTTACGCTATTAGGACATTGTTTTGCATCACGAGAAATAAGGAATATATATATATAGGGCTAATATGGTGAATGGTGCTTGAACTTTGATAAAATATGTAATTATGTATTTGATTTTTAAAATTGATTAATTTAGTATCTAAATTTTGAAATTGATAAATTTAGTTTATCAAAAAACTTTTTGTACATGCCAAAAGTATCTCCATAAATGTAATTGGTTAGTTTCACAGTTTTTAAGTACCAAATTGACCGATTTCCAATTTTAGATAAATAATTATATATTTTATTAAAATTCAGATAAAATTAGTAACATTATAAAAAAAATATAATAAGGATTAGCTGGATCTAACTAGACAATAGGTCATATAAGTATCTAATCAAGCAATACTAAATAAAATGCGTTGGACTACTCGCACTAATTTATGTATTCCTCCATCCACTTGCCTTACTTAGATCGCATGGATCGCGTGGATAATAAATATATTTGCATATCATCTAAATTGGACACGGGATGAATATAAAAAGCAGCATAATGAATCCCAATAATATATATATATATGTGTGTGTGTGTAAAGTCAAAGCATGCGTTACAATTTTTAAATAAAAAATCTTAGTAAATCGTAATTTCATATGCCAGGTTAAATGCTTTATTTAATGAGAACCTAATAGCAAATCGGTTAATGACTTTGACTAGATGCCTTCTATTAATAGATGCAGAGCTTTGCTCTATCCAGTGAACTCATAAACAGGTCAACAACTTTCTATTAGAACAGGCAATGGATCCTATAGCTTCTTCTAAAACCCATGACTCCAACACCAAAACCAGTGAAAAGCATGACCAAAGTTTTTCAGACAATGCAAACAAAATCAGTGTTACCAAGAGAGAAGGGATTCAGTTCATTTGAAGATGAACTCTGTCAATACCAAGGCTTTTGGATTGCACAATGCTTCATGGTGAGTATCATGTCAGCACAGGAAAAATTCCATGCCAAACCAAGTGATATCTTCATCTGTAGCACCATGAAATCAGGTACCACTTGGCTTAAAGCCTTGTATTTTTCCATATACATAAGAGCTGATTATGATGATCCATCGAACCTCGTACTTACCAGAAATCCTCAAAATGTCATTCCATACATAGAGACAAATCTTTCCCAATTCATGAGTCCAAAAGATGAAGACGACAGCAGTTTCCTTCAACTAATTTCCACTCATATACCATTCACATCCTTGCCAAAATCGATACTCCAAGAGGGTTGCAAAATCATTTACATATGCAGGGATCCTAAGCATACATTCGTTTCGATGTGGCATTTTATTAACAAACTCAGAAAGGTAAAAGGTATTGAACGGATACCTATACAAGAGGTTTTTGATATGTTTTGCAAAGGGTTGTCGGATTACGGTTCATTTTGGGATCATGTATTGGGTGTTGAAAGAAAAGAAAAACGACAAAGCGTATTTTATAATAAAAATAGGTCCTCAAAATAGCAGACACGATTGGAAGTTCTTTATTGAATAATGAAGAAATATGTGCTTATAGCTGCATGCAAAGACCAAAGACACATGAACTTTATATAGACTCTGTCACGAAAATTAGCCGACTCAATCTCAACAAACTAATAGCAAATGAAAACTAATAAAAAAAAATCTCTAAAAAATAGCAACAAATGGAAAGATAAGATTATGCTAACAGCCACGTGTTTAACCAAATGGATAAAGCTTGAATTAGACTCTGTCAACATTCCCCCCTTTAATTCAAGCTACGGAAACAACTCCAACTATACTACAGAATTCTGCACTTTATTCTTTGTTAGTGCTTTTGTCATCATATCTGCTAGTTGCTCTTCAGCATGACAATGAAGTAGTTCAATATCTCCTTTGGTGACTAATTCTCTGATGAAATGAAACCGAGTCTCAATGTGTTTGGTTCTGCTCTTGATGAACAGGATTTTGGAGAGATTAATGGTGGATTTGTTATCACAATAAATTCTTGTCGGCTCCTGCTCTTGCTTTAAATCTTTAAAATCCTTCTCAACCAAATTGGCATGACAAGCTATTGCAGCAGCAGCTATGTATTCGCTTTTGTGCTGGATAAGGCTATAACTTGTTGCTTCTTATACCCATGAGATAGCTCCTTCACCAAGGCAAAAAACAAACCCTGTTGTGCTCTTTCCATCATCTATTGAACCTGCCCAGTCACTATCAGTGTAAGCGATAAGATCACTGCTTTCTCCTTTCACATATCTAATTCCATGATTTAAAGTGCCTTGAATATACCTCAAAATTCTTTTTACAACCCTAAGAGATGTTTGCTTGGATTGTGCATGTAGCGAGAAATAAGACTCACTGCAAACATTATATCTGGATGGGAATGAGTGAGGTACATCAAACCTCCCACCAAACTTCTAAAATACTTCTCATCTACCTTTTCCACTCCATCTTCCAAGAGCCACTTATCACTTGCATTAAGAGGAGTGTTGATAGCCTTGCAATTCACCATACCAAACCTTTTTAACAAATCTATAGCATACCTCTTTTGACAAAGAGATATTTCACCTGCACCTTAAATGATTTCTAAACCTAAGAAATAATGTAGTGGCCCCAAATCAGTCATATTAAAATCAGTCATCATAGATTCCTTAAAAACTTTCATCAATCCATGAGAATTACCAGTATAAATTATGTCATTCACGTACAAGCATACGACCAGAAAATCATTACCACAGCTCTTTCATACAAAGTAGGTTCACTAGCACTTCTCAAAAAATTATCCTTGATAAAAAGAATCAACTTTACAGTACCAAGCTCGAGGTGCTTGTTTAAGCCCATAGAGAGCCTTATGCAATTTATATACTTTCTGTTCAGACCCTTTCACTTCAAATCCTTCCGGTTGTTCAACATAGACATCCTCAACTAAATCACCATTAAGAAATGCTGATTTTACATCTAGTTGGAAAATGGACCGATTCTTTTGAGTAGCAACATCTAAAAGTAATCTCACGGTATCCAAACATGCTACCAAAGCAAAGGTTTCAAAGAAATCAGTACCTGGAACTTGTGCATAGCCTTTCACAACTAGCGAGCTTTGTTCTTCTTCAAAGAACCATCTGGATTAAACTTTGACTTAAAAAATCCATTTAAGTCCAATTGCCTCTTTCCACTAGCAAATCAACCAACGTCCAACTCCGGTTCTTTCAATGGCTGCAATTCTTCTTTCATAGCCTTGACCCACTCTTCTTTAGTTGCTACATCCTCAAAACAAGTAGGTTCCGTGGCAAGATAAGTAAAGTCACAAGAAGCATAAATCTGACAAACTTCTCACTTTCCTTGGAGGCAAGTTTGAATCAGGCTCTACTGTGCGGTAAACAGGTTCATTGGGGTTGCTTGCAATAGAATTTAAGTTGATGCACTCCTGGTCAAATCCTATGATTTCTTGGATGGTATGCTCAGCATCTACTTCCGTCCATCCAAGCATCTTCTTCATTAAAAATGACATCCTAACTAGTGATCAACTTTTTAGTGATGGGATTGAAGAGTCGATAGTCTTTTGACTCCTTACTATAGCCGATAAAAATACACTTGACACTTTTTTCATCGAGCTTCCTTCTTAATTCTGCTGGAACATGTGCATAAGAAACAGAACCGAAAATTTTCAGATGACTTACATTTGGTTTCTTGCCAAACCATGCTTCATAAGGAGTTTTTCCTTTAACTTCTCGTGATGGAGATCGGTTCATAACATAGACAGCAGTAGCTACAACTTCTGCCCAGAATTTTGAAGGGAGATGCTTATCGTTCAACATGCTTTTAGCTGCCTCTAAGAGCGTTCTATTTTTCTGTACTGCTACACCATTTTGTTGTGGTGTATAACTTGCTGTCAATTGCCTTTGAATTCCATTATGGCTGCAAAACAACTCAAATTCTTTGGATGTGAATTCGCCACCATGATCAGTATGTAATGTTATGATTGAACCTCTAGATTCCTTCTCCACTTCAGCTTTAAATTTCTTGAAAAAATCAAGAGCTTCTGCTTTCTCTTTCAAAAAATAAATCCACGTCATTCTTGAGAAATCATCAACAAAGAGTAAAAAATACTCACTTCCACTCAATGATGGCATTTGCATTGGACCGCAAATATCAGCATGGACAAGCATTAGAGGTTTAGATGCCCTCCAGGCCTTGTCCTTTGGAAATTTGTCATGATGATGTTTCCCAAAAATACAAGGTTCACATTTATAGGAGCTCATTATTTCTATAGTTGGAAGACTACTCACCATCTGCTTGTTATGCAACTCTTGTAATCCATTAAAATTCAGATGAGCAAACCTTCTATGCTAAAGTATTGAATCATCACTGGAAGCAACAAAAGCATTGAAGTCAACTTGTGAGAATAAAATAGGAAACATCTTGTTTTCAGGCATTTTCACCGAATGCACCAACTCTCTGTTCCTTTTATCATAAATCAAACATTCTTCATTGTCAAAAATAGCATAATAGCCTTTCTTCAATAGTTGCCCCAAGCTTAGAAGATTATTAGCTAAGCTAGGAATATACATAACATCATGAATGAATTTCCTACCAGATTTGCATTCCACAGCAACTGTGCCTACACCACATGCCTGTACTAACTGTTGTTTCCCAACATTACTCTTGATTTTTTTGACTCATCTAGCTCCACAAAATAATTTTTTTTCCTGTCATGTGATTACTGCAACCACTATCTAGATACCAAACTTCAGAAGGCACAACCACATTAGTAGTCAAATAAGCAACAAACAAATTATCGGACAACAATCTTCGTTTTCATGGAAATTTGCATGGTCCTTGGTTTGCAATTCTTTGCTATATGACCATATCTTTTACAATTATAACATTGGATTGCATTTTATCATGACTATGATTATTCTTGTGCCAGCAATTTTTCTCATCATGATTATTTTTTCCATAATGAGAACATAAAGGTTGGAAATTGACATTACCATAATTTTTCTCATGCCCATATGATCTTCCACGTCCTCTTCCATATTGTCCATGCCCACCTCCACATTTTCTGTTGAATCCACCTCTTTTGAATTTTCAAACTTCTTCACTTCAACTTTTGTTTGAAAGGCTTGCTCCATTGATGCTACTGTTGATCTACTCAAGCATACGTCATGTGATTCAAGAGAACCCATCAATTCCACTAAAGACTAGTCAGATAAGTCCTTAGATTCTTCAATAGCAGCCATAACATGGTCAAATTTAGGCGGTAAACTCCTTAAAACCTTCTCAATAATCTTTTGTTTTGTCAAATCTTCACCAAGAGACCTAATTTGATTCACAAGAGAAGAGATTCTTATCGAGTAATTTTGTATTGACTTGGTGGACTTCATTGACAAATTCTCGAAATCACGACGTAAAGCCTGCAATTTCACTGTAACAACTTTGCTTGATCCTTGATAGTGCTCTTGTAGCAAATCCCATGCCTCCTTTGCTATAGTAGCTCCCATCACTTGCGGAAATATAGCGTCCTTCGTACTTTGTTGAATGAAGAATAAAGCCTTGGCATCTTTCTTTTACTTTTCCTTTAACTCATTCTTCTGGGCTGCTGTTAATCTTGGAGCTTGATCTGGATATGCAAGTTCTTCGAATCCATTTTCCACCAAATCCCATAGCTCTTGAGACCTAAATAAAGTTCGCATCTTCACAGACCAAAATTGATAATTAGTTCCATTGAAAACAGGGACAGGAACGTTGTGAGTGCTAGAGGTATTGAAGTTGGTTGCCATGGTCTTGGCTCTGATACCAAGTGTTGAAAGAAAAGAAAAACGACAAAGTGCATTTTATAATAAAGATAGGTCCTCAAAATGGCAGACACAATTGGAAATTCTTTATTGAATAATGAAGAAATATTTGCTTACAGCTGCATGCAAAGACCAAAGACACATGAACTTTATATAGACTCTGTCACGAAAAATTAGCCGACTCAATCTCAACAAACTAACAGCAAAGGAAAAACTAATAAAAAATATCTCTAAAAAATAGCAACAAATGGAAAGATAAGATTATGCTAACAGCCATGTGTTTGACCAAATGGATAAAGCTTGAATTAGACTCTATCAACATTGGGTTACTGGGATGCAAGCTTGGAGAATCCGGATAAGGTTCTATTTCTTAAGTACGAAAATATGATGAGAGAGACACCGGCTTTTATGTCAAGAAATTGGCTAACTTCATGGGATGTCCTTTCTCCGAAGAAGAGGAAATGGAAGGTATGATAGAGAAATTGTTTATACGTGCAGTTTTGGTAATCTTAGTAATTTAGAAGTGAATAAAAATGGGAAACATGATTTTTATAACATGGAAAATCCCATCGAGTACAATATCTACTTTCGTAAAGGAGAAATCGGGGACTGGAAGAACTACCTTACAGAAACTGATCGAGCATATTTAGATGCCATAACTGAGGAAAAGTTTCAAGGTTCCAATTTGAAGCTACATGAATCAAAATAATCCAATGTAGGATTTGCAATTCAATTAGTTGCCTGATGTTAGTAAGATACTTTTCTTGCTTTTCTTTATTTGAATAATTTGTTTTTCTATCATTGTTGGTTCATCATTAAAATTATTGCATACTCAGAAAAGATGTAAGTGCAATTTACACATAGATTATTTTTTAATATAACAATAATTATGACTATAATCAAATGAAAAGATAACGTACTTCCTCTTATATTTGTTTTATACTTCATCATAACTATACTAATCGACAAGTGACAAGTAAGGATACGCATTTTATTGGATGTGCCCTGAATTCTATTGACTTTTAGAATTTATAAAATAAAGTATTTTATTAAATTTTATTTTTGGTTATAGTTTGAACTTGAAAAGGTTAAAGGATATGAACAAGATCTTTAATTTGATTAAGCACAAATGGAATCCAATGGGTTTACAATTACATCACTGATTAAGATGTCACACGATATGTGAAATGCTCATGGGAGGTAAAAGAAGCAATATGAGTTAGGCAAGATTATTCGACATAATCTAAAATATAAATTGATAAGAACATGATGCATATTCAATAGTAAAAATCAAAAAAGCTTCAACGATGATATTTTAATAAAGGAGACTAAAACCTTCTCACTAATGACATGACTCATATATTAATTGCAATGCCCTAATAGTACCTTAACATGACAGCTCCACCGTACAATATACCAAAGCTTAGGAATGATTCCATTGTCACTTAGAGGCTTTTAATATCATGTATAAGGCATGCTGATTTACATGGGACTCCTACTAAGATTTAGCAGATGCAGAGATAGTATTAGCTTGCTGATATAAATGGGAATTCTATAAAGTTAAATAATATGCAACGTCAAAAATTTGATAAATGAAGTAGAGTAGGGACAGGGACCCACAACTAAAATAGTAATAAAGTCTCATTATGAGTATTCGTTGAATGACCAACGAAGGCAAATCGGCAAGGATGGGAGATAATTGATTGAGGGCTTTGAAGTCCTCAAGATTTTGAACAAATCAATGTAAATTAATTATTCTAATTTTCCCTACAAGATAAGAAATTTGACGATTAAATTTAAGAACCTTAAATAAAAAATAACTTAACAACGAAAATCCAAATTAAAATTAAATTGGACAAAGTTTTGAGAAATCATACCTTCCTCCTTATAAAAACAGAAGATGAGGAGGGTATTTATAAGCTTTAATTCCACTAAAACCTTCCTAATCAATCAATCTTGAACCTAAGGCCTATAAAACACGTTTGGGGAAAAATTTGAATAATTCGAGTCAAAACTGATGTAACTTTCCAATTAAATGCAATAAATGACGTGTACCTCCCATATTGTAACGTTCCAAATCATTAAATTGTCTAAAAAACAACTTTCACACGATTTTGAAGTTTTTAGGAAAGTATCAAAAACGAGTTTTTCCCAAATTTGAAGTCTGGATTTGAAAGAGTGATTATTGATGAAAACATGTGATTTTTATACCAAAACAAATTATTCCATGCCGAGTTTCCAAATCTACCTTCGGTTCATAGAAAAAGGTCCATAAGTGGGCCGAAAACGGGCTCAAAGTGGGCCGGTCGGGCTGCCCAACGAAGAAGAAGATGAATAGTAAATTTTTATTTTTTTATTTTTTCATATTATAAAACTATATTATATACATGTATATTACATCCATTATATTTATTTCCTTTAATTTGATTTATTTTTCCTAATTTTTATTTTTAATCATAATGCTCAAAAATGCAAAAAATCCTTCAATTTAGCTATATTTGCACTAACATTTAATTATTAACAAATTGACAAAAATAAATTATCAAAATGAGGTGTCTACACTTAGCAATACATAGAATTTCCCCAAATGAGAAAAGAAGCATCTTATTTATAGATGTTGGAGGCTAATAGTAGCGGTTGAATGATTTTCGATGGTTGTGACAGAGCATTGCTTGCAATCATTAAATCTTTTCTATGGATCCAATGCTCGAACCCATCCTTCCTTTTATATATATGGGCATAGGCTTTGGATATGGGTCTAGAATAGAATGAGGACTTTTATAATATAAAAAAGCCGATTGGTCTTTTAAAATAGCCTATTTTCAAGATAAAAGGGCTTAATGTCACAACCCTATAGAGTACCCTAGTTGTAACAATATAACTTTTAATCAACTGAGGTCTCCAAAAGATTACATAAGTACTGTACACTTAACATGCCTCGTATGGAGTGGACGTATAAAACAGGATCGGAGGTTGTTTAAAAGAAGAAAGATACTGCATATATATAAGCCATATAATTAAATAACTTTACAAAAGTCTCCACCATGACTATCATCATATCCATCTCTTCCATACCCACCATATTATTGATAGTGAAAATTCCTAGCGTCTCTATCATCAAAATCATTCCTTCTTTGACCACCATAGGGTGGGTTGCAAGCGAATCGTGGTGGTTCCACATTGCTTTTTTTAGAGTCCTCTTCATAGACATGTTGTCTTTGAGCAGGGATCGGTCTATCAATAGGTTCACCACGAGCTACATTGTCCCCTAGCCTTCTATTGTCATTCCATCTCTTTACATCGATCTTGCAAGCATCCCGATCCATAATTTCCTCAAAACGTTTCTTGAAATGTTGAAACATGTGATCATCCATTGCTCTAGACGTTGCTTCAATCGTTACAATGCCTCGTCTCCCTAAGGGGCTCTACCCTCCTGAACACTAGGGGTGAGCAAAAAAAACCAATTGAACCAAACCAATCCGTAACCGAACCAATCCAAACCGAAAATATGGTTTTTTTAATGGTTTGGTTTAAAAATTTCCAATCCAAACCAATCCATAAATTTATTGTTTGGTTTGAAAGGTAAACCAAACCAATCCGCAAAACCAAACCAAACCGTTTTAGAAAAATATAATAATATTTTTACTATATATTCATATGATTTCATTTAATATTTATTATTTGGTGAATATTGATTAAAATCAACTTGTTCATTTTAATTTTTTTTTTTAAGACTCATAATATGTATCTTTTTTGTTGATGATGAACTATTGTTTTTTTTAATAGCTTTTAACTTATAAAGTATGAAATTTATTTACTCAATTATAAACTCTTATTATGTATTAGATGTTTAATATATTTTGTTAATGGATCATTTTATTTATTGATAAATTTTGCCAATAGATGGTTTATTATTTTAGCTAAATTTATTGGTAAATAATTAACTTGATGGTTCTATTAAAAACTATAAATTATGATTTACTATGTATTGGTCGTGAATGTATTTTATTAGTAGATAATTGATTTTATAGAGAACTATATATTAAAAGTATGATGATATCATAAAGTATTTTGTTGTGGTTTATAATATAAACCTATAAAATGGTATAAATATTTAAGTATCTACGTAAATGTAAAAAGAAACTAGAACAAAGAAAATTTTTAGTTAGAATTTTGATTTAATCCGTAATCCAAACCGAACCAAAACGTTATTTAATGATTTAAAAATTTTCTAATCTGAATCAAACCTTTACTTAACGGTTTGGTTTGGGATGAAAAGAAACCAAACCATAAATTATGGTTTTGTTTGGTTTTAGGAAAAACCGAACCAAACCGATCCGTGCCTACCCCTACTGAACACCATCATGGAGATCACTGCTATTGCTATTAGTAGCCATCCCGCTGTGATACCACATGATGCAGCGTATAGCATGGATAAAACAAGAATTGCAAGAAAGTTACAATCTTTGAGAGATAACTTCTCTATGAGTAGGGTTTCGAATAACAAAATATGAGTTAATAATTGAATGAATTGTTTACAAACCCTGAGGCTATATTTATACTATTATATAAAATCTAAAAAGGTAAAAATAATAAATGCAAAGGAGACTAATAATAAATATATTATTGACTAATCCTAATAAATGCAAACTCCTAAAAAAAGGCAAATAAAAGATACAATATTGATTATCATAAATACAATATCTATTTAGTCTTAAGAAAAGGGAAATATCAACAAACTAATTGAATAACATGCTATCTCAAAAGCTTGTAAGCCGGCGGTGAAGATCATGAAGGCTAGTGGTTTTGAGCCGGACTTGGAACTACTATCCACACCATGAATCCTATCTTATCTATATGGACTTGTTTAGTGGACTCTCTGAGTAGTAGGGTTTAACTCCTATTGATGTGTGGTAGGTTGTTGATGCTACTCCTACCTCTAGAAAAGCTCCAACTTGTATGTATTATGGTATTGTGGTGCATCTATATGTGTGTCACTTGGAATCAATGAGCTAATTAATATAGAATTTTGTGATTTTTGAATTTAAGGTGCCTAACATTTAATGTAGACTGTAAATGTTCCTATTTTTAGAGCGTTATAATTTGAAAAAGGATTAATTATTCACTTGGTATACATAAAGGTTGTAAAACAAATGGTTTCTAAAATAATTATCATAAGTTTTTCATACCTTAGTGTATTATCAGTAAAGTGAAGATTATTTGGATGACCAATCGGTTAAATTCTTCCTCCTCTCGGGTCATAGTCCTACCCCCAATGATATTTTACTAGCTGATAAAATGTCCAGCGCATGCATTATTATTAGTTCCACTGTCGGTGAAAAATCCAAAATTTGTAGCTTCCCGAGGCACAAGGACTCATAATTAACATCATTTATATATATTAAAATTATATATTTTATATATATAGATAGCAGAAAGGGGAAGGGAAAGGGAAAGGGGAAGGGGAAGGAAAGGGAAAGGGAAAGGGATGGGAATCTGTTTTGATTTTGCGGTGCCAAATTGTACAAACACACTGAATGACGAAGCAAATTAAATAAATTAAATGAAGTCATGAGACTGAAATTAAATCAAAAGGGAAACGAAAGTGGGTCCATAACCATGGTTGAAGCCTACGCGGATCAGTATGTTATTTAGCCGAGTAAATTTTTAAACAACGTATGGCCAAAAACAAAAAACAAAAAAACAAAAAAGTACAATAATATATATATATATATTCATTTTAAAGAATTGAACATTCTTCAAAACATCTACCACACAATGAATATTGATGTATAAATAACCTTTATTTTTTTTTAAATTTTGTTCATGTATCAGTAATACTATGTTATGGAATAAAGTGAGTGTTCTACACTTATCGGATGTATTGCCTCTGGCTCATTCTACTATATTTCTTTTACAAGATAGTATACGGAAGGATGAAATGGGTTAGGAATCTAAGCAATAAGCAAGAGATTTATAGCCGTGATAGGAGTTTATAAGCTATAGTACAGATGTTGAAGTCATAAGTAGATCTAAATAAAGTTCATACACTCTTAGCAACTTAGGTATATTAAATTTCTTTGTGCATTCTCAATTAAGGAAAGTACAGGTGTACGAGTTCAGTTAGGCCTTGCGTGTACTATATGCGAATTACATTATCCGGGATCTAGGAGATACAGTATAAAGCAACACGTAAAGGATGATATGAAATCTATAAAGTTGGGTTTATTTGTTTTATCAAATTGTATTATTTTGCTATTATATTTTTATCATTTTCAAACAGATATTTACTAAAGAAACATATATTGATAAAAAAATTAACATTTTATTTATAAGCTGACCAAACAAATATGATACAAAATAAGTTACAAATATAGATCTAGTGCAGATACGATAAAAATAAAAATGCAACAGTCGAATCAGACCCTAAAGTCAATCAATATTAGCTTGTTACTATGCTATTACTTATTAGACATTGCTTCGCAGCACATTAAATAACAATATTATTTTATGGATTGGATGGACACTTTAACCGCCAACCCTTCAACTAAATATCAAACCTAATAATATGAAATAGGAGTTTTTGGATCATACATCTAACTTGTATATTTATGCTACCACTAAGATTGTTAATATAGCATGAATCACTTAATCATATATACATTTGCATATCTGTTTAATTTGTTACGGGAAATGGCATAATAGAATCTAATAAATGTCATAATACATTTTAAAAATCTCAATAGTCCCAATCATGAATTTATAAATTGAGGAAAATTAATTAAAGAAAGATTAAGAGGGCGCATATATTTATGCAAATACAAAGCGTGTAGTAAAATATCTATAAGCAATTTAATTATTTTTAATAAGAATTAAGAGCAAATCAATCATTGACTTCATATAGAAGCCTTGTCCTTTCCCTCTATTAATAGATACTGAATTCGCTCTATCCAATAAAATCATAAAGCTCAGTAATTTTTTTCTCCGAGCCAACAATGGATTCTATAGTTTCTCCTAATAGCCATGCTTCCTCTCCCAAAACTAGCGGAAAAGATGACCAAAGTCTTTCAGAAACATCAAGCAAAATCAAACAAGCTATTTCGCTTTTACCAAGACAGAAGGGATTCATTTCATTTGATCTTTGTCAATACCAAGGCTTTTGGTTTGCATCAAGCTTCATGGAGAATATCATGTTAGCTCAAGAAAATTTTAAAGCCTAAATCAACTGATACATTCATCTGTTGCACCATGAAATCGGGTACCACTTGGCTTAAAGCCTTGTGTTTTGCCATATATACAAGAGCTAATTATGATGATCCGTCAAACCTTATACTCACAGCAAGCCTGTCACGCCTCGAAATAGGACCTAGTAGGATTGCCTTAAAGTTATCGTACTACATATATACCTATAATATAAGAATTGTCTTACATGTCAGAGGTGATAAGACTTTATCTTATTTATTTACTTCATATAATTTAATTACATAGATAGAATATCTTTATTTAACTCATTATGGAATTCCAATTTTCCATAATTTGTCAAGATCGTAGAGAATCGGTATCTCTTACCAAATAATAAAAATTAGGTAATCAACCTACAAAATGCAAGATCTTACTTGTTTATACAATATATCTTATTTGTATTCTAAGTTCATCATATCCTACTTTTCTAACTAGAATAAATTCAAATGGAAAAACACTCTTCACACATTCTTAGATGAATCCCAAAAAGTATTATTCCTGCACAAAAACTATTGGGGGGTGAGCAAAACCACGGGCTCAGTAAGATAACCTGACTAGACCACACATCAAGTAATAGCAAATAGTTTATATAGAAAACATATGTAATGTAATAATCAATCGTATGCACAAGTACAAGCTTGGATAACCTAAAATCCAAACAGGATGTAATTTACGCCCTTCCATCGAGGTTTGTAGGAAAACGTCATCCTGTAACCCACATACCCAAGAGTAACTAAGCATATAGAAAAAACAACAATCCTAATGAAAATACAATTGCATCAAGTTCACCTCAACAAATTCAAGTTCGTGAAGGGATGATTACACGAAATAGAGCCAAGAAACTTCGAGAAAGATTTCAAGGATTTGTGCAAAAGTTTGTTGAAGATCACTCCAAGTTCACCAACATCGACTTTGAAACAAAAATAAAGACTTTAATGAGCATTTCCACAACTCAAGAGAAAAACACAACAATACAAATGGAAATCCAAGCCAAAACTGCCTCTTTTAAGTTCAACATTGCCAGTTTAGGAGACAAGACCAGTGGCCTAAATCACAAAATATTCGGCCTTCATTCTATCATAACAGAGATTTGTACACTGCCTATGTACACCGCCAGTGTTCCAAGTATGCCGCCGTCATATAATTAAGGCTGCCAACCTTTTTTGCGAGCAGTTTAATTTTTAATTGTGACTTTTGAGTTTCAGCAAGCAGTTTAATTTTCAATTGTGACTTTTGAGTTTCCAGGCAAGTAGTTTAATTTTTAATTGTGACTTTTGAGTTTCAGGCGAGCAGTTTAATTTTTAAATGTGACTTTTCAGTTTCCTTAGTTTTATTACATATAGCCCTAAGTTTTATTGTAATGAGACATTTTAGAATACATTTTCATTGTGAATACAATTTGAGAGAAATCCTTTCTCTTTGAGTTCTTTTGAGAACTTGGAATTTCTTCAAAAATTTGAATTCTTATTGAGTTCATCATTATACCAAAGTTCTAGGTTGGTATATCCAACAGGGTCGCGATCATCATATCAAGGTTCTTTGGGTTACTCAACCATAGGGTCGAGGTCAATTCCATCTTATCATACCAAGGTTCGTGGAGTTTCAGATCTAGATCTAAATATTTCATTGGGTCAAGGTCTGCCTTCTTGATTCTTAAAGTCTGGGCAAATTTCAAATTCGTGCCAAGCACGTATCAAATCCTTACTTTAATTATCTCTTTATAATAAACATGTCTTAACACTCATTTCCTATTTTAAGACTTAAAAACACCACTAAGTGTTAGTCATTTCAAAGTGATACCATAGGCGGCGCCCTACATATACAAGTTAGTTCACATAGAACTAACGGAACAAAGGTAATCTTACGTAGAACTAATAACTTGCTCGTAGCCTAGAAAAACCAAGCATTACTAGAGAACCGAAATACTAAAATGTAGTTGGTTGTCATGCTTTTATACAACAATATATGACAATTATGCAATGCATGTCCATTTCATTTATGGTACCAATAGTTTTTAGTCAGATTTAAGGTGATCACATAATTTACAAACAAATATCACCATGTTTCATGCATCAATTATCATACAATGGAATTTTCACTTACAATATGATGTTTGGCAACCAAACATACACCAGAATTCATGTATTATACCCAATCCCATATGCATATCAATATGATATATTATTACAAGTGCAACTATACTACAAGCATAAATAATATGATAAGGTCAAAATTACTTACCTGTCATTCTTACTAAATTGTCGTAATATGTTAATGGAAGTTCAAGAACTATTCTATTTTTCCTATGAAATGAGATAACATATACTTATTATTATATGTTATTTATATGATAATGTTGATGGTGTTCTTTCATGTCCTAATTATCAATCCTAATATATTTTACACATTTAGTTAGGAACCTTAATTTTATATAGGTTATATTCTTCTGGTAAAGTTGTGAATTTATAATATGTAAGAGAAGTCTTTTTAAAATCATAGATAGTGATTTTAGTCACATAATCTTAGACTGGGCTTGTTATATTTATTTTAATTGATGACTCGAACTCGCATCACTAGTCGAGTCATCCATAAGCGAAGGGTATAATGCGCACTAGTCGTAAATCATCATGGGGGGTTTACTTGCCATCATTTGCAGCATCTTCTCCATTTGTGCCAGCTTTTATTTCAACCTCGGAGTCTGAGCTCACATTAAAATCCTCACAAGGGCAGCTCAAAGTGTGCCGCTCACATGGGATTGGGGCACTATATCTCATACTACACTAGTAGCTAGACTAATGCCTTAGGACCTCCTCCATAATAGTTATATCAATCATATGCTCCTGACCTGTTGTATTAGTATGTGTGTCCATCTCCTCCCTTCCTTACCTTCATTTGTAACTACAAGTGACAAATGAGCACTAATTTTATTAGTAGAGTGAATAAATATAATGTAATACTATAGAAACATTGATAAAGTATTCTTACAAAATTTTGATGCAAGCTTCGATTCCCACTTATTGGTTTCCACCTATTAATCCGATGAATGTATTTGTGCTTATAATTGTCTATTGACATGAGATTCTTAAATATAACATATATTATAAAAAAAGTAATTGTAACGTGTTAGTGCACACACTATGATAGTATACTAAATTGAAGTAGAGTATACAAATTTCCACTTATGTTTGTTAGTACATAATACATCATCAACTTGGTCCCCAAGTGTGCATTGACTTTTGCTTCTTCCTATTCTTTGTATTTACCTTTGATCGATGCTGCACAACAGAGGACAAACATAGTGTTTCATTAGAGCATTATAGAAGTCACATATGAACATGCGTTTGCAAAACATATATACCTGATGCTTTATGTCTGTAGATAGAAAGTGGTGAAAATCCTTCCACTCATTTGCCTTGTGCTCATATCCTAGTGGTAGAATGCTCGTAGCTATCCATAGTCTCCTTTTTGTCTTAATATACTGCTTCAACCTATATTGATGCTAGCCATAGGATTTGTTAGCCAAGAAATGGAACGTGATCCACCATTTCTGGATGCTTTTCTAGTTAGCTAACACTAAGAACTTTTGCTATATAATGGCACAAGTTAAATGTGTCAATGAATAGGAAAAGATAACAAGACTCTAGTTAGTAAACACGTTAGATAAAACATAGACTTACCATAGCTTGTTTGATAATCCTGTAATGATATGCCTCTAGAAAGGCCAACCAGGCATTATGACCATCCCTTGGGCATGCTAACCTCTATCCTTTAGCTGGTTTGTCTGAAGTACTTTTTTACTATTTTGCCCTTGTACAAGCTTCGATGCCATTGCAGCTCACTGATATCAACCTCCTTTTGAGTAACAATAGCGGATGTCTCCTTACGCTCAATAGTCATAGCCTTTGAGTCCTTAGTGTCAAAGTCTCGTAGGACCAAAACTTTGTCACATGGGACATTTCTCCAATTTGAAGCTCATCAATCGGTTCCAAGTTTTGTGTTTATTGTTGATCATCATCATTATCCCCTCTGCCTTGTTAATTGGCAAGCAGTGAAGTGAACAATCCCTTTAGAGAAAAAAAATTGAATGATTAGTATGTCGATTGTGTATGGTTGCTCCAAAATGCATGAATGAGTTGGATTGGGATCTTTGCCTATGTATTGCTTGGGATCGGCATCTGCATCTACATCATCCATGATTAAGTCGAGAAGATCATGATTCATCTTGCACAAATAAAATGTAAATGTCACTAAATTATTATATCAAGATCACTACAAGGTAATGATATAACAAAATAAGCCATGCGTGCCTTCCTAATTGGTGTTACTATCATCGTCATCATTGTTAGCTGCCCTACTGCAACTTACATTAGGGTTGAGTAAGCATGATAGATTTTCTAAGTCCACAAAAGATCGATTGGAATTGTCCAAGACATTGCAATAGCTTATTGGAATGGCTCAGTAATCTCGGGTAGGTGTAGTGTCACCATCATTAGATGGTTTAGTTTAGAAAAGACCCCGAGTGAATACATGTAAGTAGTGCACTTTTACATGGCCCTCCACATGCAAATTGTTTGCTTGGATCTTTCAATAAAATGCCTATTGAGCATGGTCTGCAAGAATGTAAAGATCATCATCATACCAAGTCTTTCCTGTGTTAATAGATATGAGGTTTCCATCGATGTTTTCTGGTTTGTCTTGATTGATATCAGATCAATGACACTTGAATAGAAACATACATCGTAACCCTATGTGACTTAATTGAATAATGTTGGTAAGTGTGCCATAAGAAGGTAATCTTTTGTCCATTAATGGCACCTACTATGTACATGCCACTATTATATGATCTCAAAGATGTCCTTAATCTCGGTGTTAAACCAGACTCCATACCACGCAAGCTTTGTAACAAAGATGATGTAGGTCTAATCCCCATGTCAAAGCTTCTAGCTCTTCAGTCACCTATACATCAGCTGCAACCCTAATCTGCATAATATGCAATGTAAACAGTTAGCGATTTCTCTATAATGAAACCACTGGGCAGGAGTTTGCAAGGTTGACCTTATTTCTAAACTACTCGGGGAAATGTTTGCCTGTGAATTAACCTAAGTTTCATGCTCTACGTCCATTTTGTTCTTCCTCAAACTCCTTGAAGACAAATGAGTTAGGAATCAACTTGACAAAAGATGCAAAAATTAATGGTATTAATGCACTTACCTCACAAATGGTTGTACCTCATTACAAGAGTTAAGTGTAGTCCATGCATCTTATGAAACTCAGTGTTTGGCTCTAGTATGGTGCTTGCACTTAATAGTCAAACTAGCCGTTGAAATATATGAAATGACAATGAGGAATCGTCATACTGGATCATCACACAACCGATGGGGTTGATTTATCTTGGTGCCCATGTTCTCAAAGTACAGTGAAAAAATTGAATGCTCTTCCATATGACATATGATTCAGTAATAGAACCCCTCGGTCTAGCCCGGTTTCTCATATCCCCCTTAAGTTCATTGAGGTAATGTTCCACAAGATACATCCAATGATATTGAATGGGGCCACATATCTACCTTTCCCTTAACAAATGGTTAGCTAAATGCATTATGATGTCGAAAAAGGTTAGAGGGAATATGATAGGAATCAACCTCCAATAGGACCTATTATGAGAGCTATCATTAAGCGATTACAGAATTTGGCTTAGAGGATTCTAATGAATGAATGTTGCGAAGATGAGTATGATTTCTCATGTTTGGGATTCATCACAGAGATGGTCAAAAGTCAATTTGTGTGAAGCAAGAGGATAAATATAAAAATCAAAGGCAATCAACCCTTGATCACGTTGGTAATTAGAGATCAAAAGCAACCACCCCCTCCTCCCCTCGATCACTTCTTGATCAGTATTATGCCCTTTGCACAAATTTTCTCTTTGATAAGTTGTAATATTTACTATTTTGCCATTAAGTAAGGGTTATATAAATAACTTCTTATGTTAGAAACCTTAGTGAAGAGCATATTATTTTGTATAGCTTTCATTTTGTTTTCTTTCAGAAGCAAAACCCTAAGTTCTTATCAATCTTTGATTATGGTGAGCAACCGCTTAATCTAACTTATGCGTAATATCAAGTTTGAGAGAGTATAGATCGAGTTATTATCGGTGTGTAATATCCATTAATCATGCCATCCATATCATTTATTTGCATTAATCAAAATACAAACTACAATACCATAAACTGTACCTAGCGCATATCATCTTGGTATCAAAGCCACAATTGTGACAATGGTCAAGTTGTTGAAGAAATTTATGTAAATTGTTCTCATTGTTGAGAATCATAGATTTGGTACTTGAAGTTATGGATTAAGTTGTAGAATCTAGTGTTAATGTTGTTGCTGCTATCATTGCACTGGAGTATTTGTGGAGTTATGGCTTTTTTTATGGGGTATTCTTACATATTGAAAGTGTGCATAAAGGTATTTGATGAAATGCCTAAACCAGTTTCCTTTAGCAGTGATTCAATTGAGTAGTCATCGTTGTTGTGTTTTTTGTTGTATTACTAGAGTATTGTGGGATTGTTGGGTGTTTGTGACATTACGAATTACATTAGAAGTAAAGGTAATAGTTCATATGCTAAGTGTTTGATAAAATTATTTGAAAGTATTACATTTATGTTAGGATTAATCATGTCAAACGAAAAGCGTGTGGTGAGAATCCTGGTGATATATCGGCAAAACCTTAGAGTAGCTACTGAAATGACCATCGATCAATGCATTGATCAATTGAATGCTTTGATGGAATGAATAATAGGATGATTAGAGGAACATGTGTTGGTATCATGCCAATGTGTTGTGAGGATGGAAAGGTAACCATTGGCTGAAGGTGGAGGTAACAATTTTGTTACATGGGAATTTTAAACTCATTGAAGAGCTAAAGGAGTTAAGATTAAGATCCCACCATTCAATGGAGGAAGATCACCTGATGACTATTCAAACTAAGAACAAGACGTGGAGCAAGTTTTTTAGTGTTGTGAATATGATGAACTTACTAAGGTTCAACTTGTGACATTAGAATTCTTCAAGTATGCCACACTCTGGTGGCATAATTTGTTCAATAATAGAAGGAGGAATGGAGAAGTTGAAATTACCACATGGCAGATGATGAAACAAGTGATGCATAAGAGATATGTCCTAAATTACTATTGATAAGAGTTATACTTGAGGTTGCAGTCCTTATACTTGGGTGGAATAAGTGTGGAAGATTATGTAAAGGAGTTTAAAATGTTGATGTTCAGTGTAATGTGGAAGTACCTCAAGAGCAAACTATAGCCTGCTTCATAACTGGTTTGAAGTTTAGTATGGCCAATGCTATGAAACTCCATAGTTTTCACACAATGAAGGAAGCTATCTACTTAGCTTACAAAGTTGAGGGGAAAATAAAGAGAATTTTGTATCGATCCTCATTGCTTTATAATCAAGGCTCTAGCTCAAATCAATCATTCTTAAATGGAAGAAGAAAGAAAGTAGTGGAAATGTTAAGAAGATGGATTGGAGAGATGACAACCAAGGCAAGTTAATAATGTTAGTAGTGCCAATGTAGAGATGCATATGGCTAATAGATGGTGTAACCAAGTAAAGTGCTTCAAGTGTTTAAGTTATGGGCACATCATTGCTTAGGATCCAAATAAGAGAGTGATCGTTGCTGTGTTTGAACATGCAGAGCTTGAAGTAGTAAGTGAAGATGAGAAAGAGGAGGAGGAGAATTAGTTAGTAGATTTTGACGAGGAGGAAGACGGTACTACAAGAGTGTTAGGTCCTATTACAAACATGTCTTTATTAGCGAGATGAGCAATGAATGCAGCTTAGACTATTGATGATAAGCAAAGAGAGAATATATTCCACATTAAGTGTAAGGTGAAGGATATAGTTTGTGTAGTGATTATAGATGGAGGAAGTTATACGAATGTTACAGCTGCTTCTATTGTTGAGAGACTTAAATTTCCTCTTATTCCCATCAACATCCTTATAAGCTTCATTAGTTATGTGATAAGGGATTAGTTCAAGTAACTCGGCTGGTTAAGGTACTAGTCTCGATTCTAAGAAGGTACGTAGATGAAGTGCTATGTGGTGTTCTAGCCATGAGTGCCACCTATATTCTCTTAGGTTGACCATGGCATTTAACTAATAAGTTCTTCATGATGGATGCAAAAATACTTCTGCTTTTGTGAAAGATGGCAAGAAGATACTCCTAAGTCCTATGAGTCCAGTTGAAGTCAGAATCACATATTTTGAGAACAATCCACCTAAGAAGAAAGCCTTGATGATGACTAAAGGCGAGTTGAAGCAAGCTATCAATTCAAGAGAACCAATGTTTTTATTGCAGCTTAGATAGATGCTGGAGATTGATAGCCAAACTTCTTTACGTGAGGTGATTTAGCATCTTTTGAAACTCTTTGCTAATGATTTTCTAGAGGAACTACCACTAGGATTGCCTCCTATTTGAAGGATTGAGCATGCCATAGACCTTGTGTAAGGAGCAACATTACCTAATAAGCCTGCTTAATGATTGAATCCAAAAGAAGCAAATGAGCTCAAGTGACAAGTAGATGAGCTGAGAGAGAAATGATTTGTGAGAGAAAGCATGAGCCCATGTTCGGTGCTAGCCTTGTTAGTATTGAAGAAGGATGGTAAATGGTGAATGTGCATTGATAAACATGGCATCAACCAAATTACTATTAAGTACTGTTATCTAACACCTAGATTAGTTAACATGCTTGATGAGCTCCATGGTGCTAAGATATTCTCCAAAATAGATTTGAGGAGTGGTTATCACTATATTTGAATAAAGCTAGGAGATGAGTGGAAGATATCCTTTAAAACTAAGCATGGTCTTTATGAATGGCTTATGATGCCATTTAGGCCTACTAATGCTCTGAGTACTTTCATGTGACTGATGAATCATGTCTTGAGGAAATTCATTGGTAAGTTTGTTGTTATATATTTTGATGATATTCTCATATACTGTATTAATTTGACTAAACATGTGGAACACTTCACTACTGTAGACACCCAATTTTTGCTCAATTTAAGGCTCAAATTTATGATAAAAAATTAGTATTATGTCAAGCTCACAAAAAAATAGTAAAAATAGATAAATAAAAAAAAAAAAGCACAAAATCAAAAGTAGCAAAAATAAGAAGTAGTAAGGTAAATAAATAAAAAAAATGAGAAAAAAAAAACAATGTGTCTTTTCCAAAATAAAAAAAAAAAAAAGAGAAAAAAATACATTATTATAAAAAAAAAATTATTTGAGCTTGATATAATACATTTTTGTTATAAATTGTTCATAAAGATAATTAAACAAATTTTCAAAAATTATTTTGAATGAGTCTTAAAGTTTAAATTTGTTGAACCCAACCAGGTACAGGCTAACGGCCTAACAGTTAAGACCACTGACCCATATGACTAGACCAGCCACAGGACCTGGGTTTGATTCCATGAAGAGGCAAATAAGGATGAGGATTCAATGTCGGCATGGGATAGACTGGATTTATTGAAGAATCATCAATGGCGGCTGATCAAATTCAATGAATTTGAACGATTCAATTGATCCTATACAGAGATAGGATCGAATATTCGAGGATTTGATCATCAATTTCATCAGTTACGAACAAATCAAATTCCAATTTTCAAGAAATTGGGAAGTCATTAGATGCAATTCGTAACTGATCATCAATCAAATTCCAATTTTCAGAAAATTGGGAAGTCATTAAATGCAATTCGTAACTGATCATTAATTTCGTCAGTTACGAATGAATTAAATTCCAATTTTCAAATTAAATTTTGTCAGTTACAAATGAATTTGTCATTAAATGCAATTCGTAACTGATCATTAATTTTGACAGTTACAAATGAACCAAATTCAAATTAAATTTTTTTGCGAAAAATTGGAAAGTCATTAAATGCAATTCGTAACTGATTATTAATTTCGTCAGTTACGAATGAATCAAATTCCAATTTTCGAATTAAATTTTTTACGAAAAATTGGGAAGTCATTAAATGCAATTCGTAACTGAAATCAGACCATGGATCTATAAATAGGAATGATCCATGAACAAAAGGAACACAACAATTACAAGGATTACTCAGAGATTCAAAGCATTCGAAAATTTTCAAAGTAAGAGTTTAGAGAGAAGAAAAACACAAAAAGAGAGAGAGAAAAAAAAAAAAGAAGAAGCAGAGCAAATCAATTGTTGGTTTCAGTCTACTCGTGCAGTCAATGGTCTACGGTCAATGGTCAACGGTCCACATCCAGATCAGCGCTCCAGATCAAATCCAAAGTCCAATCCGCTTTTAGTCGAGGTCCAAGCCGTGTGATGGTAATCTCATTTCACTGTCATTTCGAACCAATTGCAAGCGATCAATTCGTTCCTGGGGAAGAAAAACAAATTGATTTTTGGTCTCAGTCTACCTGCGCAGTCAATGGTCAACGGTCAACGATCCACATCCAGATCAGCGTTCCAGATCTGATCCAAACAATCCAACGGTCCAGGTGAGTTTGGATTAAATTTTTCAATCTAAATTATTTTCATATAGCATTAAATTAGCTATGAGAATAATCAAAGTTTTCATCAAATCATTCTCATAAATTTGCTATGAGAATAATCCAAGTTTTCATCAAATCATTCTCATAAATTTGCTATGAGAATAATCCATGTTTTCATCAAATCATTCTCATAAATTTGCTATGAAAATAATCAAAGTTTTTAATCAAATTATTTTCATAAATTTGCTATGGAAATAATCATCCAAAGTTCAATCAAAATATTTTCATGTAGCATTAAATTAGCCATGAATTATCATAAAATGATTTTGGAAAAATGATTTTGGACTTAGAAAAATTGCATTTTCATGAAATGAAAATCAATTGATTAGATCATAGGACCATCAAAAATGATTTTCATAAAATTTAAAATTTAATGAACTTAAAGTGAGAATAGTTAAAAATATAAAATTGATCAACATATTAAGTTTTTTTTTAAAGAACTACGTTTTGTCTGATCTCGATTAGCGAGTACGTAGGCACCTGCGGGGCGACATTAAAAAATGAAAAAATGTTTTTGTTTTTTTTTTTGTGAATAAATATTTTGTAAATATAAGATGTTTTGTTGATATTCATATTCTAAAAAAATGTAATAAAAATAAAGAAAAATGCATAAAAAAAATTAATAATGTGATTTGTGAATGTTGTTTCATAATATATTATTTGAATTTTTGAGCATGAAAAGGATAAATTATAAATTTGAAATTCCAAAAGTGGTAACCAATTTGGTTTTAATAGGTTAGCCCCCGAATCCATGATATCTGGTTTTAAAAGTTTGGTTTTTTAAATCAAATTTTCGCAGACTAGTAGCTAAGTTAGGATCAACCGACCCATTGATCCTAGCTTTTATTTTTTTCCCGATTTATATCGGGTGGCGACTCTAAAAAGTTTTCAAAATTTTCTTTTAACCCCTAGTCGAGGATTCATGTTAAATGGGTTCGGGTTTAATGTGAAGGGTTATGAGAAATGAACCAGATAGATAAGTGGAAAAATCCAGGCTCGACAACTACTATATTGGAAGTATTGAGAGGAGAAATTGTATGGTAATCTATCCAAATGTGTGCTTTGTCAAAAGGAAGTTGTTTTTTAGGGTATATAATGTCTAAAGATGGAATCCGTGTAGTTGAGGAGAAAATTAAGGATATCACTTAATGGCCCACTCCTTAGAGTGTTTTAGAGGTGCAAAGCTTCCATGAACTTGCTTCATTCTATCGCAGGTTCATTCAAAACTTTAGCAATATTGTTACACTACTTACTGAGCTTACTAAGAAGGGAGAAGAATTTAAATGGAATGAAAAGGCTTAGTTGTTTAAAGATATTAAATAGAAGCGGACTACTGCTCCAGTTAGGGGTAGGCATGGTACATTTTGGTCCGATTCACCTCCCGAACCGAACCTAAAATTACGGTTTGATTATTTTTGCAAAATTGAACGCATCCATACGGTTCGATTTGTTAATTTTTCAAACATAAAAAAAAGGTTATATATGTTTTGAACCATATTGAAGGATATTTTCTTTTTTTTTTTTCATTTTAATAAAAAAAACTATGAATCTTTTCTTACATTTCAAACGTCAACAATAATTTGACAAGTTGATTTATTGAAATCATTAACAACACATTTGTCAATTTATGGAAATCAACATTCAACTATAGTGGACTAAATTTTTTCACATCATTAGTATACGTTGTTAAAATGAAAATAACTAAACAAAAGAATAAATTGGTGGTGTAGTCTTTTTTTAAGACTCAAAACTAGTCAATTGCCATTACAAATATATATATATATATATATGTATGTATGTATGTATATATGTATAAGGGAAGGAGTAAGATTAGATTTCCTTCACCGATGAAAGAGATAACCAATATAATATTTCTATTCTAATACTTATTAAACTAAAACTATTTTTAACCAATGAAACTCTGAAGTATTAATTATAAATATAAAAAATTAAAAATTTTACCCCAAAGCACAATTTATTATAAAAATAAAAATAACATGAAGAGGAATTTTTTTTAAGTGAAATGGTTCGGTTCAAACCGTTCGATTCGATTCATGACTCTTAATAGAACCGGAACTGAATTTCTCCTACCGAACCGAACAGTTTAAAAAAAATAACAAAAAATTTGGTTCAGTTCGGTTCGGTTCACGGTTCCATCGTTTTTTTACCCACCCCTAGCTCCAAAACTTATGTTATCCAACTTTCAGAAAGTCTTTGAATTGGAGTATGATGCTGCAGGGGTTAAGATAGGTACTATATTGATGGAGGAGCGATGTCCCATTGCTTATTTCGATGAGAAATTAAGAAGGGGCAACATTAAATTACTCTACTTATTACAAAGAGCTTTACTCCTTGATTGGAGCTCTTACCACTTACTATCATTATCTCATGCCTTGTGAGTTCATTATCTATACAGACCATGAGTCCTTGAAAGATTTGAAAAGTCAGAACAGATTGTGTCAACGACATGCTAGATTTATGAAGTTTGTGAAATGGTTCAGCTATGTTATAAAATATAGAAAGGGAAGGTCGAATGTAGTGGTCGATACCCTTTCTCTCAAGTACTTATTGATTACTTCATCACATTCTAGATTGTAGGCGTTTAGAGTTATTATTAAAGTATATGCTAGTGATGGAGATTTTGCACACATGGTATCCAAATGTATTGAAGGAAGATCTGTAGAAGGTTATTTTATGCGTGAGGACTATTTGTTCAAACAGGCTAAGTTATGTATACCCATATGTTCCTTGAGAGAGTTATTGGTGAGGGAAGCACATACGGGAAGTTTGTCAGGTCATTTTAGGGAAAAGAAGACCCTTGAGATTTTGAAAGAATACTTTTATTGGCCTAAAATGAAGAGTGATGTGAATGCAGTTATGTTTGTAATTGATTAAGAGTAAGAAGGAGCCTTTTGGGATATATATGCCTTTGTCGATACCTACACAACCTAGCTAGAAATGTTGATGGATTTTGTATAGGGATTGCTTAAGACTGTAAAGGGAAAGGATTCCATTATGATGGTGGTAGATCGATTCAGAAAAATGGCTCACTTTATACCTTATCATTGTACTAATGACGTTGTTTTTATTACTAACCTTTTTTTATGTAGGAAATTGTGTGACTTTATAGAGTTCCTCAGTGTCTTGTCTCGAACTATGATGTTAAATTTCTCAGCTATTTTTGGAATGCACTACGGAGATGTCTTAGGACTAAATTGCTCTTTAGCATCGCTTCTTACCCTTGGCCAGATTGAAGTTGTCAAAAGAACCCTTGGAGCTTTACTTCAAGCAACTATCGGTAAGAATTTAAGAAATTAGAACTTGTGCCTACCTATTGTGGAATTTGCCTATTATAGGATCGTATATAATCCTACTGGCAAGACGCCTTTTGAAATCATGTATGGATACAATCCTACCAATCGACTTGATATGATATCCATTCCAATGTAAGGACGAAAGTTTGAGTAGAGTTAAAACATCTAAGGAGATCCAGAAGTAGTTCAATAAGTAACAAATCAATTATAACAACAAGTAGCCAAGTAGAAAGAACGAGATGATCGAGGTAGGAAAGTTAAGATCTTTCAGCTAAGAGATCTAGTTTGGATCCACCTTAGAAAGGAGTGATTCCTAAACAAAGGCAATCATTATCGCCAAGAGTAGATGAACCATTTTGAGTTCTGGAGCACATCACAACATGCCTAAAAGCTAGAACTATTCAGTGATTTTGGAGTTTTAGCTACTTTCAACGTTGTAGGTCTCGCACCATAAATGACAAATGATGAAGAAGTCAACATAGAAGACTTGAGGTCAAATCTTCAGCAACTAGGGGAAAATGATAGGAATCAACCTTCAGTAGGACTTGTTACGAAAGCTTAGGCTAAGGGATTACAAAGCTCGGCTCAAAGGATCATGATGAATTGATCTTGTGAAGAGTGTATGATTTCCTATATGTCTTTAGGATACATCATATAAATGGTCAAGAGTCAACTTGTGTCAAGCAAGAAGATAAATATGAAGATTAGAGGCAATCACCCCCCTGATCATGCCAGTGATAAAGAGATTATAGGTGATTACCCCTTGATCACGCTTGTGATCAGTGTTCTAACCCTTACATGAATTTTCTCTTTAATAAGTTATAAATATTACTATTTTTCCATTAAGTAAGGGTTATATAAATACCAATCTTTTGTTAGAAATCCTAGTGAAGAACATATTAATTTTGAACCTCCTTCTTTTTGTTTTCTCTTAGAAGCAAAACCTTAAGTTTTTATCAATCTTTGATCATGGAAAACAATAACTTAATCTAACTTGTGCGTATATCAAGTTCAAGAAAGTGTAGTTTAGGTTGTTATAAGTGTGTCACATCCATTAAAAAGCCATCCATATCATTTATTTACATTATAATGTAAAATACAAATATACAATACCATAAACCATGTCGAGCACGTATCCTAATATCATCTATAGTTTTCGTAGTTTTGGGATAATGGTTTTCTCAAATGAATCCAACAAATTCACATAAAGTTCTTTGGTGATCAGCTCTCAGAAGAAATAGGTGACATCGAAAATCACATCATAAATTCGATTATCAAGAAAACCATAACCATAAGCAGAAATCCATTAAAGCAGGATGTAACAATCTTATCTCTTCAAACCCCTCAAACTTACTTTGTTTGCATCTAAATAGGAGCTTATTTTGGAAGCATATCCATTCGAAAAGTTTTGCATCTTTAATTAAGTTGCACGTGTCTCTTACTTGCTTAGACGATGGTGTATAAGTAGTAGGTGACATGAAAGTTCGACCTCCACAGTTTTGTAGGTGCAGCTCTAGATGAGTGCCCATTTATTGGAGGGTGAGTCTCACTTTTTAAGTGTTCTTTGACTTACCATTTAAAGCAAAAATGGTCCAAACCAGATTATCATGTATATTCTTCTCGATGTGCATTGCATCAAAGTTGAGGCAAATATGCAGTTTCTATCAATAGGTAATATAAAATGCACACTTTTCTTACACTAGTTTGTACCATCTTCGTTAGTATGCTGATTAAGTCTCTCTTGTGTCTTCCTCATTACAATATGCTCATTCCGACTCAACTAAGCCATTCTATCTTCACTAGTAAGCTCCCTCGATCATAGTTGCATCTCAATCGTGCCATCAAAACTCCAATTATCACAGCACCATCGATGCTTGGGTGGCAAGAACGATCCATGGCCTATGTAATGGAACTTACTATTTGTATGGTTACTTGTGCAGTTCACATTACATATAGGGCATGCTTTATATCCCTTGGTTGTCTCATTAGAAATATCACCATATACTAGAAAATCATTGATTGTCCATAACAACATAGCATGCATCATAAATGTCTGACCTTCTATCACATCCAATGTCCTTACACCTTTTGGCAATAACTCTTCCATTAGGGATTGCAAGTACACATCAATGTCCTTACCTGGAGATCTAGGTTCTAGTATTAGAAGTGACCTCATTAGTAAGACTCCTTCATGCATCTCCATGGTAGAACATTATATACAAACAAAATGATCGACCCTATATACACAATATGTTGTACTCATGTTTGCATAAGGGTTGAAGCCATCGATAGCAAGTCTCAATCTCACACTCCAAGAATATGAAGTGAACTAAGGGTGTTTGTCATCCAGACTTTTCCTCCTTGGAGTTCACGAGATGCCTCACATACGCTCCTCACTAATATAACTTTCCTTGCGTTACCTCATATTCAAAGCCATCTTCCTACACATGAATAACTATTGCAGTTGTAGAATTAGTGGAAAATGAAGTAATACCTTAACTAACATAGTCTTTTGCTTCTTTGAATGAAGTTTCCACCTTCCTTTCCCCATAAATCGGATTGTTATCCAGGTTTTTAAATTTTTTCTTGAAAAGCAAACAATCATTCATATTGTTGAGAGTAGTTTTTTCATTTCTAGTTTCATTTCTCGGACTAAACCCGAACCCATTTAATACGAACCCTTAACTAGGAATTAAAATTTTAATTTTGAAATTTTGTAGGAGTCGCCACCCGATTAGAATCGGGAAAATTTATAAGTTATGATTAAGGGGTTGGTTAATCCTAACTTAGCTACTAGTCTGTGAAAAAATCAATTTAAAACCAAATTTTATAAACAAGAGATTTTTAGATTCGGGAGCTATCCTATTAAAACCATATGATTATCGCTTAAAATTCATAATTTAAAATTTATCCTTTTAATGCTAAAAAAAAAATCAAATTTCACGAATTTCTATATTTATAATTTTATTGACAAAACTGGAACAAAATCATTTGGTATTTACAACTAGCTAATCATTTCAATATTTACAAAAGAATGTGACAAAATAAAAAAAAAATTTTTCAAATTTTATGTCGTCCGGGAGGTGCCTACGTACCCACTAATCAAGATCAAACAAAACATAGTTCTTTTTTATGAAAACTTTAATTTGTTGATTGATTTTAGTAATTTAAAATATTATCTCTTTAAGTTCATTAAGTTTTGATTTTGTGAGAAAAATGATTTTTTATGAGTCCTAAATCTATTAAATTAGCTTTTATGAAAAGTTCGCTTTTTATAAGTGACAAAAGGAGTCTTGAGTAAAATAGAATCATAATCACATTTTATAATATAAATCATATATCAAATAAATCACACTAAATCATGTATTTATATTCATGGCATAGTTAAAGTAAAAAAAAAATCATATTATTTAAAATTTACATTCTAAAGAAACATTATACATTAAGCTAAAATTTTCAATTTGCCATTTCCTGAATATTTACAAGAAGCACGTATTATCATGTATTATTGAACATACATTGGTCGGATCACTAAAACATAAAACTACTACCATTGTCAACTTCACTAAATTATTATCATGATATAATTTTGCATAAATATTATTAATGTTATTAACTTATAATCACTATTACTGACAAGTCATATTCATATCTATTATTATTCTAACAGCACATACATACTAATTCATTATTAATATTACTAGACTTTTCCGATTTCCAACTAAACAATTTATATATATTTATTGTATCCAATTTTTATTGATTTATTTACTTATTTTACTTTTTTCTCATTTATTCATTATTACTATATTATTATCACATAATTATTAACATTATTATTATCATAAAAGGAAAAAAGAAAAGAAAGCTTACGTAGAAATCCTGCATCGTTATATTGCCTATTATTATTATTATTATTAAATAATGTAAGAACAATGGTTGAAAACTTACCTGGATGGATTTCTACTGGCACGCGTCGAGGATCGATGGCTTATAGCAAGTTCAACGACGGTCAGGTTCTAGTTTATTTGACGGAGTGCGCACTTGAGTGCCAGTAGTCATAGGGCAGCGCGATGATTGGATTTCAATCAGACTGGGCTAAAAAAAATTCCTTAGTAACCCTAACTTTCAATAACTGTGTTTATGATTTGTTTGTGATTTGTTTGGACTTCTTCTGTGTGTGTTATTTCTTCTCTCTGTGTTTTTCTTATTATTCTTCTTTCCATTGATATGTGCCGGAACATTATAGGCTCAATAGGCTCACCTACTTGCTTACCTACCGCTCACTTACTCGCTTACCCAAGTCTCTCTTATGCATGCTTGTGATTTATCCATACAAGACTGTTGACATGTGCCTTGTTCTAGTTTGCATGAAAATTGCATTGAAGGCTTTAAAAATGAGCAAAATTAAATAGATAAATTTATATGGTCCATTTATTATATTATTTATTTATTATTATTATTATTATTATTAAATAATGTAAGAAGAATGGTTGAAAACTTACCTGGATGGATTTCCACTGGCACGTCGAGGATCGATGGCTTACAGCAAGTTCAACGGCGGTCAGGTTCTAGTTTATTTGACGGAGTGCACACTCGAGTGCCAGTAGTCATAGGGCAGCGTGATGATTGGATTTTAATCAGACTGTGCTAAAAAAAAATTCCTTAGTAACCTTAACTTCCAATAACTATTTAAATTTAAACTTTTGTGTATTTTTTCTGTGTTTGTGATTTGTTTGAACTTCTTCTATGTGTGTTATTTTTTCTCTCTATGTTTTTCTTATTGTTCTTCTTTCCATTGATATGTGCCGGAAAATTATAGGCTCAATAGACTCACCTACTTGCTTACCTATCGCTCACCTACTCGCTTACCCAAGTCTCTTTTATGCATGCTTGTGATTCATCCATACAGACTATTGACATGTACCTTATTCTAGTTTGCATGAAAATTGCATTTAAGGCTTTAAAAATGAGTCCAATTAAATAGACAAATTTATATGGTCTATTTATTATTATTATTATTATGTAAGAAGAATGGTTGAAAACTTACCTGGATGGATTTCCACCGGCACGCGTCTATGATCGATGGCTTACAGCAAGTTCAACGGCGGTCAGGTTCTAGTTTATTTGACGGAGTGCGCACTCAAGTGCCAGTAGTCATAAGGCAGCGCGATGATTGGATTTTAATCAGACTGGGCCAAAAAAAAAAAATTCCTCAATAACCCTAACTTCCAATAACTATTTAAATTTAAACTTTTGTGTATTTTTTCTGTGTTTGTGATTTGTTTGGACTTCTTCTGTGTGTGTTATTTTTTCTCTATGTGTTTTTTTTTTTTTTGTTCTTCTTTCTATTGATATTTGCTGGAAAATTATAGGCTCAATAGGCTCATCTACTTGCTTACCTACCGCTCACCTACTCGCTTACCCAAGTCTCTCTTATACATGCTTGTGATTTATTTATACAGACTGTTGACATGTGCTTTGTTCTAGTTTGCATGAAAATTGCATTTAAGACTTTAAAAATGAGCCCAATTAAA
This sequence comes from Combretum micranthum, assembly GCA_024138025.1. Taxonomy (NCBI): domain Eukaryota; kingdom Viridiplantae; phylum Streptophyta; class Magnoliopsida; order Myrtales; family Combretaceae; genus Combretum; species Combretum micranthum. The sequence goes on from JAMXBD010000615.1 coordinate 56,820, forward strand.
TAGACAAATTTATATGGTCTATTTATTGTTATTATTATTATTATTATTATTATTATTATTATTATTAAATAATGTAAGAAGAATGGTTGAAAACTTACCTAGATGGATTTCCACTGGCACGCGTCGAGGATTGATGGCTTACAGTAAGTTCAACGGCGGTCAGGTTCTAGTTTATTTGACGGAGTGCGCACTCGAGTGCCAGTATTCATAGTGCAGTGCTATGATTGGATTTTAATCAGACTGGGCTAAAAAAAAAATTCCTTAGTAACCCTAACTTCCAATAACTATTTAAATTTGAACATTTATGTATTTTTACCGTGTTTGTGATTTGTTTGGACTTCTTCTGTATGTGTTATTTTTTCTCTCTGTTTTTTTGTTATTGTTCTTCTTTCCATTGATATGTGCTGGAAAATTATAGGCTCAATAGACTCACCTACTTGCTTACCTACCGCTCACCTACTCGCTTACCCAAGTCTCTCTTATGCATACTTGTGATTTATCTATACAGACTGTTGACATGTGTCTTGTTCTAGTTTGCATGAAAATTGCATTTAAGGCTTTAGAAATGAGCCTTATTAAATAGACAAATTTATATGATCTATTTAATTGGGTAAAAAAAACTTATAATTAAAAATTAATACTATATCAAGCCTTAAAAAACTTTTTTTTCTTTTTTTTCTTATATATTTATTGTGATGATTTTCTTTTTTTTATTTTATTTTTTTATTTATGGGCTTAATATAATATTAATTTCTATTATAAATTAAAACCCTAAATAGACAAAAATGGGATGTCTACACATAAAATCATGTACGGATTTTGCATCCATTCTTAACCACATCAGCATCTTATGTGTATCATATTATGATGGTGATAAATTGCTATTTGGTAACAAATTCTTTATAAAAGCATGACAATTATTAAAGAATTTCATGGATTATTTTCTGTCAACTTTTAGACTTCATTTGAAAATAGCGAACAACATTGAGAACTTCATAGAACATGAATATATAGGACTCTTTTCACTTTCAAACATTCTTGTCCACCAATTTGCATGGTTTTCAGTGCTTTTGTTGCCATTAGTGGTTCTTCACCTTGAAGGTCACTCATATTAGCGACTAGATCCTCTAATATTCAATAATCAACTTGGTTTTCAAAAGTTTCTCTTCCATTCGAAATACTCTGATTCCTATTGACCACATTGTTAGACTTTATGTTCATCATTCAACTCCTCACCATGATAAGTCTACCTCGAGTAGGTTCGGGCCATTCCCCTCGTCAGTAGATGAAACTCAAACTCCATGATCTAAATAAACTGCCACACCTTGCTAAGACAGTCTCTACATGGACATCTTATTAGTCCATCTAACATTTTGTGGTTCACTGCAGCTTGTAAAAATTCCCTAACCTCATTTCTATATTTTGATGATGTTAATTCACACATCATGTGCCACCCACATTCCGACATCTTGCTTTAAGATGTAGTGATCCATTTCACTTTACATTCAAAAAAAAAAAAGATGCATGTGGTAGATCATATTCATGATTGAACATTTAAACATAAATATATCACTTATGAGACATAGACAATGATATAAAATTTTAAGAAAATGATTAAATTAAATCTCCTGTTAGGGCTAAAACATAACATACATTGAACAATATTAAGACAAATATGACTTGAGAAAATTTTAATAAAAAGTTCTTAATTCTTAACTTGTTTAGTAAACATAAAAGGAAAAAAAATCTCTATGAGGTAAAATAAATGGTAGCTCATGCATGTCTCATTTCTTTTCCTTTCCCCTTTAGGAATGTTTTTATTTATTTATATATTTAAATCATAGTACCAAGTTATTAGATATCCATCGGGTTTATTATATGATCTAAACTCGACCCTATAATCTTATAGGAATTTTACTATATATTCAAACCTGACCTTAAAACATTATATGATTTAACCCTATGGGGTTTTTAATAGATCGGGAGGGTCAATATTTGATAAGTTAATTTTACTTTATTGTGTGTATAGGAATTCATGTTTTCTCTTATCCATTTTTAGATAAATTTCTATGATTTTATCTTTTATTATGAAAATGTTGTTTGTTCAGCTCTAAAGATCCTAAAATAGAAATAAAATGATTTGAAACAAGATTGGAACAAAACAACAAAAATGTTTAAAGACAGATTCCAATCGCAGCCGAGGGTAAAAAAACAAGGTAAAAGTCCAAACCGTGCCCTCAATTGTACTTCGGCTTGCACTGTGCTTTGGATAGAAAGCATACCACACCTTATAATTCAAGATATGGCTTCAATCGCAACCCATATTTGTACCTGTGATTTTAATTGTGGTTCGAGTTAACACATACCTTGCTTCTGAATAGAAAGACATAGCATATATTGCGGCTAACCTTCAAGCCTAAAATTTAAGCAGTGAAAAGTGACCCTATCACACTTTCTTATCCTACAAGCGCTCGAGAAGAATAAGACAAAATCCATTAAAAAGAGTATGCCATGTTAGCGAATAATATCTTCATGACTCTCTATGCCAATCGTCCATAAATAAACGCACAAAGTCATTGTAAAATATGTTGTATTATATGTAACAAATTCCTAACATAGTAAAAAGTGAAGAGAGAATTTTTAGTAAGAAAAACCTTTTTTTCTTACTAGAGATTCAAGTATTCTAGGTAATTCATATTAACCCAATGGTTTGTTCTTGCAAGACCTTATGCTTAATTAGTAATATTTATCATTATTCCATATTGTTTCCCTTAAATTTGTGTTTAATGTTTATATCCATGGAGAAATAATCACTTTTATTTAGGGTTTTGTAAATCCCAGACCTGATTCATGTAATTTTAATGCATTATAATTTAATATTGTCTAGGTACTTGTAATTAGTAGCTCAAACCCTAACTTGTGAGTTTATGTGAATGCACTATGTAGATTCATGACTGATTTCAACTGATCAACTTGAGATAGTGTTCTTTTGAAAAGATCTAAGTTGCTCATGAAGTTATTCATAATTACCTAGAGATAAGGATGGTGAAATGTTTGTCGCTTGACTTTAACTTTATTAAAATGGGTTCATAATCAAAGGATTCTTAAACTTTTTACAGATTTAGATTGCTGATAGCTTGTAAAGAGATTTCATTGGTCTGACTTAGATCTAGAGTTATCAATCTTGAGAGAGGCTTTAGTGTACCTTAGTGAATCCGATAGTATAATTATACCCAGAAAACAACTCTTTGAGTTTGTCAAGAAAACACATAAAAAGAACTCGATGAAGTAGACCCTAAGCTCATTCTAGCATTAACAAAAACCTATTGTTAATTTTTCCTTGAATACATGTATATATTTAGCCTTAACCTAGCTTAGCTTTTTGTTGTTCATAATATTTTTATAATTTTTTTTTTTGCTAGATAATAGATAAAAAGTGAGTATGGTAGGTGCTAACGATCCACAATGAATACAACCTAATACTTACTATGCTATTTTGATAGGTGCGTTTGCCTATGTGGTGAATGCGTCCGAAGTTGAACAGAACTTATTAGTAATCTAATTTTTTCGAAAACTTCAGTTTCGTGCTTCTTTTATATAATAAGTAAAAAACCACCACTAAAAATCCTATAATGACTCATCTGGTTACATCCTTAATTATAATCAAATAATTACTTTGGTCTTTACTTTTTTTTAATTCAATCATACTCATTTGTCGCATCAAGGTAATAGAAACTCTCTACTACATGAACTTTGATTTAGTGAACCATGAATCCAGCAAATAAAACGAATTTTATTTTGATGGCCAATTGATTAATTTCTTCGGTCTTTCCGGCTATAGTCACATACCCCTATCATATTTTACTAGCTGAGAAAATTTTGCGTTCAGACCAGATGGTGTCATAACCACAGTTCCATTACATGCATTATTAGTAGTACGACTGCTGGTGACAAAAAATCCATAATGTGAAGCTTCCAGATCCATTACAACTCATAATTTACAAAATTTATATATATTATTAATATTATATCATTATACGTGTAACATATATAATTATTTTTTTCCCTTTTTGTCGGTGGATGTAAAGTAAGGTGTTTGAAACTCCACTTTAATCTGTTTAGATTGTCTAATTTTCATCTTTATCTTATTTATGTATAATTTATATTTGTATCTTATGTGTACCTGTGAAAGTATGTTGGATAAACAGAATATCGTTTTATTTATTTTACACGTGCTAAACTGTTATTGTTTTGTACAGCTATAAATTTTAATTTTGTACAGATGTAATAGTCTTTAGCTTAGAACTATAAATAGGACTACTGTTTTCTGTACAAAGTAGAGATAAGGAATAAACACTTCTTACTTTACGTCTTCTTCCAGGATTTTCTGTTTTGAATTCTGTTTGTTTTCTTTCTTTCTTGATACTCTAAAGATGGAGATCTCATACTCGAACCATGAACTCAACAAGGATTAATCCTCTTCCAGCATGGTTCAACAACTTCACATGGTATCAGAGCTTCGGTAACATTCCTTATCTGAGTTTTCTCGGTTAAATCGAGTTAGGGTTTCTGTATCTTTTGTTTGATTTCGGTATGGCGCAATCTATGAATGTTGATCCTTTATTTCTCTCTGGATCAGATAATCCTAGTATGATTCTTGGTAATATAGAGTTTAATGGAACCAATTTTATTGCTTGGACTCGTTCTGTTCGCATGGCTTTGGGAGCAAAAATCAAATTAGGTTTTATTGATGGTACAGTAACAAAACCTGAAGAGAATACACCTAAGTTTGTGAAATGGTCTACATGTGATAGTATGGTTCGCTGTTGGTTGTTGAATTTGATGAATAAAGAATTATCACAGGGTTTTATGTTTGCGCAATCATCTTTTGAATTGTGGAGAGAGATTTGTGATCAGTATGGACAAACTAATGGGCCACTAGTCTTTCAATTGCAACATGAGATCTCTAACAACAAACAAGGCAATGAGAATGTCACGACATATTACAATAGATTGAAAAGGTGTTGGCAAGAATTGCAATCACTTAATCCATAGCCAGTTTGCTCTTGTGGTCGATTGACATACTGTACGTGTGATTTGCAAGATAGATTGCTTGATTTTGAGTCCCAAAGCAAACTGATGCAGTTCTTAATGGGATTGTCTGATATTTACGAGTCTTTTAGAAGCCAAATACTGTCTGTTGATCCTTTACCTTCGGTGAACCGAGCCTTTATTTGGTTTTGCAAGTGGAGAAACAGAAACAAGTATCCAATCTGTTGACAGGGGATGGTAGTGTATCTGTTTTTGCAGCCAACCGTGGAAGATTCAACAGTCAATCGAATGAAAGGAAGGATTTTCGAAAGGGAAGAGCATTTTGTAAACATTGTAAATCTGATGGACATACAATAGAGTCGTGTTTTAAACTGATAGGGTATCCTGAATGGTATAAGGGAAAGAAAAATTCCATAAAGTTTATGGCTAAATCCAATAATGTTTCAAGAGGTTTTTCTAGTGGATTTTCGGGTTGTTCTAGTGGATTTCCAAGTAGTCACTTTGCTGGACAAGAGATGATATCAATCATAGATACTCCACTGGAGCAAAATAGTGGTCAAGTTAATGAAAGTGTCTTCAATCCTCAGGTGTTACAATCTATGTGCAACGAATTGATGAAAATGATGAAGCATAATCAACAAAGAGAAAGCAGAGAGCATGGGCAGGCTACAATTACTTCTTATGCAGGTACTTGTACTTCACTATTAACTTGGTAGCTTCGAATATTCATGATAGTTCTTGGATAATAGATATGGGAGCTAGTGATCACATAACACCTTACATTGACCTTTATTACACCAAAACCCATCTTAAAACACCAATTAATGTACATTTACCAGATGGAACTTTTAAGGCTGTTCACATTATTGGTAAAATTCAGCTTACTCCAAACCTACATTTGCATAATGTTCTTTTTATACCAAGTTTCAAACATAACCTTTTGTCAGTACCAAAGTTACTTACATTTACCTTTGATTGCAATCATTGATAGCAATTCTTGTTGCTTTCAGGACCAGAAAACTCATGAGCAAATTGCAACAGCTCGAGCATCTTCTGGATTATATGTTTTAGACTTGAAGTCATTTAGGAATTCTAAACTTTCCTTGTATTCGTCTCAAGTGTCAAATTCTGTTTCCAATAGTACTTGTAATAATGTTCCTCTGTGTTCATCACATTCTTCATCTGTTGAGTCAGCAAATCAGTTGAATAAATCAAGTAGCAATATGTTCTTGCTACATGCTAGATTAGGTCATACATCCATGTCCAAACTCAAACATTTGAGCAATTGTAATGATTTGAGTTCTGAAACTTTTCTTTGTGAAACTTGTGAGTTAGCCAAAATTCATCGACTTCCTTTTTCTCGTAGTGAAAGCATGTCTGATTTTGCTTTTGAATTGGTGCATGTGGATTTATGGGGGCCTTATCACGTGGCTAGTAGGAATGGAGAACATTATTTCTTAACATTGGTGGATGATTATTCAAGAGGTACTTGGACATATATGTTGAAATTTAAGTCACAAGTGTTTGATGCTTTGAATAATTTTCTGGCGTATGTAAGGAATCATTTTAATACATGTCCAAAATTTATTCGAAGTGATAATGGCACTGAGTTTTTAGCCAAAGAATGCCAAGTGTTGTTTTCAAAACTTGGAATCATTCATCAAAGGTCGATACCCTATACTCCTCAACAAAATGGGAGTAGAAAGGAAACATAGACATTTAATAGAGATTTCAAGAGCCTTACTTTTGCATTCAGGATTACCCAAGTATTTTTGGGGTGATTGTGTTCAAGTTGCTACTTATTTGGTGAATCGTATGCCAATGTCAGCTTTAACTTGGAAAACTCCATATGAAAGATTGTTTGGAAAACAGCCAGATTATAAAAATTTAAGGGTCTTTGGATGTTTATGCTTTGCTGCAGATGTACATCCTCATAAGGATAAATTTGATCCTCGAGGGTCAAAATGTATTTTCTTGGGTTATTCTTCAGGGCAGAAGGGCTATAAAGTGTATGATTTAGCTCTTAAGAAAACTTTTGTTTCAAGGGATGTTAAGTTTTTTGAAGACCAATTTCCTTTTAAAGCATCAGACATGTCTTCTTTTACTGCATCTGGTCAATTTGTTTCTGATACACATACTTCTTCTTCCCCTGCATCTTCTTTGCCTTATGTTTCTTTTGATAATAGTGATTATCTGTCTCATGATCAAACTACATCAGGTTTGTCTGAGTCTTTAGCTAATATTCCTATTCCTACTTCTATTTCTACTCATCCTTCTTCAGAAACTCTTGTTGATCATACTCAAACCGTTGTTCCTTTGAGACGGTCTACTAGGAATGTAAAGTCTCCTCAATGGCTTCAAGACTATGTTCATGCAATTCATAATGCTTCTGTTTTTTCTTCCTCTACTGATAACTCACATATGAATGCATCTACTGTTCCTTACCCCTTGTTTTCTTCTTCATCTTTTTCTTCATATCCTATTGACTATGTGAAATCACTAGCAAACGTTTTCTCAACCAAAGAACCATCATCTTATATTCAAGCCTCTCAGGATGAAAAATGGGTAGAAGCTATGCAAAAGGAGCTTGATGCTCTTGAACACAATGGCACTTGGGAACTTACCACTTTACCCAAGAATAAAAGAGCCATTGGGTGTAAATGGATCTATAAGATTAAATATAAAGCGGATGGTAATGTTGAACGCTTTAAAGCTCGCTTAGTAGCTAAGGGTTATACCCAAGTTGAAGGAGAAGATTACCATACTACATATTCTCCGGTTGCACATTTATCTACAGTACGCCTTCTACTTGCTGTTGCTTCTGTTATGAAATGGCCTCTTTATCAAGTAGACATAAATAATGCTTTCTTGCATGGTTTCTTGAATGAAGAAATTTACATGGTTCCCCACCAGGGTATTCAAAGCCAAGCCTGGTCAAGTGTGTCGTTTATTACGCTCTCTATATGGGCTAAACAAGCGTCTAGGCAATGGAATCTTGAAATTTCAAAGTTCTTACTACATGGTTTTAAACAATCAGCGCATGATAATTCTCTTTTTACTTCTAATTCTGCTGATGGTTTTCTTGTTGTACTTTTATATGTTGATGATATGCTTCTAACCGGAACAAATGCTACATTGATTGCTAAGTTGAAGATGCAGCTCCATTCGGCTTTCACTATCAAAGATTTAGGGGAAGCCCGATATTTTTTGGGTCTTGAAATCTGTCAATCACCTCAAGGAATTCGGCTGAATCAACGAAAATTTCTTTTGGATATCTTGGTTGATGCTGGTCTCACTGCAGCTCGACCAGTTTCTATTCCTTTACCATCCGATGTTAATTTGTTTACTGATGCAGGGCACTTCTTAATGATGCTTCTGGTTATAGACGCTTGGTTGGACGACTTCTTTATCTCACTATCACACGACCTGACATCTCCTTTGCAGTACACAAATTAAGTCAATTTGTTAGTGCTCCTCGACAGAAACATTTACATGCTGCTCATCATCTTTTGAGATATTTGAAGGGTTCGGTTGACTTAGGTTTGTTTTACTCTTCCTCAAGTTCTTTGGATCTCCAAGGTTATTCTGATTCTGATTGGGGTGGTAGTTTGATTGACCGAAAATCCATCTCTGGTTTTTGTATACTTCTTGGTAATTCCCTTGTTTCTTGGAAAACCAAGAAACAAGCTACTGTTTCAACTAGCTCCACCGAAGCAGAATATAGAAGTATGAGTAGTGCAACCAAGGAGCTGCTGTGGCTCTCTTACCTTTTACAAGATCTTGGAATTCCTTTTTCACCTCCAGTCATTTTATACTGTGACAACAAATCTGCTCAGCTCTTGGCGGATCACCTTGTCATCACGGTCGCACCAAACATATTGCTATTGATGCACATTTTGTTCGTCATCAGGTTGCTGCTGGGTTTCTTCAAACGGTGCACGTGTCCTCTAAGAATCAACTTGCTGATTTTATGACTAAATCTGTTCTTGTTGCTCAGTTGAATTTTGCTAAGTCCAAGTTGGGCTTATGTATAGCTCCAACTTGAGGGGGGGATGTGAAAGTATGTTGGATAAACAGAATATTGTTTTATTTATTTTACACGTGCTAAACTGTTATTGTTTTGTACAGCTGTAAATTTTAGTTTTGTATAGATGTAATAGTCTTTAGCTTAGAACTATAAATAGGACTACTGTTTTCTGTACAAAGTAGAGATAAGGAATAAACACTTCTTACTTTACGTCTTCTTCCAGGATTTTCTGTTTTGAATTCTGTTTGTTTTCTTTCTTTCTTGATCCTCTAAAGATGGAGATCTCATACTCGAACCATGAACTCAACAAGGATTAATCCTCTAAGATATTTAATTTGAATAAAAATATTTATTTTTCATATAAATCTGTTTTTTGATAAATATCTATTTACAAACGATAAAAATAATTAGATATCAAAACGACAAAAAGCAGATGAACCAAATAGACCCCGATACTAAAGAAATGAACATTCCTCAAAACATCTATAAGTCACTAATTGAACATTGAATATCGGGGTATTGATGGTATTGGCTTATTTATACATATCAATGATAGCCCTAACTTATGGCCAAAAAAAGAAATAAATAAATAACTCGTGACCTAAATGCAGTAACGTAAAGTGATACATAGAAAACAATACAAAATCCATATATTTAATACTAATTTCACATCGAATAATGAATATTATAACATGAATTAGCTGGAATCTAGCTGGCCAATGCTTCTTCTAATTATATATACCCAGCAATATGAAACGGGATTCATTGTATCATAGATCTAATTTATATATTCCTCCAACAACTAAGTTTATTAATATAGCATGGTTCATATGGTCAAATATAGATTTGCAAATCAGCTTAATTTATTCAGGAAAATGGCATAATAGTATACAATAATTATTGTAACATATTATAAAAATTAAAAAGTTTTCACCATTAATTTGTAAATCGAATAAAATTAGGCAAAGCAAATTTAATAGGATTCATATATGTGCAAATAAAAAGCGTGTTGCACAAATAAAATATAAAGTGGTTTTTTTTTTTTTTTTTTTATCTTAGTAAATTCTATCATATGCAATTTTCATCATTTTTTTAATAAGAAATAAAGAGCAAATCAATCATTGACTTGACATAGAAGCATTGGCCCTTCCCCTCTATTAATAAAGATCAATAATTATTTCTCTGAAAGCAACAATGGATCCTATAGTTTCTCCCAGCAGCCATGCTTCCTATCCTAAAACTAGCAAAAGAGACGACCAAAGTCTTTCAGCAATTCCAAGCACAATCAAACAAGCTATTTCACTCTTACCAAGAGAGAAGGGACTTAGCTTATATGATCTTTGTCAATACCAAGGCTTTTGGCTTCCATCATGCTTGATGGAGAATATCATGTTAGCTCAAGAAAATTTTCAAGCCAAACCAACTGATACATTCATCTGTAGCACCATGAAATCGGGTACCACTTGGCTTAAAGCCTTGTGTTTTGCCATATATACAAGAGCGGATTATGATGATCCGTCAAACCTCATACTCACAAAAAACCCCCATGATCTCGTTCCATTCATAGAGACAAACCATGCCCGAATCATGAGCCAAGAAGACAAAGACGATGGCAGTTTCCTTCCTCTTATTTCCAGTCACTTACCATTTACATCCTTGCCAAAATCCATACTTCAACAGGGTAGCAAAATCATCTATATATGTAGGGATCCTAAAGATACCTTTCTTTCAATGTGGCATTTTTTTAACAAACTTAGAAATGATAAATTGATACCTATCAAAGAGGCCTTTGATATGTTTTGCAAAGGCTTGTCGAATTGTGGGCCGTTTTGGGACCATGTACTGGGGTACTGGAATGCAAGTTTGGAGAATCCGGAGAAGGTTTTATTTCTTAAGTATGAAGATATGATAAGAGACACCGGTTCTCTTGTTAAGAAGTTAGCTAGTTTCATGGGTTGTCCTTTCTCTATAGAAGAGGAAAAGGTAGGTATGGTTGAGAAAGTTGTTTGTATGTGTAGTTTTGATAATCTTAGTAATTTGGAGGTGAATAAAAATGGAAAACGTAATTTTCTTAACATGGGAAAGTATGTTGAAAACAAAGTCTTTTTTCGTAAAGGAAAAATAGGAGATTGGAAGAACTATCTTACGGAACAGGAAGGTGCACGTTTAGATGCTATCACTAAGGGAAAGTTTCAAGGCTCAGGTTTGACATTCCACCTATGAAGATCAAAGACAATTTGTGATATGCTCGAGTAGTAGGCCAACATTTGTTAAAAACTCTCTCTTTTTTTCACTTTAGTTGATTGTCGGTTCATCAATAAAACAGGCCATGCTTCATTATTGTTGGTTCTGATCTTGCTGCCTTTTTATGAGTAAAAACGCGATGCAACTTAAATTTTTCCTAAAAAGAAACTAAATCTATTTGAATTATCTGATTTATCATTTGTAACTAATTTATAGTATTTGATCTATATCTGATATATTTGATTTGTTTATAAATAAAAATATCTATATTTTATTTGTATTCATATCTTGATAAATGATCTATTTGAAAATGATAAAATTAAAATATCAAAAGGACGTGGATAAAACAAATCAAACTTAACTTAAAACTTATCCTACAACAAGCGGATCCTATATATATGAGAAAGTGAGGAGACATGGGAAAATGAGAAGACATGGAAGAGATAAATGCTAGTAAAAAAGAATTAATGCCAGTTAATGCGAGCCTTAATGCTGCCTTTAATTCTAGTTAATGCAAGCCTTCCTTGTTTTTTCTTTTTAAAGTCTCCTTGTATATCTTTTAGAAGTGTGAGACACGGTGTGTTGTGTGCTGTGAATACAAAGTGTAATAGGGAGAACAAGTGGCATTTGCTCAAGACTAGACAAAAGAGATCTAAAGTGACAAAGTGGGGGAGTTCCTAGAGAGAGAAACTCTAAAAGAAGGAAATTCTTGTTCTTATTTGTAAAACTCTATTGTATACCCATTATTAAAATAATAACAGAATTGTGTGAGGCGGTCTCATGGTTTTTCCCTAATTTGGGTTTTCCACGTAAATCTTGATGTTGATTTTTAATTTTCGCGTTTATTTTTTGTAATTTGTGATTTGTTTTAACATTTTCGCAAAGGGAAAGATTGGATCTTTCCCTAACAAGTGGTATCAGAGCGCCAGTGTAAACCCCTATATTTTTCATACTAATAGAAATAGATGAAAATAAAAAATAGAAAATATAATATAAATATAGGACTCAACAAAGACTCCAGAATAAAACTATAAGTAGTAATGAGCTTGTGTATAATTCTAAAGCCCTGAACCAAAGATTCCTAGGTAGTATTAAATACTACTAATAAGATTTCATAGTAGATATCAAAAACTCAAGATATAAGAATAATCTAGTTAAGATTTTAAATACGATAAAGAGTAAATAACTAACTAAGCTTATAGGTAGAAAACGATAATTTATGGATGAACTATTAAGATTATAAATACACAATAAAAACAAAAATAGATTCATAAATCACAATATATACTCCAAATAAATATGTAGATCGCACTATTATTCTAGTTAGTAAATTCTTAAGCTATTAAAGCCTAAGACAAAAATTAACCTATTAAGCTAAGAAAATCCTAATCGCGACAGCTAAAACCTTAATAATAATTTATTGCGTAAACTTTAAACCTAAAGATAAACTCAATAACAATCTAGAAATTTTGTAGAACTCTATATAAATTTTAGGGAGAAAACCCTTGAATAATTATCATTTTTGTACCTGTTTAACTTATTAAACTATCCTAAAACTAAGATAAATTAACTAGATATCATTATAATATTATTTACTATAATATTTCGGTGCAAATTGTACTCAATTTGTGGCTGGGAATTCTTTAGGACATGCACAGCCAAAATTCTCAAACAATTTGTCCAATATATGCACCAAACAAAGTCAACATGACTAAAGATTAGTCAATGAAATTTTCCCAACAAAACACTTTAATTAATGTAGCCAAATCATGGTGTAACCCAGCTGGTTTCGATGGAAAAACTTCTCCATTTTATCCGAAAAATGCAGCTCCCTTCTCATTATATATACAAACATTTACTTAGTAACAAACAAATCACATCCAACAAAGACATTTAAGTACACAAGACTAACCCTGATCAGCAACAAAAACAAGCTCAAAGACAACCCAACAGTCACCTAAAAGCAATTAGAACTCACCTAAAACATATACCAACACAACCATTAACAAGCTTGGAAAGGGAAGTGTCACGCCCCAAGGGGTACCCTAAACGTGGCAGTCCACCGTACATAATACCAAAGCCTAGGAATGACTACCTTAGTCACGCAAAGGCTTCCATATCATGTACAAGGCGTACATCACAACCAAGGGAAGACATCGGAGTAGTGCAATTTATATTGATAGATAATAAGTAACAAGGCAAAGAGAATACTTAACATAAAACATAAACATATCACATTTCAATTCTTAAGGGCATTCCTTCTATTATCTTCAAATAAATATACGTCACTAATCATATAGGTTATCACATATAAAGAATCTTACAACATTACTTCATCTTATGATCCCATTTCCTTCATAGAAGCTTAATCATCCTTCCATGACTTCCTTAATGTCATGATCCTTAATTTAAGTCGCGGGTATACCTGTTTCAACAAAATCTATAGGGGTATAAGCTACAACTAGCTTAGTGAGATATTCCTTTTCATTCGCACCATATTTTCAAACAAGTTTATTTATTTATTCACACATATGCTATGCATATAATGCAACAATCACATGATTACGCAAATATATACAGTTATCCGAAAACCATATATAGAACGGATTTACCCCTCCGTATCAAACGTTAGGGAATCGGGGTTGAAGGTCCTTGACCTTCTACTGCTAGTCCCTAGGTCCTCACCCACAACGTTCGGTTGGCTCGGCTCCGAACCTAGAGTCGCTTTTCCCGAGCGATTTGGATTCTCCAGGAAGGAACATGGCTAGTAGCATCGTACGATCACAGCCAATCCAACTCTACGCGTAGGAGTAGCAACCTTCCGAAATAGATGTGACTCGATGGATGCTATGCTTGAGCGTTTTAGTTTTCTTAAGCCAAACCTTATTAAAGTTTATTAGGGGCGATCAATCAATTTAGCAAACAATAAACAATCATTCAAGTAAGTAAACAAAATTATTTAAACAAGCAATTCGAAGTTGCTATATTCTTAATTCCCATTTCACGCATAAACATAGAATCACATATATACACATAATCCCGAATTCCCCCAAACATATCCATTTTTATCTTTTCTTAGTATACTAATGCTACTACGTTACAAGCACAAGCAAGGTAACGAAATTAAGAGGAATAACTCACTCGTCCATTTTGAGATCTTCTTAGTCGTAGTAATCCTCGGGTAGGGTAATCTCGTATCTTTCGTCACCTAGACAAAAGAAATGCCCAGATAAGTCCTTCATGAAATTTCTACTCTTGGAGATTCTAAACTTTACTTAAAATCGCGGTAAAATCGTATAAGAGGAAATTCCAACTTAAAATGGCCATAACTTGCTCATTTTAATTGATTTCGCATATAATTTACTGTTTTCTCTATTTCGAAAATATCTATCCATTTCTAAGGTTATCTTCGTCATATAAGGTCATTTGGATTCCAAAAACATTGGGTACAGATTTAAAACGAAAATTACCAATCTTTTGTAAATCCGTTTTCTAACTCAACTTTATTTTAAAGAAAATCCTTTTGTAACAATATATATATATATATATATGAACATATATTTGATAAATACTTTGAGTATATAGATAAGCTCACTTTATATGCAAAATTTCTAATGATAGTGTTTCAACTATTTATTTCATAAAACAATCCTTTTGAAAGTGTTAAACTTATCTTGATAAATTCTTTTTAAGTATTTGGGAGAAACTTTATATTTTCATTATAAATGAATATATTCTTATTTTTATTTCCTTCATTCCTTCTTCCAAAACAAGTAAATTTTCCTTTAACTTTAGTCTTTCATAAATTTGACTTCTAGTGATAAAAGATCAATTTTATCAAAAAGTATATTAGATTGTTGAAAACCTTTTTTATAATTTGGTATTTAGGATGGTTTTAAAAAAATGAATCTTGTCTTCTTATATTTATTTCTAAAATATAAGTTTTTTCTTTCTAAAACTAGTTCTTTTATTTCTTTTGAAAAGTGTCATTTTTATTTGATAAAATCATTTGTTTCTAATTTTTATTTATATTCTTTGAAAATAGTTTCTCTTTTAGGAACTTGAAAGTCATTGTTTTTCCTAAGTGGTTTTAACTTTATGGATTGAATTCATCTTAACTTTGAAAACTAGTTTGTTTTCTTAGTTTTGTTATGGAGTTAAAAGAGTTTAAATCTTAAGCTTTTGTAAAGCTTCTTAATATTTAACAAACTATTTTACTAAAACTTAGGTTACCACATTATACAAAGAAAATATTTATTCTTTATGTTTTCTTGGTAAACCATCTTTGTTATTTAAGAAACTTGAGAAAGCTTGTATTACTTTAGTTTTATGTTGTTGATAATAACTTTGTGACAAATCACATAATAGAAAATCTAGTTTTGAGTTCATTTAATAAAATGAAATTCCACATTTTGATTAGTTGAGACATTAACATTATGTAGATGCAAGTATCATGAGCATATAAAATAATAATAATATAAGAAAATACGAAATAAATAATGAGCAAGAAAATAAAATATCAAGTATTGGGAACCTTAGCTTCATCAAGGTATTCCGATCAAGTATTGGAGCCTTAGCTTTATCAAGGCATCTCGGGACTAAGAATGGACTAGTCCCGAAAGATTAAAGAAAATAAATAAAAGATTGTTTTGACTTGATATGGACAAGTCTAAGACTAGAAAGACTAGTCTTAATAACAACATAAAATAAATAAATTGCATAACTTGGAAGTAAATAAATAACAAATGAGCTTATATGCTTTAAATAAATATATATACATAATATAATACTATATATGAGTTAGATTAGAAGCAAATAATAACAATAATAATAACAACATAATAAAATAGAAAGCTTATGTACAAGAACAAAACATGAACATGTTGTTGCTTTACTACTCATATGAGTTTCAAAACAACACCATAATCATGTTAAGTTACATGACATGAGTGAATAATAGTTGGAAGAAATATTTACCTAAAGTATGTAAGTGGTATGAAGATGGTAGATGGAATGGGTATTATGTGAGTAGTGATATGTGGTAGATAGTTTATGTATGAGGGATGATTTTTGTGAAGAATTGGTTTGAGAGAGTTTTGGTAGAGAGAATTTTTGAAGAGAGAATTTGTGGAGAAATTTTGAGAGAGTTTTGGTAGTGAAATGAATTGTGTGAAAGAATGGAAGAGGAATGGGGTATTTATAGAATTTTTGGAGTGAATTTTTTATGTAATAAAATAAATTGAAAAAGAAAAATAATTGAGAGGGAGTAAGGGGGGTAGCGCCGGCCTTAAGAAGAGAAGGGAGGGAGAATGTTGATTTGTGTGTATTTTGTAAGATATTAATTAATTTGAAAGATATGATTTGATATAAAGTGTATTGGAAATATAAAAAATAAGAAAATAGGTATGTAGGTAGTAAGAAATAGGTGTAAGAGAAAGTAGAGATAATGAAATAGTAATGAATAGTAGAAAAGTACTATGAATAATAGACTAGACAATTAAAGTGCCGGTAGTAATAAAAATACGCGTAATAATGCGATATCTGTAATTTTTACCTACCGAAAAATTCTAAAAGTGATATTTTTGGAATCCTTATATTTTTACGAGTCTATTGGTATAAACGGAATGTTTTTAATATTTCGAGCTCCGGGACACGCTTTTCGAGCACTTATCCCGTTTGAATCTGAAGGATATTCGAAATTCGCAAATATAATATTTTTATGTTACCCTATATTATTACGAACTATTTTAAGCTATTAACTTAATTTTGTTTTCTAGAGTTTGTGAATGCGAGATTGCCGGGTCTTAAGCACTAGGGTTTGTTATAGGCTTTATTGACTTTTAGGGTTCTTGTTTGACTTCCGGTTTTATTGAGTCATTTGTAAGATCGTATAATTTTCGAGTTTAGATCATTTTATATTTTTAGCTCGATATCTATAGTTTATCTTATTTTAATTGTGATTATTTAATAGTTTTCAGTTTTCGAGATCGTTTAACTGAGTCTAGGGTTATGAGTTGACTCAGTTTGACTATTGGTAAAAATTGAAAATTGTGATTCTAAAATTTTACTGAAGGATTTAAGATTTTATCATTTCGTTGTTAAGCGGTATTTGGATCTATCGTTTTGATTTGCGTTTTAGGAATTGGGTAGATGATTTAGTTGGCGTACGGACGTTGATTAAACCGGTAGTTGGACTTTATATTTTGTTTCAAGGGTGCTCGTTTTCTCAAGATTGAGAAAACTCGTTTTTAATCTTATTTGGAATTAAGTTTTAACTTGATTCGATTTTTAGGGTTTTATTTCCAGTGTTTTGACTTGGTCTAGAATTTGGTTTTTATCTTGAGTTGATTTTCGGGATTTAAATTTTGATACTTAGACTTCTATGATTATTTTTGAGAATCATTAAATTTTCGGGGTTTACAAGAAGATAAGGTAAGTGTCGAGCCTGGATTTTTTCCACTTATCTGGTTCATATCTCCTAACCCGATTCACATTAAACCCGAACCCATTTAACATGAATCCTCGACTAGGGGTTAAAAGAAATTTTAATTTTTGAAAACTTTTTAGAGTCGCCACCCGATATAAATCGGGAAAAAATAAAAGCTAGGATCAATGGGTCGGTTGATCCTAACTTAGCTACTAGTCTGCGAAAATTTGATTTAAAAAATCAACTTTTAAAACTAGATATCATGGATTCGGGGGCTAACCTATTAAAACCAAATCGGTTACCATTTTCGGAATTTTAAATTTATAATCTATCCTTTATATGCTCAAAAATTCAAATAATATATTATAAAACAATATTCACAAATCACATTATTCATTTTTTATTTTTATGTGCTTTTATTCATTTTTGTTATTTTTTAGAATATCAATATTAACAAATATTTTTTTTTTTAAAACAAAAACTTATATTTACAAAATAGTTGTTCACAATATTAAAAAAAACTTTTTTTTTTTTAAGTTTTAATGTCTCCCTGCAGGTGCCTACGTACTCGCTAATCGAGATCAGACAAAACGTAGTTCTTTTAAAAAGAACTTTAATTTGTTGATCAATTTTAATTTTTGAACTTTTATCACTTTAAGTTAATTAAATTTTGAATTTTTATGAAAATCATTTTTGATGGTCCTATGATCTAATCAATTGATTTTCATTTTATGAAAATATAATTTTTCTAAGTTTGAAAATCATTTTTTTTTTAATTTTGGTTTTGGAAAATCCAATTTTGTCATTTTCATTTATTTTTATTATTATTATTTTTTTAATCATCATATAAATTCACAACATATTCAAAATATTTTACAATATATTAAAATTATTTTTCATGCATTAAATATGCATTTCTAAAAGCAATTTATATATAAATACATATTAAAAATATCAAAAATATCAAAAAAAATAAATTTATATGAAAATAATTATTTTGATTTTTCTGGATTTTTCTTAACTGAATTTTTTTTATGAATTTTTATGAATTTTTTACTATTTTTTATTATTTTCTAAAATTAATTATATAATAAACTAATAATAAAATAATGCGGATTGACCTGGACCGTTGGATGAAGCGGACGCGATCTGGATCTGGATCGTCTGATCTGAAGACCGATCTTAGCCGTCTAATCTCGTTGACTCAATCCGAGGCGTTGATCACTTTGATCAAATCTGGGCCGTCAGATTTGGATGATCAAATCTGGACCGCTAATCTGCTTGATCGAATCTGGACCGTCTGATCTGGATGATTGAATCTGGGCCGTCTGATCTGCTTGATCGAATCTGGGCCGTCTGATCTGCTTGATCGAATCTGGGCCGCTGATCTGCTTGATCAAATCTGGACCGTCTGATCTGGATGATTGAATCTGGGCCACTGATCTGCTTGATCAAATCTGGACCGTCTGATCTGCTTGATTGAATCTGGGCCGCTGATCTGCTTGATCAAATCTGGACCATTTGATCTGCTTGATTGAATCTGAGCCGTCTGATCGGAGCTGACCGTTGACCGTTGACCAGGGGCGGGTTGGACTTCGGATTTTCGGGTCAAATTTCGGGTCGGATCCGACCCGATCGGGCGAAGAAGATGATTACGCGACCTTTCGGGGCGGATTCCGGCGGCTCCGGTGGTCGTTGGTGGCTGGGTGTTTGTCGGCCCGACTCTTGGTGCGACGGCAGTGCTCCTGGTGGTGGTTTCGTGCACTCAGAATGGCGGCAAGGGGCGGCTCCGGTGGTGATCGTACGGCGGCGTCGGTGAAAAAAATAAAAAAAAATTTGCAGAGATTAATTTGATCAATTTGATCGAATCCAAGCACACTAAAACAATCAAAACTTATTTCTAACACTCCTAAACCATTCAGTTTGGATCAAATCTGATCCAATCACTTCGAATTTGAAAAATTCGAATCCTACATCCTAAATTCAAGAATTTCGAATTGATATTGTTATGTGTGTGTTTCTTCGAAATTGACTTGTGCATTTTGATCCTAGTACCCCCTATTTATAGGTTGCAAGCTCAATTTTACGTTTCGTACTGTTTCAGAAATGAATCGATTTTTGCCTCTTTGTTTGCACGAATTTAATTCAATGATTCGTGTTTAATTTGTTTGAAACTGATGAATTGATGATTGATCTCTCATATTCTTCATCAAATCATTCAATGTGGGTAGATGAATCATCCAATTTTATCAAGTCTTGTAACTCCTCATTTATGTGCAATTGAATGCTTTATAATATGCATTTTTTCCCAAATTTTTTAGCACGAATTTTGTGACTTTTGGGTTGTTTTTACACATGAATTGTGTATTGATCTGTCATATTCCATGTCTACTTTGCAATTGCATCATCAATTTCAACAATTAATGATGTTTTGTCAGTTAAAAATTGATGCAAAGTAAGGCAAAAAGTCACTTTGAGAAGGCAAAAATATGAGATGATAAAAAGGCAAAACTTTACCTTTGCTAGGGTTTGAACTTGGGTCCTTGAGCTTGGATGTGTATTTGGGTCAATGTGTTTAACCAACAGGCCATTTGGCCTGTGCCTTGATCATTTAACCAACTCATTTCTTAATTAAGGCTTTTGGAAAAATGAGTTTAATTAAACAAAAATGAAGATTTTGTTTAATTAACTTTATGAATTTAAGCCTTAATTAATTGGGCAAAAATTGGGTGTCTACAGTAAGTTAATTCGTTTTAAGTAGTTTAAAATGATTAAATATGGTCTTAAAACATACTTCTATCATCCTAGGTTCGAAACAAGCTTTAGGAGAAGGATTAATATCACCAAACTCGTCTAAACAAGATAAGTTGCATGAAAACCCTAGTTACACTCTTTTAATTTCGAAAACCAAGGATTATGTGGATGATATTGTGTTATAAGATGATATATGTGTATATATAACATGTAAAAACACTTAGGAAGGCTTTATAAATGATTTTAACGTGTAAAATTGAAGAAAATCGGATCAAGCCAACGTGGAAGACGATGAACAGTACGTTTTCCAGATGAGCACGGGTAGAACATACCCGTTGACCTTTCCGTGTACCTCTCGATGAGAATTCTGTATAGCCGATGATTCCTAGAAGTACACGGCTGGAACATGGCCGTGTACCTCTGGAAAATCAATTAAATATATATATTTAAATTAAATTAAATCAAATTACAAAATTTGATTTAGCTCTATTATTATTATTATTATTATATTGTTGTTAGAATTATTATTATTAAATGATGTCAACATTATTATTATTATTATTAATGAGATTATTATTTATTTATTATTAGTGATATTGTTATTACTAATCAAATTATTATTAAAGTTATTATTATCATCATCTTCATCATCATCATCATCGTCATCATTAATGAATATCATTATCATTATAATCAATAATATTATTATGAATATTACTATTAATAACATTACTAACATTATGGTTATTAATAGTGTTATTATTATTACTGTGATATTTAATATTATTATTGTTGTCATTGAAATTACTTTTGTTCTAATAAAGTTATTATGGAAAATAATATTAGTATTACTAGTAAATTACCTTATAATTATCATTACTAATTTTAGTAATATTATTATCATTATTGTTTATGTTATTGTACTTTATAAATGAAGAGCAAGTATAGAAATTCTAAAATACATATTTCATACATAAGAATGGAGATTTAAATAAGTTAAATTTTTGAATAAAGTGATATCTATACATAATAAGAAAATTATATAAAGTAAATCAAGAGAAACACGATGACACTAAATAATAGTAAATAAATACGAGTTACTATAATGGGTCAGATTAAAAAAAAAAAAACAATATAAAGATAGCAACTATAAAAATATAAGCTTACTAAATATCAATTGTTTGAATACCTGATAAAGATATATAAGTATCAAACAATATCTTGATATTGGTGAAGATTTTCCTGTTGATTACTATGACTAGCCAATATGAGCAGGTGAGTAACTCAGTCATATTATATTGTTTATGCTTGTAGTTAGCTGAATATGTAATGCAAAGATAATAATATGATTGTTATGGTGTTATATTTGAAATGTGATGTGATTTGATTGTATGATTGTTAATCTATGATAACAAAAGCTATAATACTATGGTATGATAATGTGAAATTGTATGATAATTATTGTGTGTAATGTATGATCACCATGAAACTTAATAAGAATTATTGACTTATGAAATAACATGGTCATGCATTGTACATACTACATTATTGCATATACAAACGGGTGATAGCCTGCTACATATTAATATTTTGGTTCTCTATTAATGCTTGGTTTTTTCTAAAGTATTAATTCTTTCAAGGTTTTCTTTTTTCCGTCAGTTCTACGGGAACTAAGCGGTAAGGAAGAATGCCGTCTGTAGTATCGCTTTGAAATGATTAATGCTTAGGGAGTTTCTAAAGATTGATACAGGAAATGGTCAATTAAGACATCATTAACCTAAAAGTGATAACCATAAGACGAGAAATCGTTGATTTTCTTGTGAACTTAGTATCTCCTAGGCAGGTGGGTCATAAAGTAATTGTTCTTCAACCCTAAAAAGAGGGCGTAAATCTTTTTCCTGTTTGGATTCTAGATCATCCAAGCTTGTAGTTTAGCATATGTTTGAGTGATTGCATTACATATGATTTGTTGATAAACTTGTTTGATGTGTAATATGTCTGGTTATTCACTGAGCCTGTGGTTTCGCTCACACTCCTAAAGACATTTCACGCTTACTCTATGACTGTGGCTTTTATATCTAGGAGTTTAGCCCCATTAAGAGTTTAGAAGCTGGATGCTCATGGTTCAAATCGAGATAAGTTGTTTTCTATGATTCCTAGTATAGAATAGTTAGTTTATGGATTATCTGTTATGTATTTGAAGACTTTCGGAAGAATTATATGGTATGTAATATCTTTATGGTACCTGTAACTTGTGATGACAGTTATTTACTAATTTATGTCTTATATGTATTTATCCTTTCTTATCAAAGCAACTAAAGGATCCTGTTTTTTTGTAAAGCATGTCCCTCTCCAAAGGTAATCTAGTGATAGCATTCAAGTGTGACTTGCTTGCTACTATTAGGGTACCCTCCGAGTGTGATAGCCAGTTTCATAAAAAAAAGGCAAGTTTTTTCTTTAAGGTTCCTTTCTTCTTCTATCAGAAAAAGTGTAAGCCATAGCTGAATCCTCAGAGTCAATGATCAAATTGATGGCATCAAATTATTCAATTTAGAAATCGACGATGGAGGATCTGTTATATTGTAAAGATCTCTATTTACCACTGGGTGGTGATGGAACAAAGCCTGAAAACAAGTGGATACATCCGACGGTGGGTTGATCAAAGCATCTACCATCACGTTGCTCAGGAGACCAAGGTAGATGTCCTTTGGAGGAAATTGAGGTCAATGTTTGAAAGGTAAACCGCCTTAAACAAAACCTCCTTGACTAGGAGAATTGTAAATTTGAAATACAAGGATAGCTCCAATATGTCTGAGCATTTGAGTGAATTTTAAGGGCTTGTGAATCAACTAACATCTATAAAACTTGTTCTTTATGTTAAAATACAGGCACTTCTATTGCTAAGTTCGCAGCTAGAGAGCTGGGAGACACTAGTTGTGTCAGTTAGCAATTCGACTCCAGATGGAACGCTCACGCTTGAAATGGTAAAGGACAGTTTGATGAATAAGGAAGCAAGAAGGAAAGATTTGGGGATAAATTCTGATTCAATGGCACTTGTGACTAATAGATTTGAAAGAAGATGTAGAAGCAGAAATAGAGGCTCAAATGATAAATCCAATAGGTCTTGACAAATCCAAAGGTAAATCTAAGTCAAGGAAAAGGAATGTTAAATGTGATTACACATGAGGAATTTTTCTCATCTTATACTGGTGGAAATTTTGGCAACGTTAGGATGGGAAATAATGAGACTTGAAAGATTTTTGGCATTGGAAATGTAATTTTAGAAATAAACATTGGGTATAGACTCTTACTTAGAGATGTGATGACATGTACCGGATATCTGTCTGAACCTAATATTTGTAGGAAAACTGGATGATGATGTTATCACAGTCATTTTGGTGAGGGCAGATGGAAGTCACCAAGGGTTCTCTGATTGTTGCCAAGGTAAGAAATTAAATACACTTTATCTAATAACAACTAAATTAGGTAACGGAGATGTTAATTTGGCAAGTGAATCTTCAATGGATTTATGGCATAAGAGGCTTGGTCATATGAGTGAAAAGGAGCTCCAGATGCTTATGAAGAAGCAGCTTCTACCGGATGTGAAAGGTAATCTCCTGAAGACCTATACTGATTGTCTAGCTAGTAAGCAATATAGGGTTGCATTTAAGAGAAATTCTTCTTTCAGGAAAGCACATGCCCTAGATCTGATTCATACTAATGTTTGTTACATGAAAGACAAGTCAGTTGGTGGTACTATATATTTTGTTACTTTTATAGATGATTACTCTAGGAAGATTTAGACTTATGCTTTGAAGTCAAAGGATCAAGTGCTGAATGTGTTCAAGCAGCTTCACTCTAGAGTGGAAAGAGAATCTGGGAGAAAATTGATCTGTGTGAGGGCAGACAATGAAAGGGAATATAGAGGACTATTTGAGGAGTATTGTAATACTCAAGGGATTAAATTAAGAAATACAGTTCCAAAGACTCCACAACAAAATGGTGTTGCTGAGAGGATGAATCGCACTATCACTGAGAGAGTGAAGTGCATGTTATCGCATGCCAAGCTGCCTAAATCATTTTAGGGTGAAGCCATGATGACAACTGTAGATTTTATTAATCTATCTCCCTTATATGCTATGGATGGAGATATTCCTGAGAACGTATAGTCAGGTAAGCAAATTTCTTATGATCATTTGAGAGTTTTTAGCTGCATGGAGTTTGTGCATAATCTAAAGGATGAGAGAGGAAAGCTTGATGCTAATTCCAAACAGTGTGTTTTTCTTGGATATAGACATGATCAGTCTGGTTACAGATTGTGGGATCCATCAGAAAAGAAGGTGATTAGGAGCAGAGATGTGGTTTTCCTAAAAGACCAGACAATAGAAGATATTGACAAGCCTGAAAATGTGAAATCCTCAACTCAAATCCCTATAGATATTGATGTAGTGCCTTTTCTTAAAACTTCTATTGATGGAAGAGGTATAGAAGATACACATGAAGAGATCCAGGAGCCTCAAGAGCAAGTTGAGTTGAGGAGATCTTCAAAGGAAAGAAGACCATCAGTAAGCTCTAATTATGAGGAATTTGTGATGCTGATTGATGGGGCAGAACTTGAGTCATATCAGGACGCAATGTCTCATGAGAAGAAGAAAGAGTGGTTGAAAGCCATGCAAGAAGAAATCAAATCCCTGCATGAGAACAAGACTTTTGATCTTGTGAAATTGCCTAAAGGCCAAAGACTGCTGAAAAACAAATGGGTCTTTAGGTTAAAGACTGAACAGAAAGGTTCACAGCGTAGGTACAAAGCAAGACTTGTTGTGAAGGGATTCAGTCAACAGAAGGGGGCAGATTTTAAAGAAATATTTCACCAGTGGTGAGGATGTCTTCCATTAGGGTTGTTTTGAGTATAGCAGCTAGTTTAGATCTAGAGATTGAACAGGTGGATGTGAAGACTGCTTTCCTTCATGGAGATTTGGAGGAAGAGATTTACATGGAGTAGCCTGAAGGGTTCAAGGTCAAAGGGAAGGAAAATCTTATCTATAGATTGAAGAAAAGTCTGTATGGGCTGAAGCAGGCTCCAAGACAGTAGTATAGAAAGTTTGATTCCTTCATGTTTGATTAGGGTTATAGCAGGACTGCTACTAATTCTTGTGTTTTCTTGAAGACGTATCCAGATGGTGAGTTTCTGATACTTCTGTTATATGTTGATGACATGTTGATTGTCAGCAAGAATGTCAAGAAGATATAAGAATTGAAATCATCATTCAGTAAGTCTTTCTCAATGAAAGACTTAGGACCTACACACCAAATCCTTGGAAGGAGGATTGAAAGAGATAAAAAAGCCACAAATTGTGGTTATCATAGGAGAGATATCTAGAGAAAGTGTTGGAGAGATTTAATATGAGCAAAGCCAAATTTGTTTCTTCTCCACTTGCAGGTCACTTTAAATTGAGTTCCCATCAATGTCCTAAAAGTGAGGCAGAGAAGGAGGACATGAAGAAGATCCCATATGCTTTAGCAGTTGGGAGTCTGATGTATGCCATGGTGTGTACAAGACTAGATATTGCTCATACAGTTGGCGTTAGAAGCCGTTTTCTCCCAAATCCAAGTAAAGAGCATTGGACCACTGTTAAATGGATTCTTAGATATCTCAGGGGCACTTCCAGACTTTGTCTGTAGTTTGGAGGTGGCAGTAGATATGCATTGAAGGGGTTTTCAGATGCTGATATGGCAAGGGATTTAAACTCTAAGAAGTCCACATCAGGGTACCTGATTACTAATGCAGGAGGAGCGGTTTCATGGCTATCAAGATTGCAAAAATGTATTACCTTATCTACCACTGAAGCTGAATATGTAGCTGTGACAAAAGCCCGCAAAGAGATTTTATGGATGAAGAAATTCTTTGAAGAATTAGGTCAGAAGTAGGAGGAGTTGAAGTTATTTTGCGATAGCCAAAGCGCTATTCGTTTGAGTTGAAATATAATGTTCCATTCTAGATCCAAACACATTGATGTGAGATATCATTAGATTAGGGATTAACTGGAGTCAAAACAACTGAAGCTTGAAAAGATTCATACTGCTGGCAATCCATCAAATAAAATGACTAAAGCTCTACCCAATGACAAGCATATTAGTTGTAGGAAGAAGGTAGGTGTGATGGAACTCCCTATATGAGTTGGAGGGGTAGATTGTTGGTTGTAGATTCAGCTTATATGGGTCTACAATAAGCAAATCCCGAATATATGGAAAAATGAGGAGACATGGGAAAATGAGAAGACATGGAAGAGATAAATGCTAGTCAAAAGGAATTAATGCCAGTTAATGCGAGCCTTCCTTATTTTCTCTTTTTAAAGTCTCCTTCTATGTCTTTTAGAAGTGCGAGACACAGTGTGTTGTGTGCTATGAATACAAGTGTAATAGGGAGAATAAGTGGCGTCTGCTCAAGACTAGAGATAAGAGATCTAGAGTGAGAAAATGAAGGAGTTCCTAAAGAGAGAAACTCTACAATAAGGAAATTCTTGTTCCTATTTGTGAAACTCTGTTATATACCTATTATTGAAATAGTGGAAGAACTGTGTGAGGCGATCCCGTGTTTTTCCTTAATTTAGGTTTTCGATGTAAATCCTAGTGTTGATTTTTAATTTCTACATTCATTTTTATAATCTGTGATTTGTTTTAATGCTTTCGCAAAGGGAAAGATAGGATATTTCCTTAACAAATTGTTGGGGTCTCCCACATCGATTGTGGAAGGGGCTGGGTGCTACTTTATAAGTGTGAGGGAAAGCCTCACCTCATGAGCTAGCTTTTAGAGTTGAAAGGCCCAATAGCACCCAACAGTGGTATCAAAGCCTAGGTTACAACACTTCGGGTTGAGTCGGACATGGACGGTTAATCCCATGGTCCGATGTGTGATAGCAAGAGATGTTGGGTTATCCCACATCAGTTGTGGAAGGGGTTGGGTACTACTTTATAAGTGTGAGGGAAAGTCTCACCTCATGGGCTAGCTTTTGGAGTTGAAAAGGCTCAATAGCACCCAACAATTAGTTGAGATATTTCCATGAATATTCTAGATGGTAGTTGAACTATTTTAAATTAATCTCCACTGTTCATTAAGGAAGAGAAAGTCTAAAAATAGAATTACTCACTTGTAGCTCTGGGGAAAAAAAAAATAAAAAAAACATATAAGTACTTTGATTCATAAAACTTTATATTCCATTCCTCCATCATCTTCAAATCACTTTCTACTTCAATAAGTTTCTATTCAATCACTTTCACATACTATTAGTGGTATCAAAACTTTCTTTAGTCATCTACTAGGCATATTCTATCAAATTCTTTCAGACTTATTCCATCATATTACAGTATGTTAACAATTAAATCTAATAGATAAGTTTGACTCTTTATATTTTCTGATGTTAATATACCTGAAAATACTTTACCCTATCAAAGATAGAATTGGATAATTTAAAAGCCACTAAAGAAAAAGATTGAAAGCTGTTATATGATATTTAGTTATCGTTGGTATATCCAATTTTTAAGACTTAGTGGTGCAACCAGTGCAAAGTAAGCCTGTGGTATATTGAAGGAAGAGTTCTAAAGTAGTTACAAGGTATGTTTTATGAAAGTCTAGTTTCTTAGAAGAGACTTAGAAAATATTAGAATGAAAGATTATGAGACCATGAAGGATTATTATAGTAGAATTAATGTAAATCACTAGATTTTATGATGATTTCTAAGTTCAAACCTTGGAGCCAAAAGTCAACCGGAAACCTTAGTCAACAAAGCCTGTGCCAAAACCCTAGAGGTTAGATCCAGCAATCCCGTGTTCTTAAACCCTAGACAACGAAATTAAGTTAATGGCTTATAACAGTTCGTAATTATATAGGAAGTATAAAAATATTAGATACATCGATTTCTAGTGTCTTTCGGATCCAAACAAGATCAGTTTTCGAAACCATGCCCAGCAACATCGGACGGTAAAAATATTCCATTTATATTGATAGACTTACAATAATATAAGAAATCCAAAAATATCAGCTTTGTGATTTTTCGATAACTAAAAATTGCAGATATCGCCTTTATAAGCGTATTTTCTTTACTACCGGTAACTTATTAGTTTTGTTTACTATTTATTATACTTTTTTACTATTCATTACTATTTACCTATCTTTACTTTTTCTTACTACCTATATACCTATTTTCTTACTTTTTATCTTTTCAATACATCTTATATCAAATCATATCTTACATATTAATTATTTTCTTACAAAAATACAGACAAATCAACTCACTCTCTCTCTTTTCTTCCTTATGGCTGGGGTGATTCCCCTCGCTCTCTCTCTCATTTATTTTCTTTTTCAACTTATTATATTACATCTAATTTTCACTTCAAAAATTCTATAAATATCCCTCTCCCTCATTTTCCATACCTTTATTTCACATAACAAAACTCTCTCAAAATCTCTCCACAAAATTCTTTGCTACCAAAACTTTCTTACACCAACTACACACAAAATCCTTTCTACACACAAACCATCTACTACATACCATCAAACACATAAACCTACATTCCTTACCTTATTCCTACTACAAAACACTTTAGGTAAAGCTTCTTCCAACCATTTAGTTTACCCATGTCATGTAACTTAGCATGACCATGGTGTTGTTTTGAAACTCATATGAATAGTAAAAGCAACAACATATTCATGTTTTGTTCTTGCACATGATATTCCTATATTATAATCTTGTTATTAGTTTTTATATATGTTGTTATTAATGTTGTTATTATTATTACCTTGATGTTATTATGATTCTAACATAACTATATATGTATTATTTTCTATATATATATATATATATATATTTCTTAGAGCCTAAATGCTGACTAACTTCTATTAACTTGGTTCTATTATTATCATTGCTCCTATTATTGCTTTTTTCTTTTTCTTTTCTTTTTCTTTTTCTCTTTTTCGGACTAGTCTATTCTTAGATCCGAGATGCCTTGATGAAACTAAGACTCAATACTTGATCGGGTTGCCTTGATGAAGCTAAGGCTCCCAATGCTTGACCGAGATATCTTGATGAAATTAAGGTTCCCAATACTTGATATATTATCTTGCTTATTATTAATTTGCTTCTAATATATTTTCATCATTTTTCATATTCTATGCTCATGTACATGCATCATTATAATGATCTTATCTCAACAAAAATTTGAAGTAGACTTTTCTTAACAAAGGAAAATAAAACTTACCTCTTTTATTATATAACCTTATCTCCAAATCAAGATTTTGTTACCAAACACATAGGAAAATCATTTTTCAACTTTTTTTCAAACTCACAAAGATTTTTCTTAAATAACAACAAAGATGATTTCATAAAAGAAATTAACCAACAAAATAAACATTTCCTTTTATAAACTATAAAAGTTTATCAAAATTAGCATAAATATTTTCTTGGTAAACGAAGTTTTCATAAAAGTTCACTTGTAGGATTTAAACTAAATCCATAATAACAACTAAGAACAAGGCTAGATTTCAAAGCTAAGATAGAAATCAACCCTCTAATTTATAAACCCACATGTAAAATAAAGGATTTCCAAGTATATAAATAAACTCATTTTCAAAAGAAATAAAAAGGATATAAGTATGATGATTTTCAAAAACAATGAATCATCAACAACTTAAAAAGAATAATTTCTTTCCAAGAAAAATTGATAGAAGACTTAAGGAACTAAGTTTTAGAAATAAAATATATTTCAAAGAAGGTAGAAGATGAGAATATAAGGATAAGAAGATTTGTCTAACAAAACCATTTTTCTTTAAAAAGGAAATATATACAAGTTAAAAATCACCATAGGCTATCCATAACTTGATAAAAACTTTGGAAATTTTCTTTTGCCACAAAGCAAAAGTTTGTAAAAGATTAAAAGTTAAAAAGAAATTTACTTGTTTTGAGAAAAAAATTAGAAAACAAAATAAGGATATACTTATTTATAATGACCTAAGAAATTAAAGTTTCTCCAAAACACTTAGAAAGAAATTTGTTAAGTTTTAACAGCTTTAAAATAAATTGTTTTACGAAAAATAATCGTTGAGATAACACCATTAGAATCTTGCATATATTATGAGTCTATATAAATACTCAAAGGATTTTCCAACATGTACAGATCTATTTTTTTCCAAAAGAATTTTTGAATAAAATTGAGTTTGGAAATTGTTTTGCAAAAATTGGAATTTCATGTTTTATTTCTGTACCTGGGATTTTGGGAAGCCAAATGACTTTTAATGTAGAAAATAACCTTAGAAATGGATAGACCATTTCAAGTAGGTAGAAATGGTATATTATATGCGAAATTCTGAGTTAAAATGAGCAATTATGATCATTTTAAGTTGGAACTTCCTTTGTGCGAATTTTGACGAACTTAGTTGAATAGAGTTACATGTTTAAGTAGAACTTCCAAGAAATACTCATTTTGGGTATTTCTTTTGTATAGGTGACGTGGAGTCCGAGCTACCCTACCTAGAGGACTATTTCGACTAAGGAACTTCTAATATGGCTAAGTGAGTTTATTTCTTACATATTTGCACTTATGATTTTGCTTGTAAAATAATGGCATTATAATTAAGAAAAAGATAAAATGGAAAATGTATGTGCTTTACAAACTTGGCTGAAATTACGATGAAGTATATCAATGCATGAATTGTTTATAATGAATGTTTGATCTAGTATAAGATTGATTGTTTGCAATTCTATGATCACCCACAAATTATTTAATTATGCCATTAGTACTTAACTAAAATAATTCATACATGTCATCGGTGAGCTCATTGCGTTTATTACTATTCCTTTGGAAGGAAAAAGGCTTAGTAAGGAGATTCATAGAGTCTGTAATTTCTATAAAGTAACGAGGCATCATCCGAATCAACTAGTAATGAGAAAACATCTGAATAAAACATATTTGGCAACTATGTCGTGGCTCGGAAATAAGCTACAAGTAAGTTGGTTTATAATACCTTTTATTTTTGCAAGAAAGTTGTTAAAGATAAGAATTATCACAGAACTATGCTGTACGATAGCGGCCTATACGGTCTGAAACACCTAACTACCGAATGGAGGGGTAAATCCATTCAAACATATGATTCTCGGAAAATCATATTGATAGATTCAAAAGACCAAGTTTTAAATTTATAAATTTTTAAATCGTTTTTTCTCAACTATGGTCTTACTAGGCAAGCGCACCTATCAGATGTAGCATAGAGAAATGATCTAGGTCATACTCCTAGGGAACGTAGATGAGTACTTCTACTCACTATTTTCCTATTATTAAGCCGAAAAAATCATATTTGGTTTTATATACATAGAAACTAAACTAAGTCTAATATTCACAGATTTCACAGCAAGCATGCAAAATGATAAATCAATTCACAAGGTTGCTTGAGTCATGCTTCACCTAAGATCTATTCATATCACTCAAGAATTTTCTCAAAAAGTTGTATTGATTATTAAACCATTGGATTCACTAAATTATGCTAAGGCTTGTCTCAAAGTCAAAAGCACCTAAACCTAAGCCAAATTGCCAGAATGTCTTCCTGACTATTAACAACTTAAATTTGCATAAAGAACAAGAATTTTTCATTTTAAACCAAACTGATGAATTCAAAACGAGTGACAAAAGATTTCACCATCCCTATCTCTAGGTGATTATGAGCAATCTCATCAATAGCTTTAGATCTATTCATTAAATTAACCTTTCAGTCTATTTTTAACAAAAATCAAACATGAATCCAATGGGATGCACCATCTAATTAGACTCATTCTTAGGCACAAATTATTGAATACAATAAAATCAACATGTTTTGAAATTAAGAACAAAGGAATCACATGAAATCAATCAAGGATCCACAATACCCAAGCAATATTAAACTACTCTTCCATAGATAAAACAATATAAATCAATAACAAGGAGAAATAAAAGGATCTAAAATTATTAGCAATACAAACAATGCTCCTTGATAGATTGATACACTCAAGCACAAATGTTGCTGGGAAAGTACACAAAAGTGTGTGTTTTTTTTTTTTTTTTGTCTCTCTCTCCTTTCTTGTTCTTCTCTCCTTTGATTCTTCCTCCATCTTCATTTTATAATGATCTTTGCATGAATGGAATTGAATGCTCATTGATGGAGGAAATGGGAAGTTACGGGAGTTACGGGTCTCTTAGCTTTCCAAAGTAACACCTCTTTAATGTCCAATAGATGTTTCTTTAATAAATAAGAGGTTAGTATTCAATAAAAAAGCCGTTTCTCAAAAAGTAACGGACCATCAAATCAACAGGTTTGGGGACAAGCCGTGTCACTAGGCATGTCAGGCTGTTTTCTTTCATGTAAAAATTGACACGGCTGGGGACATAGCTTGTCCCAGAGTCGTGTCTTTTGCTGTGGATTTTTTCTTCATTGACACGACTTGTCCCAGAAATGTCTCTTGCAAAGTTAATTTTCCAACTGACACGGTGACAAGTCATGCCGTTGTTGTGTCTTTTCAAAACTTAAGATTTAAACCTTGATTGTGCTTTTCCTTGACATGGTTGAAAGACATGGTATGTATTTGTTGTGTTAACCACTTTTTGGTCCAAACTTTGCATTTTTGACCCATTTTTCCTTCTTTTTATAAAATATCTCCTTTAATGACCTGAAAGCATAAATTAATATTTTTAAGTGCCAAATTCATAAATTTATCAATAAAATGATCAATAAAAGTCCATTTTAACATTCATAATATAGGAATAATTTTGGTTTATCAAATTCCCCCACACTTAAGTATTTGCTTGTCCTCAGGCAAACAATAAGGACAATAAAAATCTATCATCAAATATACTCAAATTTTTTTTTCACAAGTTAAAACTCATAGAGCATTCATTAATCATTTTAGATCATAGCGACTTGCTTTGTACCTACTGCTCAAATCTATCATATAAATGTAATTAGCATACCATAATCAAAATTCTAAGGCTAATCCAGGTAAGTCAAACTTTACCCTTGCCATTTAATAGTAGATTCCAAAGTCACAAAATAGAACCAAAGTCAATCAATAATAAAATAGACCCAGTTACATTTCACCACCAATTAGCAAGTATATAAGCCTTCAACCATTTCTCTAAACTCAGCAACCTAGGATGAAAGTATTTCGTATCTATCATTCCCCTAGATTTTTCCTTTTTGAAATTATTATTATTAGGAACATGAATTCTTAATAGGCTTTAGAGGAATTTCCTCTGGGCAGGGTGCAGCTCACATCTTTTCAGCTCTATTTGCCTATTCATCTTCTTGTTATAGTGAGATCCTTGAGTTAGCAACCCGGGCTCATCTCCCAAGTGACCGGTTTAAAGGGATCCCAACGAACTCTCTCACTATAACTTTCATATTTAATACTCTTAACTCACTTACCTGAGTTAGCGGAGTAAGGGCTATGGTTTTTTTTTCTTTTTTTTCATCAATTGCCTGTAGGAAGCTTTTATAGTCAATAGCGAGATCAGACTTACTCTTTGAGAGATCAAAACCCGCCCATATCAACTAAGCTTTTAATTTTAGTTAAGCACAACAATTGATTAATTTTCAAAAAGAATCACTAAGTGATTGATTTCACATACTCCTTCCATAAAAAGTTAAAGAAGCTCTCAAAATGCTGGAATGAAGAATATACAAGCTATATATTAATCAATGTTTATCAATCAAATTATTTGAAAAAATACTTAAAAGTTATTTTGAACAAGATAGATGGAAAAAAAAATTAGTTCAATAGGAATTGCAAGTAAAAAAATAAATAAATTAACATGAATATTGGAATTTCATAATTTTTTTGTCATAATAAATTTGCATGTTTATTAATTAGCAATATCGATCATTTAATAATTTATATCATAATAGTAGTTATAAAAAGAAAAAATTTTACCAAACTAAGTCAGAATTTGTAATATTTACTAATAATTGATACAATAGGACAAAACATATGTAATATGAGTAATGAAATAATTATTTATGGTACAGTACTTACAAAAGTAATAATTTAGGATAATGTTTTTAGTTATATATAGTTCTATAATGATGACCTTAATGTTATTAGCTATTATGAAAAAAAGAAAAAAAGAAAAGGTAAAGTTAGAAAAGAGAGAAGAGAACCATTTAAGAAATAAATACAACCTAAAAATGTAAAATGATAATTGTGTGACTTGAACTCATGACCTCTTGGTTACAAAACCAAACTTTTTACTAATAAGGTATTCATACCAATATATTCACATTTTCTTTTTAAAATATACATACTATACATATTCTATTTATTTTTATTTTTTATTTTGTAAAACCTAAAAATGGACATTTTTCGAGTTTGAGAAGCAGAGCACCCTTGTGCCCCAACAACACCACACATACACACACACACACAAAAACCAAAGTCCATCCATGGTTTCACGCTTAAGAAACAAAACAAAAAATCATTTCCTTCTTGTCAAGCATGGAGAGCCAAGTCACTAATGGTGCTCATACACACAAACGTATGTCGACCTATGAAGGCACCATGATTTGACAATTTTGAGTGCTTCATCCTCTCTATTGATAACTATACTAGGATGACATGGGTCTAATTTATGCCCAAAAAAAAAAAAAATCTGAAGCATTTGAGATTTTCAAGAGACTCAAGAGATTTGTCGAAAGGCAAAGTGGATAGAATATTAAAGTAATAGGAAATGATAGAGGTTAAGAATATATTTCAAAGGAGTTCAACAAATTCTATGAGGATGAAAGAGTTGAACACCAGCTTTCGGATAGATATGCACTGAAACAAGCTGTGCGTAAAAAAGGTAGAATCACACAATTATGGAGATAGCAATATCCATGCTAGAAGAGAAGAAGATGCTAAAGATCTTTTGGGTTGAAGTAGTGTACACAACTATTATAACCTTCTCGAAAAAATATAATGAAACTAGTAAATGAATTATATTTGCTTTAGCTAAGTAAATGAACCTCTAGTAGTTAGATACTTACCTAAATTAAATGACTGTTAGCCAAGTACAATTAAAATGTTCATTCTAACAAAAAATATATAAGTAAAATAATTGTTGATTTTTACAAAATTTGAACAAGTTCTACTCAGGTTCAAGTTGTTCCTCAAATAATAATTCCAACATTTCCTATCTCAACATGATACAACTATCCTATCTAATAGAATTAACAAGCAAGCTTTCAAAACAAAAAGGTGAATCATTGCATTCTATGTGTTGAAAAAAAAAAAAGGATGGCAAGGGATAAGCTGTCTGCTTAATAAGGATAGCTAATTACTTATATATATGTATTTATATAATACATCTTATTATTAAGAAGATATTCAACTAATAGAATAATTTAATCCTTAAATGTCAAAAATTATAAAATAGATATCAACTTATAATTTTTTTCTAGATTTTAATTACTTATTATTCCCAACTTGTCTTGGTTGAAATATATCCAATGATTTTGTTGGCTTTCACAACCACAATCATAGTATCAATTTCATTTCTCATAATCACACAAGATACCTCTATAACTCGATACTCAACACCACCTTGTGTCTAGCATAATAGCATGGAATTTTTCCATTACTCAAAATATCTTAGTACCCTTACACAGGTGTACCTAGCAAATCTCATATCACATCTCATTTCCTTTTTATTGCATCTCAATAACCATAGGCTATACTCAATCTTAGGTAAGCTATCAACTCAACTTTGTTTCTCCATAATAACAATTTCACCATCAGCATCAATCAATAATTGAATAATAACATCCAGTAATCATGACTTATCTAAATCACATCTCCAAGCATATTGCCACACAACATATAATAGTAGAAATAATTTATAGTCAACAAATCACATCGCATTCAAATAGCAATTTTCATGTAACCCACATGACAATTATACCTTTCAACAAACAAACAACACACACACACACACACTTATCTATAAATATAATCAACTAAACTTAACCCAATGCCAAAGTTTAGCTTAGCTAGTTGAAGATCCCACTTGATCTTCATGACCTAAAATAATTTATAATTCATAAAATTAATATCTGTAAGGATACTATAAATTATAAATAAAGTTATTGCCCTTTATAAGGCTTAACTACTTTATGAAAAATTAGAATTGTGTGTATTTCTACATAATGTTCCAACATAAGTTGTGTAGGTCACCCATATATGAAGAAAAGCATAAACTATTGTTCTATTCGACTTTGAACACAAACTATGTAGGTTGCTTATGTTGAACTTCAAAGAAGGCTAGAAAGTTTTACACGACCTTGTACACAAGCTGTGTAGGGTACTTGTACATAATGTCAGTAAAGTTTAGAAAGTTCGACACGACTTCGTACACAAGCTATGTAGGGTGCTTATGTAGAACATCAACAAAGGTTAGAATGTTCCGCACGACCTCGTACACGAGTTGTGTAAGGTACTTATGCAGAACTTTCAAGAAATATCTTTACCACTGATTTTAGCACTTCTTTCAACACAAATTTCTGATTTACAAATTGTTTGAAACCCATGAAACTAGACATCCCAATCTTTTAAGTAATATAGAATTTACTTACTAAATAACAATTTTCAATGTTAAAAATCTTCATTTTTTTAGCCAACAAATTTCCTTTTCTTGTTTTATAACTATTTCATATTATTTTGGAATATATTGTATGTTAAAAATGACAATAAAAAACCTAAAACTATCAATATGTAAATTTACTTCATGGGTTAAAATTATTACCTTTTTTGGATAAGGACAATATAGAAGGGATAGAGAATTTGCAATGTTGAAGAGTATAGAACTAAAAGTTCTTTTTCTTTTTATGGTGGATAGGGTTTTCTTTTAAATAAAATAAGCGGTTTATTTTTCTTTTAATGGTCTTTTTTTTTTTTTTTAACATGGCTAGATTTTCTTTTTAAAGAGAACAAGGGGTTATTTCCTTTCAATGAGAAAAAAGGGAAGTAGAGGTTATATATTCCTATCTCTTAAAAAAAGAGTAAATTCCCTTCTTCTTCTTCTTCTTCTTCTTGTTCTTCTACTTATTATTATTATTATTATTTTATTATTATTATTATTATTATTATTATTATTATTATATACGGGTGTTACATTTCTTCCCCCTAAAAAAATCATCCTCGAAATTAATATACATACTTGAAATCTCAAATAAATAGGGATACTGGCATCGCTTACCATGTTCTACCTCCCTAGTGGCTTTCCCTCGACGAATGATGATGGCTCCACAATACTAGTACTATAGGTATCTCATACCTCTCAAGCTTTTGAATCTATCTCTCTAAAATTTCTAGTGGCTCTTCTTGATAAGTCAAACCTCTAGCTACCTCAATTTCAGGTTCAGATATCACATGACTGTGATCTTATCGATATTGCCTCAACATGGACACATAAACATGTCATGAATCTGAGATGGCTCTCGAGATAAGGCTATTTCAAGCTAATGGCAACTTTGTTAGACTATCTCATAAGGATGTATATACCTCGGACTTAGTTTCCCTTTCTTGACAAATCATACTATTTCAATAATATCTTCTATCTAACCTCATACTTTATCTCTTACCTATGCTGATCCACAAAACTCTTTTGTCGATCCTAAGTAGCAATCATACACTTCTTCACTATCTCAATCTTTTCTATTGTTTCTTGAATAAACTATAGTCCCTCGATCAACCTTGCACCCTTGATATCCTAACATGAAGGATCTCTACACCGTCTACCATCTAATGCCTCAAAAGACACTATATTGACACACACTTTTGTGTTAAAACTCTTTTTAAAACGTGAAAACCACTGGCAAGTATACCGAATGTGTGTGTAGTAATAAAACTGGTGAGAACCAAGTCATGATCTACAGGGAGCTAATTGACTAAGTATCAGAATGCATGACCTTCTCTAAGCTAAGCAAAATGATCTCAGATTTTTGAGTTAAACCAAATGATCTACTTCTACTACTAAAAATTATAACTAATTTTAACACTAAAGATTACTAAGCAGTGGAATAACTCTTGAACTCCTTCAAATCACAAGTGTGGGATTATGTAATGGTAAAAATAGGATTTCCTTCCATTGCCTTGTAATTATAATCGGGTTTGTTCAATTAGATTTTGATTAAATTCGTAAGAATTTACTTCCCTTTCAGGTTGAAAAATTCTAATTATAACACATATATCCATTTTGAGTAATCTATCTACAACCACCAGCTAAATAACAAATTTCTCTTACAAATAATGTTACTCTAATTGAATTTATGGTCCAAGCATGTGTCCATGTCAATATACCACAACTTCAATTTCATTAACAATGTGAATTCCAGGATTTAAATCAAAACAACATGTATCTATGTCAATTTTGAAATCTTATTTCCTATTTCAATCGGATCATCAAATCTCTTTCAAGTATCTCAAATCCTAATTCATAAGAAAATCCATAGATAGATTTTTTGATCTCATGAAAATTGAAATAGAAAGAATCAAAATTCTAATTTAACAAAACCATTATGAGAACAAATTAACTACTTAAGAAATCCATTAGCCCATCACATAACTACACTATGCAAATTAGCTCATAATAAAAAATATACTTTCATTCACGGTAAAATTCTAAGCATAATCCACAACAAAAGAAAATTGAGAGAGTACACCTTAAATTTAGAAATCTCTTCCTAATGATTATGGGTTCAACTCCACTATGAAAATTCATAATGCACAGTGCAAGAAGTTGAGGTCGAGTGAGGTGAGTTCGGGTGAAATGAGGTAAGGTAAATGAATAAAAAATGGAAAAAGGAATGTGGAATGATGGAGAATGAAGGATGGATTCTAGGTTATGGAAGGTATTATGCAATATGGAAGGTGATGGAAGGGAAAAATGGATATTTGATGCTTTTTGTGCAAGTGATGATGGGTATTTATAGTATATGGGGTTTAGATCCTCTGTTCCTTTGTGTAGTGAAAAGGAGATGTGTATGTGATAGGGTAGAATGGATAAGTGGAGTGGACCCCTTAATTACAAAAATGAAAACTAATGAATATTTACAATCAACACATCAAAAATGAAATAAGACATTGCTGGAATTGTTTTTGCTCAAATCAACCCAGTTTAGATGTGATAAGGTCAACTATCTTAGGAGGTGCTCAGTTAATGTTAGAGAGCTTGGTGATGTGGAGTAACAGCTTAGAACATTCTTCTAAATAAGATGAGCTCAGTTTCTAAACTTGAGATCATGCACATTCTAATTTGCTATGTCCTTCATTAGCTTGGTTTAGTGATATGGTGAGGTTGGTGTAGTAGCTCATGTTGCTGTGTTGAGCTCCCATGCTTTGAGCTTGGGTCATTTTTCTTTTTATTCCTCAGGTCATGTGTTGATCTCAGGTCGATGCTTTGTGTTTAGCTCAAAATCTACTGTTACTGCATAAAAATTGCTTTTTGCTCTTTTAATCATAGTTGATCTATGATCATGCAATTTATCCTTTTATAGCAAAAATCTATTATAAAAGTGTCAATTTATGCATGAGAGCGAGATATAAATGTCGGATAAATGTATATAAAATATATATTTATAAATTACCCCTAAGTTAGCCTTTTGCTTATCATCAGGCAAATCTAAACACATATTTAAGCACAAAACACACAAAAGGATAGCAAACTAATTAAAATACACTAAATTCAAGCATACTTGACAGTAAATCAACACATGCAACACTCAAAGCTTTTAAGCTCAAATAGAGCTAGCTGCAATTTTCTACAGGAGACTCATTCTCCACCTACTCAATTATCAGAATTGAAATGATTCTCATGCTTTTTGTCACTCAACCAATCAACATGTACATAAGCCACAAACAAAAGACTTAAAATCACTAATCATTGCTCAATAAAATTGTATCTCCTCATTTAGCTCAATATCTTCTTACTAGAGATCAAGTTTAACATCGAGCAACCAAGCAAGAGATTCTTACACTTTTCACTCTAGACTAATATGTATACACTCCTCATTCATTTCTCAAGCACAACATCACCAAGTAAATAGCACGAGACCTCAAGCTCATTCTTTACTTTTCTTTATCCTGGTTTTTCCTATTTTTCACCCTTCTTTCTTTTTTTTTTTTTTTTTTCTTTGCGTTTGATACTCATGCATCCCCTTTTTGCAATTTGAATTAGATTTACCTTAGGGGAACTTTACTACTACTAACAACAACAACAACATATTTGCACTCCATTTTAAAGATTGCATTTCATTTGTATTTGTACTAAGTGGCTTTTATTCTTTCTTTTCAAACTCACATGCATCCTCACTTACCTGAGGATCTTTTTATTCCTCCCCTTTTGCCATCATAACTGCAGGTCATGTGTCTCTATTTTGTTTTTGTTTTATACACACACATACTACTTCTATCCATGATAGCATTCAAGACAAGCTCAAATTTTATACAATTTACATAACTATATTGAGCTCAATAACTTCAAAGAAATTGGATACATACTATCCTACTTAAAAATGAAAAAAAAATATAATCCAAAATCAATGACATTGCCTTAATCTCAAGTCTTTAAATCTCAATCTAAATAAAAAGTAACTAAACAAAGCAATGATGCCATGGCTTAACTCTAGAGAAGTGAAGAGTGTTCAACTCATTATCTAGTTCGAAGAAGCACAAAAAAAAAAAAAAAAAAATTGGGCCATTTTTCCTCCTTGTGAAAAACACAGCAAAAGCTCGATTTTTTTTTTTTTGTTTTTGAAAAATTTTTGCACACTTTTTTTTATGTCACAAAAGTTGAGCTCTTTCACGTTAGCTCATTGCTCATACACAACATGCATGACTAGCAAAACAAGAACACTATTCATCCATTACTAGTACAACACAACAAGTCATAACATGAGCTCATTCTCATAGTGCACATAAATGACCAATCAATTACCTCTGTTCAATTCCTCACATCATAATTTTAGCAAGCAATAGATTTGCTCATAATGGTAAGCATGCACTTAGGTTAGCTTAATTGTATGCATGTATGACCTGCAATATGATTCTTGTCAGCTCATCAACTATACAAAGCGCAACTCCCACCCCTAACTTAAAAATTTGCAATGGCGTCATTATAAATTCAATGCACATGAATAAAAGAAGGAGGTGACAATTGGAATGATCTCCTTTATTTAGACTGAGTTGTTGAGCTCCTCAGGTCATGACATGAGCTCGAGCTCGTAGACCTCTCCTAAAGAGGTAATCGTTGACTTGAAATGGGTCCCTTATGTCTCCTTTGATCTCTATAGGTCTATAAAGATAGATGTTAGTCACAACAAATGGTCCTAACCACCTCAAATTCAATTTGCTAGGAAAGAGCTTCAGGTGAGAATTATATAATAAACTTTTTACCCGACGTCAAACTCCCTATGAAGAATCTTCCTATCATATCATAGCTTAGTCTTCTCCTTATAAATCCTTGAATTTTCATAAGCCTCATTCCTGAACTCCTCCATCTCATTCAGTTGGAGCAATCTATGAGCTCCACCTACTTCTCTATCAAAGTTCAAAAAAATTACTGACCAATACGTCTTTTGCTCTAGCTTAATCGGGAGATGACATGCTTTACCAAACACTATCCTATATGGGGACATGCCAATGGGATTCTTGTAGGCAGTTTAGTAAGTCCATAGTGCATTATCAAGCTTGAGTGACCAATCCTTCCTAGATGAGTTTATAGTCTACTCAAGAATGCATTTGAATTCTCTATTAGACAACTTGAGCTAGCCACTTGTTTGGGGCGGTAAGGTGTAGCAACCTCATGCCTCACTCCATACTTAGCAAGTAAATTATCAAATTGTTTGTTGCAGAAGTGACTTTCCCCATCCCTTATGATAGCTCTTGGAGTTCCAAACCTAATGAAGATATTTCTCTTGAGGAAAGTACACCTCGAGTATCATTAGTGGGTAAAGCAGCTGCTTCCACCCATTTGCTCACATAATCAATTGCTACCAAGATGTACTTGTTTTGGAAGGATAAAGGGAAATGACCCATGAAGTGAATCCCCCAAAGGTTACAACTCTCCCACTAGAATCCCTTGTTGTGGCATTTCATTTTTCTTTGAAATATTTCCTGACCTTGACAATCCTTACAAGCCAACACAAATGCATAATAATCCTTAAATAAGGTCGACTAATAGAATCCACATTGTAGCACTTTAGTTGTTGTCCTCTCTACACCAAAGTGACCTCCCACTTCACGACTATGATAGTGAGTTAGTATGTCTTGAATTTCACACTTAGGCACACATTGGTGAATGACCTAGTCAGCATATCTTTTGTAGAGGTATGGCTCATTCCAAAAGTAATGCCGAGCATTGGCTAAGAACTTTTTCTTCTTTTGAGGTCCTATCACATGAGGTAGCACACTACTAGCCAGGTAGTTTACGAGGTTAGCATACCAAGGCACATACCTAAAGGTCACTCATTTTGAATCCTTAAATGATGATCTCCTCGATTTTCAAATCTTTTTTTTTTTTATCTCTTATCTCCAGGTCAAAAACTTGTAACAACAAAATTTACTTAATGAGTCTTGGCTTCGCATCTACCTTTGTCAAAAGGTATTTAGGTGTTGAATGGTCTGTGTATACTATGGCCTTGGAGCCTATTAGATATGAGCTAAACTTGTCACATTTAGAAATTACTGCTAGTAACTCCTTCTCGACAGTGGCATAGTTGTGTTGAGCACTATTTAGCATCTTATTAGCATAGTGGAAAGTTTGAAAAACTCTATTCCTTCTTTGACCTAACACAGCTCTAACTGCTAGGTCACTTGCATCACACATCAGCTTAAATGGTGAGCTCCAGTTAGGAACTACTATCACTGTGTTGAGGTCAACTTCTCTTTTAGCAGCTCGAAAGCTTTCAAACATGATTCATCAAACACAAATGGAGCATCTTTCTCTAACAAAGTACAAAGAGGTCAGGATACCTTAGAGAAGTCCTTAATAAACCTCCTGAAGCCTGCTTGACCAAGGAAATTTCTAACTCCTTTCACATTTAGTAGTGGAGGTAGCTTTGCTATGACCTCAACTTTTACCTTATCTACCTCAATTCCTCTACTCGAGATCTTGTAGCTGAGCACAATTCCTTCTCATGCGATGTTGGCACTTCTCCCAATTCAATACTGGGCGAATGTCCTTACATCTCCTCAAAACATATGAGAAATTCTCTAGAAAACTCTTAAAAGAAGAGGTAAATACAAGGAAATCGTCCATGAAGACCTCAATGCATTTCTCGATCATATATGAGAAAATTGCCATCATACATCTCTGAAATGCGGCAGGTGCATTACAAAAGCCAAATGGCATGCGTTTGAATGCAAATGTACCATATGGACAAGTAGAGATTGTCTTCTCTTGATCTTCCAGTTCAATGTGTATCTTATTGTAGTTTAAGTATCATCAAGAAAACAATAGCACTCATGACCACTAATCTCTCCAACATCTTATCTATGAAGGGTAAGGGAAAGTGATCCTTTCTTGTGGCATGATTTAACTTTTTATAGTCAATGCACATCTCCGTCAGGTCACAGTTCGGGTCGGTATGAGCTCATTCATCTCATTTTCACTATTGTCATAGCACCTTTCTTAAGCATTACTTGAACTGGGCTTACCCATTGGCTATCTGAGATTGGATATATGATCTTAGCATCTAGGAGCTTTATGACCTTCTTCTTCACAATTTCCTTTAAAGTAGGTTGAGTTTTCTTTTGTGGCTAAATTTCAGCTTCCATGAGAATTCTGTGAGTACAAACTGAAGGATGTATCCCCTTTATGTCTACAATGGCCCATCCAATAGCCTCTTTATGCTCTTTTAATATTCCGATTAGTAGGTTTTCTTGTTCAGATGTGAGCTCGGTAGCTATTATGATTGGTAGTGTCTCCTTCTCACATAAGAACACATATTTGAGGTGAGGTGGTAATTGCTTAAGCTCGAGGTTGGGTGGCTCTCGCTTGAGCTTAAGCTGAGGTGTTTCTTGTTTGAGCTCAAGCTGAGGTAGTTCTTGAAGAGATAGGATCATCTTATGTAAGGTGACCTCCTCTAACTCCTCAAAGGGTTGTAACCTTAACCATAGCCCTACTGCACTCTCACTCAACGTCTCTTGGACCATTCCATCTTTAATTTGAGCTCCTTTCAAGTTCAAGTTGAGTACCTCCTCAAAATCACTATCAACCTCATTTTCAATCTCGTCATGACCTCGTTCATCTAGATCATTACCACCATCAATGTCAGGTATGCCATCCAGCTCATCTTCTTCGTTATCTGTCCATTCCAAAACCAATTTCTCATACCTACTCAACTTATACTCCCTTCTTTTACACTCATCCATCAGTTGGT
The DNA here is from genome assembly GCA_024138025.1 of Combretum micranthum. Lineage (NCBI taxonomy): Eukaryota > Viridiplantae > Streptophyta > Magnoliopsida > Myrtales > Combretaceae > Combretum > Combretum micranthum. The sequence continues at coordinate 101,755 of JAMXBD010000615.1, forward strand.
CAGCTATGTCTATATGATAATAAGTGTCACTAGCTCCTGGATATTTTAGAGCTCGAAAAACACTAAAGGTGACCTGCTCATCTAAACCTTAAAAGGTCATTTCTTCACCTTTACACCAATCATGACCTTCTCAGTAGCTAGAAAAGGTTATCCTAAAATCAAGGGTATTTCTCAATCTTTCTCCATATCCAACACAATAAAATCATCTAGAAAAACAAATTTATCCACTTTCACTAGGACATCTTCCACCATGCCTCATGGTCGTCTTGATACTCTGATCTGCCAATTGCAAAGAAATGGAGGTAAGCTTGCACTTTCCTATCCCTACTTTCTTGAAGATAGTGTAGGTCATAAGATTGACACTTGCCCACAAGGATTGAAGCAGCAGCATCTAGATAAACAATTTTCTAAGTTTGTGGAAATGTTTAAGAAGCTCCAAATTAATATCCCATTTATAGAGGCAATAAAGCAAATGCCCTCTTATGCCAAGTTCATAAAGGAGATTCTTATAAAGAAGAGGAAAATAGCATATCATGAGACTGTACTGGTAACAGAAGGATGTGAGGCTATTCTCCAAAATAGCTAAAAATTATTAGCTTAAGCTGGCCATGCTATTTTAGGTGCTAATCCATTTATTGCAGGCACATAATACTCCAAAGTTGTCTTTCCTCTTCATGCCATTACCTCCATTAGCTCTAATCAACCTCTCATTATCATTATAACCTTCCATGGCTCTGATCTACTCTAAACCTGTACGTCTTGCTCTCAGCTGGCTTCTAAATGTTCTTTCGATCTCTAGGTCAAAGAGTAATGTCAAGTCTAGTACCCTCTTTCCTAACACACACCAAAAGCAAACATAAGTGAGCTTTTTTTTTTTAAAGCTTTTGACTATTCAAATTTTTATGGTTTTTCAATAGAAGATTCAGATCTAAGCTCAATAATTCAACTATCTCTCTACCAAACTCAAAATGACCTCAAACATATTTATGATTTGAGCTCACTAACAACATGTCACAACCCAAAACAAACACAAGAATGAGCTTAGTCTTAAAGGTGATCACAAATCCAATATTAGTACCATTGCTTAGCTCCTTGGTAACTATGCCAAAACTTGACATGCACTTTTTGTGTTAAAACTCTTTTTAAAGCATGAAACTAGCAACAAGTGTACCGAGTGCATATGTAGAAATAAAACTGGTGAAAACCAGGTCATGATACATAAGGAGCTAATTGATTAAGTACTAGAATGTAATGACCTCCTCTAAGCTAAGAAAAATGATCTTAGATTTTTGAGCTAACTAAATGATTACTTCTACTGCTAAAAATTATAATTAATTTTAACACTACAGACTACTGAGCAATGGAATAACTCTTGAACTCCTTCAAATCACAAGTGTGAGATTATGTAATAGTAAAAAGATGATTTCCTTTCATTACCTTATAATTATAATCGGGTTCGTTCAATTGTATTTTAATTAAATTCACAAGAATTTACTTCCCTTTCAGGTTGGAAAATTCTAATTATAGCTTAGATATCCCTTTCGAGTAATCTATCTACAATCACTAGCTAAATAACATATTTCTCTCACAAATAATGTTACTCTAATTGAATTTATGATTCAAGAATCTGTCCATGTCAATAAACCATAACTTCAATTGCATTAAGACCATGAATTATAAGATTTAAACCAAATAACATGTGTCCATGTCAATTTTAAAATCTTATTTCGTATTTCAATCGGATCATCAAATCCCTCTTGAGTATCTCAAATCTTAATTCATAAGAAAATCCATAGATAGATTTTTTTTTTTATCTCATCAACATTGAAATAGAAATAATCAAAATTCCAATTAAAAAAACCACTATAGAAAATCAACTACTTAAGAAATCTATTAACCCATCATATAATCCCACTTAAACAAATTCACTCATACTCAAAAATATACTTTCATTCATGATAAAATTTTGAGCACAATCTATAATAAAAAGATAATGGAGAGAGTATACTTGAAATATTAGAAATGTCTTCCTAATAATTTTGGGTCTAACTCTACTGTGAAAGTTCATAATGAATAGTGCTAGAAGCTGAGGTCGAATGAAATGAGGTGAGATAAATGAATGAAAAATGGAAAATGGAATGTGGAATGATGGAGAATGAAGGATAGATTATGGGTTACAAAAAGTATTATGGAATATGCAAGGTGATGGAATGAATCGTGGTGGAAGGAAAAAATGGATATTCGATGCTTTGTGTGCAAGTGATGATGGGTATTTATAGTGTATAGGGTTTAGATCCTCCGTTCCTGTGTGTAGTGAAAGGGAGATGTGTGTGTGATGACGTGGAGTGGATAAGTGAGTAGACCTTTGATTACAAATATGAAAACTACTGAATATTTGCAATCAACACATCAAAAATGAAATAAGACATTGCTGGAATTGGTTTTGCTCAAATCAACTTAGTTCGGATATGATAAGTTCAGCTAGCTTATGAGGTGCTCAGTTAATGTTGGAAAGCTTGATGATGTGGAGTAACAGCTCAGTTCATTCTTCTAGATAAGATGAGCTCAGTTTCTAAACTTGAGATCATGCACATCCTGATTTGTTATGTAGTCCATTAGCTAAGTTAGTGATCTGGTGAGGTTGGTGTAGTAGCTCATGTACATGCTTTGAGCTTAAGTTGTTTTGCTTGTTTTACTTTAGGTCATGTGTTGAGCTCAAAATCTACTATTGCTACATAAAAATTGCATCTTTTTGCTCTTTTAATCACAATTGATCTATGATCATGCAATTTATCCTTTGTGGTAAAAATTTACCATAAAAGTGCCAGTTTATGCATGAGAGTGAAATATAAATGTAGGATAAATGTGAATAAAATATACATTTATCATATACCAATACTAAAATGGTAACTGTTATTACATACAAACTCTATTAATAGAAAATGTTTATTCCAATCACCCCTAAAATTTAACACACATGCTCTCATCATATCTTTCAATGTCTGTATAGTTCCCTCAGATTGCTATTCTATTTGTGGATGGAAATCTATACGCAAATTCAGCTTTGTTCCTTAGAGCTTTCTACAATCTCTCTATCTCATTCATATACAACTAATCTAACTTGTCCAAACCTTAACCAACTAAGCTAGGTGTATTATTTCATTTTGCCTAAGGAAGTGTTATAGGATCATAGGTAATTCCATGTTATAAGTCTCTTAATAATGAAATCTTATTCAATATGTTGTTTGTATGCTTCTCTTCTACATTTAATTATCTTGTTTTCAATGATTTAAGATTGTCATAATAAATCCTTGAAATAGCCATGAAATTCCTAATTCATATTTTATAAAAGTGTCATTGGAATTATACATGCTTTTGTATGTGTTGAATATGATTTATGTTCATGATAAATTATGTGTTTTATTGTTGTGTTAAAATATGGAAATACTCTAGAATTTATTAAATATTTAGTTCATAAATTTAGATTTCATTAACATGTATGAATTATGTTTGGAATGTATTAAAACAAGTAGATGAATGCATCATATAAGTCTCCTTATAGCAGAAAAATAAGGTCAAAAATCAAGCTTTTAAACCACCATTAAGGCCTTAAACTAATATCATTAATTAGCCAAAAGTTAAGTCATTAGTTACCTTAACTTTTGATGCTTCAAAAGTCAAATAACAAGATAATATTAACCTAATAAAGTGTCAAATTCGTACAAAATTTTCAGACCTCCCAAACACACCTCCAAAAGCTCCAAAACCTTCTTCTTTCTTCTCCAAAATCTCTCCCATGGCTATATACCATTAGCCCTTCAACTCTTACAAAATAACCACTAAAAGCTTGCTTAAGGACCACAAAGCTAAGGCCTAAAGTTCTATTGAGTATGTTTTTCATGTCTTAAACTTATGCATGAATATGATTTCTTGACAATAGGGTTTAAACTTAAACTTGTGTTTGATGATTCATATGCTTTGTTGGTTGTATGAGAAGTGTTTTGTTGTTATAGAAGTTAGTTGTATGTATGGTATATGAATTTGGAAGTGTTGGAAAGTTGTGGTTGAATGATCAAATGTTGAGAGTGTTGACATGTGAGGATGAGTGTATTGGAAAGATTGAAGGATTGAGTAGTTGAAATGTGATTGGTGCTTTGATGATTAGAAGTAGAATTTATGTTGTTTGGATAGTGTTTAAAACATAAACAAGCTTTGGAAAGTTTAGATTAAGTTTGGAGAATTTTGAAGTGAATAAGTTTTGTAATAAAATAGGGGAAACAAACATTTTCGTATAGGTTTAATTTTGAGCGTACGCATCTGACACTTCAACAACTGCCGCGTAGAGGCGGTGTTGGAAGTGAACAGAATCGATTTTTTTAAAGCCGCTTGAAACGCTGCCGGCTTTTGCTAGAAAAGTTTGCCAGTGTTATTTTTCAAATTGTACGCCGGCTACTGGGGTTCCAAAGCGCCGGCTTAGAGGCGGTGTGAACGAGAACAGAATCATAATTTTTAACGCGGGCTGAAGGCTGCCGGCGTAGAATCTAAAGCTGTAGGCGTACACGATACGCTGACAGTGTTGGGGGTATTCACGGGCATGGACTAACCCCGTGTAACTCTCGAAAATTTTTGGGAATTTGGAGTTGTATTCTACATTGGCTCAAAGCCGCCGGCGTAGAATGAAGGCTGCCGATGTATCTTTGAACACTGCTAGTGTTGGCAAGTGTTGAACTTTAGTGTATTATGCACCGGTTCAAAGCCGCCGGCGTTCAAGGCTGGCGTATCCCCTGCACTTTTCATTTTCAAAAACTTTCTTTAAAATTTTCCAAAGCTTAGTATGTGCTCAATTAAATATTTGTTAAGTGTTCTATGATATAATAGGATGTTTAAATGCTCTATTATGACATTGTATTAATTTATTTGAATTTCTTTGATTAATTATATTTGCAACTAGTTAATTAGTGCTTAAACTAAGTGAAATTTAATATTATTTTAAACAGTGATAGATCCTGCTCAGCCAACCCCATTAGTTCGAGCTATCTTAGGTACGTAGTAACTTGCTTGTTTCTTTGCTAGGTTAGGCATAAAATCAAATTACTTTAAATTAAAAAAATTTTATTAATTGATGAGTGCTGATTGTCCTTATTTACGTTGAATTGGTTCGAGAGCGGCACCTTGCTCAGATTGGGGGCAGGGTACTTTCTCGTTATTGGATAAAATTATTTAGGAGATATGAGTATCCGAGCTACTCATATCAACCCCCTGAGCGTCGTGATGCGTTACTCAGATCCCCTAGTATTACGAGTTACGGAAAGGTGGGCTGCCTAGTCTGTATGAACAGTAGGGACCACTCAGGAGGAACGTAATACTAGATCCTTGTTACCCGGAGTTTGAACACTCCCATGATGAAAGACTAACTAAAGATTGAGTAATAAATTATTGGTTGTTTCATTTTACATTTAGATTAAGTATGTGTGAATCACTTTGCATTTGTATTCTATACTTGCGTATTGGGCCTTTGGCTCATATTTTAACCATTTCAGGTGATGAATCCAACCATTTTTACACGAGTATGGGGTATGGAACTGATTTCGAGAATTTTCTTGATGATATGGAGGACTAGAGATGACCTTAGACTTGGTGGAATCCAATTTTTGTAATAGAATAGTTATGTTAGTCTTGTGGTTGGACTTAAGGTTTTAGTTAAATTTTATGTGTGTAATTTTGTTAAGGCTTGTAAAAAGCCTTTGGATGTAATATGTGTATATATATATATATATATATGTACTTAGTCATGTTTGGCTTACTTAGCCATGTTTAGCTTAAGTTTGCTTCTTTTGCAAGATATGATAAAGGAATAGTGTATTTTGTTTAAAGTTTAGAAAAATAAAATTTTATGGTTTCTATTATATTATCTATGTGGAATTAGATAAACAATTCCTCAAACAATTATTTCAGACAACCTTACATATAATCTTATAGGTTATATGTGGTTGGGGAACTATTATTGCCTAATTCAGATATAGGGGTGATAGCGGGTCCTTACAATCCTAACGATCTCTTAGAACATATGTATTGAGCAAAGTATGACCTGTCCATTCCCCCTTATACTTCTAAAAATAAATAAATAAATAAATAAACTGGGGCAGCATTTGAGTGTCAACTACTCTTCTTATGTTCATTATTTTTTGACACATACATATATATAACTACCAATATTACGCCTTGACACAATGATCACCAGATTTGATTGAAAATTTGTATTCTTGTTTATAGAGAACCCAATAATCTCTTGATTGGGACTTGTTTAGAGAGAAACCTACTCTCTATTTAGGACTGTGAAAATGGGAACCCTACATCTCCTCAAAAGCAAATTTGAAAAAAAAAAAATTATGGACGAAGATACTTGTCTATTTGTTTCATTAAATATTTCCCTTATAACACAATATAAGCAGTAATTATTTTCTACAATAATTGCTAATTTTCCTTCTCTTGTTATATGTTCAATTTACCACTTAAATAATTGCTACATATTTGTATTACAAAGATTTAACCAATTCAATGAAGGCAACACATTATAACACAAACACATGAACACCAAAACATGCCATCGTTGCATAAACATGTACTTTATTGACCATTGCCTATTACTATCAATCATTTAGCACAAACAAATACATAAACACAAATCAACATATATTCATAGACATACTTGGCACCAGAACTCCCTTACTACACATAAATACACACATGTTATAAATTAGCACATTACACATCACATGATACAGACACACAACCTATTAATACAGCAGTAACAAAAAGGTAGTCAACCATATTTAACTATTAACGAGGAATTTTCATGAGTGGTTTTTCCAACATATCCATTAAGGCTATAGTACACGGAAAGTTGTTTACAAGAAAGTTACTTTAGCCATCCCTAGATCGGGCATTTAGAACAAGGTTGCACAACTCAATCACATTTAACACCTGATGGAGGACTAAGCTGTGTGGGTGAATTTGATTTACATCTTCTTCTTAAAGGCAATAATTAACCAAAGTAACTATTATACACATGTGATAAATAATCAAGGAGCGTAAATTTGCTCTGATACCACTAACAAATGGTATAACCTTCTCAAAAAAATATAATAAGCAAATAAATTATATTTGCTTTAGCTAAGTAATTAAACCTCAAATAGTTACTTGCCTAAATTCAACAAATTATCAAGCTACAATTAAAATGTTCATCCCAACCAAGAATATAAAAGTAACGTAATTGTTGATTTTATAAAATTTAAAATAAGTTATACTTAGGTTCAAATAGTTCCTCAAATAATAATACCAACATTTCCTAGCTCAACATGACACATCTATCCTATCTAATAGAATTAACAAGCGAGCTTTCAAATAAAAAGGGCGAACCATTGCATTCTATCTTTTGAAAAAAAAAAAAAGATGGCAAGGGATGAGCTATCTTTTCAATAAGGATAGATAATTACATATATATATATATATATATAATACATATGATTAATAAGAAGACATTCAACTATTAGCCATAGAATCATTTAATTTTTACATGTCAAGAATTATAAAACAAATCATAACTTATAATTTTTTTCTAGATTTTAATTACTTATTGGGCCCAGCTTAGATTAGTTGAAATGTATCTAATGGTTTTACTAGCTTTCATAATCATAATCATAGTATCAATTTCATTTCTCATAATCAGCATGGGATACCCCTACAACTCATTATCCCGACACCATCCCAGTGTTTAGCATAATAGCATAGGATATTCCTTACTACCTAGAATATCCCGACACCACTCCAGTGTCTAGGATAACAATATAGGATTTTTCCCGCAACCCGAAATATCCTGACAACCTTACTTAGGTGTGCCTATAAATCTCATATAACATCTCATTTTTTATTGCATCTCAATAACCATTGGATATACTCATTCTTAGGTAAGTTATCAACTCAACTTTGTTTCACCACAACAACAATTTTAACCACCTACATCAATCCACAATTGAATAATAACATCCAATAATCATTAATTATTTGAATCATGTCTCTAAGCGTATTGCCACATAACATAGAATAGTAAAATAATTTGTACTATAACAAATCACATCGCATTCAAATAGCAATTTTCATGTAACCCACATGACAATTACACATTTCAATAAACAAAAACACACACACACTCACTCACACATAAAAAAAATATATAAATACAATTAACTAAACTTACCTCAATGCTAAAATTTTGTTTAGCTAGTTAAAGATCTTACTTGATCCTCTATTTTATACTTGATCCTCTATTTTATCTTTGTGGCCTAAAATAACTTATAATTAATAAAATCATTATCTCATAGGATACTATAAATTGTAAATAAAGTTATTGCCCTTTATAAGACTTAACTATTTTATGAAAATTTGGAATTATGTGTGTTTCTACATAACTTTCCAACACAAGCAATGTAGATTACCCTTGTATGAAGAAAAGGATAAACTATTGTTCTACGCAACTTCAAACACACGCTGTGTAAGTTGCTTGTATTGAACTTCAAAGAAGGCAAGAAAGTTCTACACAACCTCATACATAAGCATGCTTGTGAAGAACGTTAGAAAAGGTCAGAAATTTCTACGTAACTTGTGCACACAAGCCATGTAGGGTGCTTTTGTAAAACTTTCGAGAAAAATCTTCACCTTTGATATTAGTGCTTCTTTCATCACAAATTTCCAATTTACAAACCATTTGAAACTTGACATTCAAGTTTCAAGTGATATATAATTTCCTTATAAATTACCCAATTTTAAATCCTAAAAATCTTCTTTTTATTCCAGCTTACAAATTTTGTTCTAACAATTTGAACCATAATTTTATCAAACAAAACATCCCCTACACAGGCCAAATGTAGAAAATGTTCAGCCTTTTTCTGTTTTATGACTATTTCATGAAATCATCGTAATTTTTTAGAATCTATTGTATGTAAAAAATGAGGATAGGGAAAGTAAAACCATCAATATGTAAATTAACTTCATGAGTTAAAAGTATTACCATTTTTAGAGAAGGACAACGTAGAAGGGATAGAGAATGTAATTTAGAGAGACAAAGAACTGAAAGTTCTTTTTTTTAATGGTGGCTAGGGTTTTCTTTTAATCGTGTTTAGGATTTTCTTTTTAAAAAGAATGAGGGTTATTTCCTTTTAATTGAAAAAAATAAGGGACATAGAGGTTATGTATTCCTATCTCTTTCAAAAAAAATTCCCTTATATTATTATTATTATTATTATTATTATAAGGGTGTTACAACAACAGTCTATCCTAAATAGATGTCCAACTAAGGCAATGCATGACAAGATATTTACTGCAACTTGGATTGAACATAAGCCATCATCATAACATCTTTGAGAATTTAAAGTATTTGCTATGTACACATTATGGCAATGAAGGGACATAAATTAGATGAAAAGACTGAAAGAGGCATCCTTCTTGGCTGTAGTACACAATTTAATGGGTATAGAATCTACTGTTTGAAGACTAAGAAATTATCATCAATAAGGATGTTGAGTTTTAAGAAAGTGTTACTTGGAACTGAGATAGAGTAAAAGTAGAGAAGCAAAGCATATTGGTCCCAATAGTAGAATCCTCTTGAGAATCTAATGACAAAGAGAGGGCTCCTAGCACACTAACAATATCAACTGCATCAAAAGAAGGAGAATCATCTTTACAATGACTGCCTAGAAGAACAAAGCTTCTTATAGACATATATGAGATTTGCAACTTTGTAATTATATAGAGCCAAGGGCATTAAGACCATAATAGACAAGACAACAAGAAATATTACAAGACAGAAGATCATGTAGCAAACAACACCTAGACAACTCTCACAAGCAAAGTTTGAGATATTATGATACATAATTGGAGTTACGCCAAAGTGCATCAGAGAAGAGTGTTGAAAGTGAGACACTCTGGCATAAGCCCAAGTCCAAATCTATTACAACTTTTATAATATATATTAGGTGAATTTCTAGAGTATGAGAGGTGGAGTTTCTAGAAGTGATTACTTACGGTATTTCCATGAATATTCCATATAGTAGTTTATCTATTCTCGATAATGTTATTGCTTTCAGATCAAATTAATCTCTACCATCCATTAAGAAGGAGAAAGATTATAAATAGGCAATCCTCATTCATTTGTAACTTAAGCTAGAAAAAAAAACTGAGAAATACACAGATACTTTTATTCATAGACATTTCTATTCTATTCTTCTTTCCTACAAATTATTTTCTATTTAATAACTTTATATACGAACACTATTCCTATATTTTCTATTCCTTTCTAATGAAATAACCTTTCTTATACTATCATATTTGTTTTTTAGTAATCTTTCCCCTTTTTCACCAACCAATGTTATTCAATTAGGATTCGCAAATGAGTCGAATTATTTAAGACCTATTGAAGTTTGACAAATAAATGAGTTAAACTTAATTTAAAATAAAGTTTGTTTATCTAAACAAATTAAACTTGAAATATTATTTAATCTCACAAACCAACTTATTTGAGCATGCAAAGCAACTCATTTAACAAGTTCTTACATAGCTTCATAAGTTTTATATATTATATATAATCAGAACAAGAAAAAAAATATATAATTTATACATAATTTAATTTTCATTTGTTATCTATTTATTTTTACATATAACTTTTGAAATTTAACTATATTTCATATTAAAAATTTTTATGAATTGTTTAAGTTTGGGTCGCTTTAAATTAACATGGTACTTATCACCCTCTAGCGAGGTGGACGAAAAGAGGGAAGAGACGACCTCTTTTGTTTAACTCTAACGAAAAATACGTTATATCCTTACTGAGAAAAGAATTATTATGTGCACCTTTTCTTAGGAGAAGAAAACCCCAAAAATGGTTGTAAGGGACAACGGCCCCACAGATATTTTTGCATGCAGCTAGTTGTTTTTGTTTATTGTCGTTTAATGTTTCTAGCATAATATAACAACCTTTACTTAAAAAAGAAATATATGAGCAACCAAAATAAATGCGAAAGAGAAATGAATGTATCATATAGTGTCTAGTTTAGGAAAACCATAATTTATAATGAATTGCTATTATATAAAATGATAAATATGAATTCATGATTATACATTCATGAATTGTCATTCAATAGTTTATTTTTAACTTTTATTATAAATACCCATATCTTAAAAATATTACATATACAATTATCATATCTTTATAATAAAGACAATGAGTACTTTAGATATTTTATTTTTACTCTTATAATTACTTGTTTTATTTTTTATACCAATTGAATAATACAATAGTTATTATAACTCTATTACATTTTTGATAAATTGAAACTGGATCTCCTTCTTTATTCCATAGTCGAAGTGAATTAGCGGATAAGGTAAAGCTCAAGAAAAGTTTATAAACAGTTGAGAGTAATCAATATAGTTCTAAATCTTTCTAAAGATACATCTATGTCCTGACTAAAATACCAATTTGATCCAAATTGCGTTCGTAAGCTTATTATTATTTTTTTTTCTTTTTCCTAATTTATACATACACACTATCAGATCAAGGTGATAGGAACTCTATTATATGGACATATTTTGTTTTACCGAACGTTGAATCTTGCAAACAAATTTAGTTGGATTTTATTTACCGAACGTTGAATCTTGCAAAGAAATTTAGTTGGATTTTATTTGAATAATATTGAAAAAAATAATAACTGACAAATCGGTTGATTTTCATGCATTTTTTCCAGATTGTCAACTAAGAAAAGAATGAATTACGTGTTGAAGCACATGCATTTTTCCCATATTGTCGACTAACAATAAAGAATTATGTGTTAAAATGAATGTGATGTCAACGTCATGGGGTAGCAGAAGACGAAAGAACGGGATTTGGTCTAGATCTTTTCCCAGTGAGAGTACGTAAATAAAAATAATTTTTCACGGGAGGATCTTTTAAAAGCAAGCTATTATTATATTTGGAAAATGGGAAGGATATAAGGAAGAATAAAAAGCGAAAAGAAAGAATTAGAAAGGAATAAAATAGAAAGAAAAAAGTATTAGAGGGAAAGAGAATTGGAGAAACACCAAAAGAAGGAAAATTTTATAATGGCATATTGTCTTTTAATGAGATCAATCTAGTCGGGTTTTTCAAAATTTAGATTTACATCCACTTGTAATCATATCATTAAAATATTCAATACATTGATTACTGTTTTTATTTTAATAATAAGATAATTGGTTGGTTGATCCCTATAATGGGCTCGTAGAAGTTTCCTTAAAAAAGTGGCAAGTGGAATTTAAAGTTAGAATTACAATTCAATAACTCTCTTTTGAATCCATTCTCTCTCATCAAAAGTCTCTTGACGTTGAGATAAAACCAATGTTATATTGAGCTAAATTGGAATCCACATGTTCCTTTTTTTCCTCCTTTTTTAAAAATATATTTTGAACCTAATGTGTCATGCCCTAAATGGTATTTTATGTGTAACAGCTCATCAAACACCATATGAAAAACCTAAAAGTAATATTATTATCACTCAAAGATTTCTTATGTGGACTCATGATCTAGGCATGCTATTAAATATAGCATTTATAAATGGTAACATAATAGTGGGTGTTTTATATAATGTCTACTAGGAAAAATCTGGTCTACTGAGGTGAATTCATTCGGCCTAGTAGGACAAAATTTCATCCTACAAAACTTATTGAGGGAAATTTTAGTCTCAGATTATTGCATCAAGTAAATCCATATTATGCAAAAAGAGGCAAAATTGGCCTCGCTCAAAAGATGAGGTGAAATTCACCTCACTTTCCACGTATGAGGCGAAATTTGCCTCACATTGTGGCTAACATGCCATCTTAACTCATGAGGCAAAATTCGCCTCATACGTGGATAGTGAGGTGAGTTTCACCTCTTATATTAACATAAAGGCAAAACAAGCCTCTAGCAGTTTTTCAAAAAAAAAAAAATTGTATTATTTGTACGTTGAATTTAAATTAGTAAATAATTATAATTTATATCTCATATTTTGAATTATTAATTTATGATAATTTATATTACGAATTTTTAATATTAATTATAAATAATGATATTTTATTAGAAATATTATGCTAATGATTATAATTAACCATATTTTCTTATTATCTCTTTTTTTTCTTACATAAATTTTATAAATAATGAAAATACTATTTGTCATAAATATATCTATATTTGTGCAAATATTACACATTTTAAATCATCATTTACCTGAAATATTAAATAAAATTTATCAATTACTTAATAAACATTATGGAAATACAAAGTAAAAAGGAAAAAGAAAAACAGTACTCTAATAGTAGTAAGATATTACCTTAACTTTGATTTTGTTGAATTTGTAGTTAACAAACTGATAAGATGATATAAACTTGCAGAATTGATATGCAAAAATATCATTTTAAAAGGATCATAAATGAAAACCAACTAATTTAAAGGAAAAAAAAAAAACACACACACACACACACACATAATAGATGAGAGGAAAAATGAAAGAGATTGATTAGAGATGGAAAAATGGAGGAGGAAAAATGAATTAACTGGAGATTGGAGCAAGAGTTGTAATTTATAGTAGTAGGTTAAGAGGAGTTTGGCCTTAATAAAGTAATGAGGCAAAATTTGTCTCACACCTGAACAATGAGGCAAAAGTTGCCTCACTACCTTAGTTATGAGGCAAATTTTGCCTCATTGTCCCAATCAACAAGGTAAAATTCGCCTCATGACCAGGATAGGGAGATCAATTATGTTGTTGATTGAGAAATTTTATTTTTTTTCACTCACTAGCCAACTAGTCCATGAAATTTTTTATTCCCATGCAAATTTCGTGCTTGTGCACCCCCACCTAACCTTCTCCAAACCCCCTCCTCTATCTCTCTCCGAGCGGAAACCCCCCCCCCCCCCCCCAACACACACACACACACACACACACACACACACAAAGTTACTATTTAAGATTTTTTTTAATTTATTAAAGATAAATGTGATAATATTTATTTAGGTTGATTTTTTTTAAAATTTAAATCATATATCTACAAATATTATTAAAGGAAATTAATTGATATTTGATGTGTAAATTATATATTGATAATAGTTCTTTATAAAATTGAATACACCAGTGTAAATTTTACACATTCTATTATATCTTATTATTAAACCCATTATTTATATTATCCTAAAATGTCACGATCTACTGCCTCAGGCTTACTGCACGATGAGGAGCCCCTTGGCCCTCTAGCCACGCTGGAAGGGATTGTGATGCCAAGTACACTAGCCTTCCAATGTACCCTTATATACAATCGGAGCACAAGAAAGTATTGTTCTCCTAAGTAGAATTGACTTCAGGCTATAGGTTGTGGAAGACGAACCCTAAACCTAGGCCTTTTGTTTGCTTAAAGGCAATGCCTGTCACCAATTGAGCTCCCCTCATCGTGTGGTGAGCCTGGGTGTAGCTAATGGCATAAAAGGCCAAACTCAAATTAAATATTAATTTGATTTAAACTAAGTTCCTAAATTAAATTCTTATTTTAAGTTCTTAATTTCTAACTTATTGATTCTGAAATCATCTTCTAAATACTCTCATAACTAAAGATATTGATATGAAAGTTCTAAACCTAATATTTTATTCTAAAATATCCTAATTTTATCATTATCATTTCCTTTTTACTTTCCTTTCCCTCCTTCTGTTTTCCTTTGTTTCCTTTTCTATTTTCGTTTCTTTCTTTCTCTCTTTTCCTTCTCTTTTCTTTCACTTTTTTTTTTCTCTTACATCTCTCAAATTTATCTCTCTAAATGTCAATTTTAAGAAGGATTAAAAGAGAATTCAAGTTAAAGGATGAGATAAGAGAAGAAAAATCAAAGTTAGGAGAAGCCCAACAACATGAAAGAAGAATCAATTGCATGTTCTTGCCAAAAAGCTAAGGATAGTATTTTTATGTTGTTTTAATTGTTGTTTCTGAATATATGTGATGAATTAGAATTATAATTATAATTAGAATTAGAATTAGAATTATATGGAGTTTGTGATTAAGTTGATAGATGGAAGATATGGAAACATATATGTTAAAAACTTAGATATGTTTATGCATGAATAGAGATGGGGTTTGATGAGTGGTTTAGAGATGTTTGATGAATTGGAGTGAGTATAGAAGTGTTAAAAGTAATGAAAATGAGTTGAATGTTACTTTTACGATGTTTTAGTTGATGTAGAATAGGTCAAAATTTGATAAAACGAAGTTTGAAAAATAAGGAAATTTGTAACTCAAGGGAAACCATGAATCATGAGCGTGACTTAGCCCTTGATGGGCTCGATTTTGTAAAAATTAATAAATCATGGGTATGATTAAGGCCTTGATAGACTCAGGTTGGATAATTTTGAGCAATTAAGGGCATGATTTTTGACCCAGAGATGTTATTTTGAAAACTTTCCATCAATCATGAGTGTGATCCATACCTTAGTAGCCTTGGTTTAGTAAAAAAAAAAAAAAAAAAATTGAAACTCAACAATCATGGGCGTGATTCTTAGCTTAGAGGCATTTTATGTCATCTTTCTAATAATCACGGCCGTGATCCATCCCTTACTAGCCTCTGGTATGGGATTTCCTACTACGATGATGTTTTGTAATTTGATCATAACTTTTTCATCCAAACTTGGATTAAGATGATTCAAAATTTGATGGAAAGCTTAAAA
The DNA here is from genome assembly GCA_024138025.1 of Combretum micranthum. Classification (NCBI taxonomy): domain Eukaryota; kingdom Viridiplantae; phylum Streptophyta; class Magnoliopsida; order Myrtales; family Combretaceae; genus Combretum; species Combretum micranthum. The sequence goes on from JAMXBD010000615.1 coordinate 117,519, forward strand.
AGAGATTTACAACTTTCATGTTTTAAGTTTTAACAAAATTCTAAAAGTATCAAGGCATAAATTTGATTGATTCCAGCTACTACATTTTCTAAACAAAGTTGAAAACTCATTTTACTAGTGAAGTGTATGTAGTTAAGTATAAAATGAATCTTTTTCAACTAAAATGAAATAGATAAATTATAGTTAGTGTGTTGCATTTGTTGAATGATATAATTAAGCATGAGTTTGGTGAATTTAAAGATTTAATAAATAATTTGATTAAGTAGAGTTAGAAATAAAATGAACCTTATTAATAATCTAAGTTCAACTTGGCTTAATGAACTTTGATGACCTAAAATAAATTAGATTGATTAAGTTTAGTTAACTTAGCTTAGTAATTGAGCTAAATGATAATTCTAATCAATCTTGATTAAGTTAAGTTAAAATGGGTTTAATAGGTAATGAATGGAGTAGATTAATAAGTTAAGATAAAACATAAATAACATGGAGAATGTGTTATTTCAAATGTTTGTTTGCTTAGGAAGTGAATAATTTTGAATGTGAATGACATGATGATGTTTTTATAATGAATGAACCATAAACAAAGAGAAAAGAAATACTTTGACCAACAAAGGAGAACTATCCGTATTTTGGAGGAGTGATCTTCGCAATCATAGCGAGGTTACTATTTAGTGTCTAATCAAATAGGGTAACAAATTGTGTTTGATATAAATGCATAATTAAATTAAATGCTTATATGAGTTTATTTCATGAACAGATATATGGATACCTGATTTATCTTCTAAGATGGATTATAAAATATCTTCTGTCCATGTTTGGATTTCAAAAATAAAGGTACGTAGTAACTTGCATGATGTATGCTAGGATAAGCATACTAAAATGAACTAAAACTTAAAGATAACATAATTAATTGAGTGTTGCTTGCGCTTATGTCGTTGAATCCAGTCCGGAGAGTGGCAATCTTATCCAAGCAAGCATGGGAGTTAGGTGCTGAGATGTCATGATGTAATGACAAATACCACAATGCAATGATAATTTTAAGTGACTTAATAGGTACTTGACGGGGCAAATGGTATCGGTGTATCGTTTGCTTAGGCTCATAATGACGTAACATGTTTTAATTCACATTTACGGGACCGTTTGCTAACTGACGTTATAGATTGGGATGATAAAGTGTGTGTAACGGCTGTGAACCTTAAATGAGGCTATTTTTCTTGTAACGCTATCGAGGAGATATAGGTATTCAGGCTACCTGTATCAACCTCCTAAGTGTCATGCTATTACTTAGGACCCTTAGATTCTCAATGGCTTGTTTCGAAGTGTGAGTGGTCCTGTAAAGCTGGATTTACTTTAAATGAAAGATAATAACTTGCTCTTTATTGCATTGCATTTAGCTAGGCTTATGTGTCATTTCGCATGTGTCTGTGTTAATATATACTGAGCTTCAACTCATTATTGTTGTTGTTCTTCTTCTTCCAGGTGTTGTGTTGATGAAGAAGATGATGTTGGTAATGATGATGTTGTTGTTGTTTATGATGATTGACGGTGATGATGATGATGTCAGAGACACTATGGCCAGGGAAGTCAAAGGTGGTATCAGATGATAAGTAGAAGGTCATGTGGGTATATGTGGAGGACAATGGGACAAACTTAGACCTGCGGCTGGAGTGACGGCTAGTAATGTGTACTATCCAAAGGGGTTCGCATGCAATGAAAACTGACTGAAACCTATACCCCTGACCATGGGGCAAAACCTGGTAAGGGAGGTTAGCCACTCTACTGTGCGAAGTTGCCAGATGACTCATGAGATGGATCATTAGGTTCATGCATTAACATAGATGGCAAGCTTGGCATCCCATAAAAACAATGGTAGGGATTTAGCTGAGGTACTATTCGTGTAAATAGTGTAAAGCTAAGCTAATCGGGACTTGGGTCGCTACTAGGGGTACCCATGTAAGGTGCAGCTTACTAGTATAAAGGGTACTGCTCGAAGGAAGAAATTGAAGGAGGACGGGCATAGTTCATCAGCATATTAATTTGCTCTTGCATCTTGTCCATCTAATGATATTGAATAGTCTCATCATACTTAGAGTGCACTAAATCCCCATTATGTGGCTGCTTATAATAGTTATGTTTGTGTTCTTTGTCAGCATACCATAGCCAAAGTCATGGCGGTAGCCAGATCTGTGCCAAAACCGCCTCTATAATTGCCACATATAACTTAGGTTTTTGACATGTCGCAACAACAAGATCATCCTCCTCTTCCTCTTTCGCTCCATCATGGCTTGATTGAAACAAAGTAAAGGAAGTGCCAATAAAATGATATAAAATAATGGTAATAGCGTATTACAATACAATATGAAAATAGAATGCTTACATAATTTTGCATGGACACCTTCGACTTCCAATGATCAGTCAGTTATCCCTTCTTCTTCCTCAAATGTGCGCACTTGTAGTTCTCCATTGGCATGTGATTATTTAATGGACATGAAACAAAAAAATAAGAATAAATGCAGAACACAAACTTGCACACCATGTATCATCACATGTTGCAAACAATGGAATTTGCCACTTGCCTTTGTAAGTGAATGGAAAAGAATAGACTTCATACCACCCGTATGCGCTGATTTTTGCTTCTTCTTATTTGTTATATTCATCGTGGTCGATGCAACAAGATTGAAAAAAGTTAACAAACGGAACAAATAACTAGTTATATATTCTACTACATATGGAACCATGCTTAGTAATCCTCATCAGTCTCTACGAAGTGGACAAATCTCATCTACTCCACCGCCTGGTACTCAAAACCCGGTGGTAGCTTGCTAGCAACTTCCTTGCCTCCACCCTCAGCCTGGATGTATGCCTTTAGCCTGTAGCGAAGCTAGGTGTATGATTTACTAGCAAAAAAGTTCAATGTTATGCACCACTTGTGCACCCTCCACAAGTTCACTAATAGTTCGAACTTTTGTTGCACATTAAAGACAAGCTGCATGTGTTAGTGAATGTTTAAAACTATTTTAATGGTCGTAAGTATGTTTTTAATAGAAAATAAACTTACCATAACTATTCGAATAATGCCATACCGATAGGCCTCTGGAAACGTTAACCATGCCTTACCTCTTGCTCCTAGAATGAACAACTTATTTGATGCTCTATGGTGGAGTAAGAACTCAAACCTAACCATCCCAATACTTGAGCACATGATACCCACATATCCATCTAGCATGGCCATGGTCGGCCTATGGTCAGTTCTCCTAAACTCTTCCTCTACCCTAGTCCCTTTATATATACCCCAACACCTCACAAGCACCATGATATCGCCTTCTCCTGTTCGGCTACTACCACGACCTCATCATGCTCTACTATTGCAGCCTTTGAGTCCTTGTGGTCCATCTTAGTGGGTAGATCATCAGGAAGTTCATATGTGATATCCGCCCTTTTTCCCAACCCATTCATCTACCTCAGCTAAGTTTGAGAAGTTTGGCTTAACTAGTCGTTGGTTGCTTTGTGTTGCTGATTGCTAAGCAATGCAATAAACGAGATTCTGTATAATTAAATAAGAATGGTGGATACGGAAGCAAAAAGTTTAACTATTCAAGGTAGAAACCCCACCAGTATACTGCTCAAGTATGCCTCAGCATCCTCCGTAATCTTATTGTAGAAATATAGGCACTATATACTGCACATTCAAAAATACCAAATGTTAGTGAATTATTACTTTGAGGCCATTATAAATAAATAGATGTAACATAGAATAACAAATGAAAATGGGCATATAGTCTATTCATCAGATTCATCATCACCCATGCCACCACAAACTTCATTAAGCTGGGTAGAAGTGCAAGGTCTTTTAGGTTAACAAATATGCAATCAATTGGAAATGTCCAAAGTCTTTTAACCATTTGTTGCATTGGCTCCTCCATAGGTGGTAGCTCATCCGATTCACCATCTTTTGTAGATTCAGATTGGAAGAGACCATGAGTGAACATATAACATTATAGAACTTTTTGTACAATCCTCTAGTCATTAGATTGCTTACTCAAGTCCTTCAAGTAAAATACCTGTTGTGTATGGTCTGCAAGAATGTATGGATTATTATCGTACCATGTCCTTATTGTGTTGATTGCAATGAGGTCTCCATCGATACTTTCTGGTCTTGAACAAAAATACTCACTTGGACCCCACATAATTTAATTGAATAACTTTAATAAGAATGACATAAAAGGTTATCCGTTATTTATTATCTAAACTAATGACATATACGCTGTATTTTGTGATCTTAATCCCACCTCCTTTAATTCTATGTTATATTGGACCCCTTTCACAACACAAGTTCTGTAGTTGTATCAATGAATATTCGGGCCCCACCCTAAGGCTTCTAGATCTTCTAGCACCTACTGCCTATAGACAGAATTAAGTTTTGCAATCACCAAAGGATGAAAATGATGAATTCAATCTTTAGCCCATTGAAAACTTATTTCAAATGATGTGGGTGAGTCGTAACCTTGTTTCTAAATAACTCTGCAAAATGTTTACATGTTATTCTTCCTACGTTACATGCTCCTCGCACATTAATTCTTGCTCAAACTCTCCAAAAGTAATTTCATTAAAAGTCTACATTAGGAAATGGTGAAATTATGGTGTTATTAGGTCGTAAATGAATGCAAATGACTCCACATGCCTCATATCACAATTATTTAACATTGTTTAATGCATTTTATTGATTTCGAGGTTTGAACCTGATATAGTGCATGCACCTATTGGACGTACGAGCTTTGCAAATACTTGAAACGACAATGATGAAGCTTCCTCTAGTGGTTCGTCCCATTACAAATGGGGCCTATTTGTTCTTGAATTCATGTTCTTAAAACACAGTAAGCAAAATTGTATGCTCTTTTTCACAAGATATGACTCAGTAATGGAACCCTTCGATCTTACCTTGTTTCACAAATATCCTTCGAGAACTCCCATGTATCTTTCAATAGGATACATCTAACGATATTGGACAAGGCCACACATGTGTGCTTCCCTTAGAAGATGCAGAGTTAAGTGGACCATGATGTCAAAAAAAGTAAGAGGAAATATCTTCTCTAACTTGCAAAAACTTAAGATTGTGGTTTTCTCTAAAGACTCAAGTAAATTCACATGAAGTTCTTTGGTTGTCAATTCCCTGAAGAAACAAGAAACATCACATACAATGTCATAAATTCATTACTCGAGAAACCCATGAATAACTACCAGCGGGATCTGTTGCAGCAAGACATGACAATCGTGGCTCTTTAGACCCCTTAAATTCACTTCCTTATCAATTAGATAGGATGCTATATCGGAAGCATATCCATTTGGCATCTTTATGTCTCAAATTAGGTTATAGACCTCTCTCATTTGCTGAGTTGACAATGTATATACAACTGATGGCTTGAGAATGCGACTGTCATGTTCTTGCCGATACATCTTTGAATAAAAGCCATTTCTTGGAGGGTGAGTCTCACCTTATCTGTATCCTTTAACTTACCTTTAAGACCAAAAGTAGTCTCAACCAGGTTGTCACATATATTCTTTTCGATGTGCATCATTGATCACGCTTTTTCATATGTGCTTTTTAAAACTCTTTTTAGTTAAATTGAAATTCCTTTAGAAGCACAATTTTTAACCGACAGTGTATCGAGTGCATGTACAGTAATAATATATCGGTGAATACTTAGTTGAATCCACAGGGAGTGAGGACTGGCTATAACTATCATTCCAATTAATAGCAGGCAAATCAAAATGTTGTTTCTCTTTTTAGATTTTCTTTTATATAACTAAGAATATAAAAATATTAGATTTCCAACACCTGTAATTGATTAGGTTAACAGCCAATAGATCTGAACAATCAAATGAATGTATGCTATCAATCAAAACATGTCCAATCCAAACTTGTCAATAGGTTCAGTTTCTAAACAATCAAGCACTAGATAACAACTTCTTTTCCCAAAGCAAGCTATTACCCTAAATTAACCAATCAATGTTCCCTATTCCTAGGAAAGTGATTAATTGACTAATCTATTCAATTACCAAACCCTAATTGAATTCAAATCCATATCCCTATGTAATCTGTAATCCAAATTAGATTTTCATAAAATTGATGAGAAAAAAAATTCTCAATTACAATCCTAATCTATCATGAATTCTAGATCTAATCCAAAATCTTTGATATGTGAAATAAAATCAACAAATTGAATACAGACAATTGATCAATCAACAACATGGATCTTCAATCAAATAGTTCAGATCTACAACTAAAAATCCTAATTAAGATAAGGAGAAATCAAGTATTAAACATCATCTAAAACTTAAATATGAGAAAAAGAACAAAATCACCTTGTCAAAATAATCATGTTCTTGAAATCCAAATCCAAATCCAAATAACGTTTTCCACTTGAATCTTGGTGTGGAATTCGTAAACAAATTAAAAATTTAACTACTTTAGTGTTCTAAACCCTAATCTAGATCTAGGAGCAAGGAGATAAAATAGAATTTTATGCCTAGAGTTTCTTCTTTTTTTTCAACAAAGGATAACATGATGAATATATATGAAGAGTTGCAGGGGAGTTACGCCGGCATTAAAGGCCAACCTTTAATGTGAAAATTAATTTCCGAGGACAGTAATAAATATACGCCGTCTTCAACACCGGCAGCATAACCGTTCCAGTTGCCAGTATGCAATGAAAAGTCACAAACCACTTGATTTTCCCTTGTGAACGTTGGCGGCTTTGGTTTCTCACTGTGCCGGCGTATCTTTAAAATTGTAGAAGCTGGCTTAATTTCTTCTTCAACACGGGCAGCGTTCGATCCGGCTTTAAAAATTTGCTTTCTGTACATGCGCAACACTAGCTCAAAGCTGGTGGCGTAGCCAAGGATTTTGCCGGCGTATGTATAAAAATTTGCAGCGCTAGTGAAAATTTCCATCCAAAGCTGGCAGTGTTACTATTTTATGATGAAGACCGCTTGTTTTGCATTTCAAGGCCGACGGTGTTGAATTGCAAAAATGCCGGTGTTGCTTCTGTTCTTGCCTATAATTGTACAAATCTTCTCTAATTTGCTTGAATTTATATTCTAAATCCTCAATAACCTGAAATAACAATTAAAGAATATTTAAGTACCATTTCCAATTGATTTCTATAAAATTTATAACATATAAACATGATTTGATTAATGTAAATTTGAGTAAAATATGACTTTACCAACTCCCCCACACTTGAATTTTTGCTTGTCCTCAAGCAAAACAAATAAGCTCAAAGTTGAAATCTGTCATAGAATGTACAGCACTTTTTTCACAATTAAAGTTCAAGCATCATTCTTTTTCATTGTACATGACTTACATTTCTTGTGCCTGCTGCTCAAACCAAACTAGAAACATGTAATTAGATTACTAAAATTAAAATTTAGCAGGTAATCTAGACAAAACAAACTTTAATCTTAGTGTTTAACAAAAGAATATTCCATTTAAAAGTAGATGCACAATCCATTAAGGAAAAACACTCTTTTAAACTTCCCTGGACATTTAGCATGCATATACTCTTAGCAACAAATAGTAAAAGCATATGGTATCAACTTTTCCTCTAGATTGTCTCCTTTTTTATTATAAGTCTTATTTCATTTGGTACTGTGCATTCTTTTTCTTTTTCTTTTCCATACAAGCATTTATTTTCTTTTTGGGAGGTTTTTGCCTCCATCTTTTTGTTTTTCAAAGTTCATAATTTGAACTTTTGCCTTTTCTCTCTTCTCATTATAGTGAGTTCATTGAGTCGGCACATCCCAGGCTCATCACCTAAGTGACCATGTTTTAAAGGGCCCCTAAGAACTCTTCCTCACTTTAACATTCAAGTTTAGATACTCATAATTCAAATACTTGAGTTATTGGAGTAGAGGCTATGCTTGTTTCTTTTCTTTTCTTTTTCTTTTGAATGCAATAACAAATTCAAGGCTTATTTTTATAAAGGATCACTAAGTGAAAATTTTCTTCTACCTCTTTCAATAAGTGTTATAAAGTTATCAAAATAACTCAAAGAGTATATACAGACTAAAATTTCCTAGAAGTAGACCTGTTTATTTTTCACAAAAGGACTCGACCTACTCTCAAATTTCCAATTCTAAAGCTAAATACAAGGTAAATTTGTTCCTTAAAGATTTCACTACTTAATTTCAACTAAGTAAACTAATCACAACAGTAGGTGAGTAAGGCACTAAGCAAGTCAATTTACATTCTTTACATAGATGCTTTTCACAATTTTCTGTACAATCTTAAGATTTCATACAATTTTTTCAAAAAATTTTAGCCTCAAATTGCCATATAATACTTAAGGACAAAAACTTCAAAAAGTGGGTACAATCATTCAATTTAGATGCATATGTCACATGTAAAAATTCAGCAATTTAACAAAATGCAGACATCAACAGCAGTCATACTCAACTCCATTCTCCAATTCTCCATTCATTGTCCTTTCCCCCACACTTAAAATAAATAATGACCTCATTGTTCCTAATCAGCTCAACAACAGAAAAGAAATAAAAAAATTAAGAGAAAAGGAATATGTACTTCCCAGGTTTTTAAAATAGATGCATGTGTGAGTTCCAACTGGTACAGCTAAAGAGAAGTTCTCTACTTAAGTTCATCTTGTATGTTGATCTCTTGTTGTCTATAATTCATGTGCATTAGCTCCTGTTTTTCATCTTATCTGCACAATAGGGTATACTATCAAAGCAAAGAAAAACAAAAAGAAAAAGAAAAAGATATTAATAGATAGATAATAGTGGGTTGCCTCCCACTCAGCTCTTGTTTTATAATCTCAACCTGACTTTCTGATTTTCTTCTTCAAGGAGGTTCAAAATCACTAGTCTTCTTATCTTTCCTTTTCTTCCATGAATCTACTCTTGCACTTTCACTTATGGCAGCTTTGGTGGATTTAGGGTTCTTTTTCCATCTCTTCAAGATATTCACATTCAACTCTTTATTTCCAACCCTCAACACCATCTTGCTATTCTTCACATCTATGAAAGCTCCAGCAGTGGCCATGAATGGTCAGCCAAGTATGAAGGGAATCTCTGGATCTTCTTCCATATCTAGTACCACAAAGTCTACTGGAAAAATGAACTTGTTAACTTTCAAAAGCACATCTTCAATTACCCCTCTTGGTCTCATAATGGAGTGATCAACTAACTGAATTGTCATCTCAGTCTTCTTGATTGCATCCTCCAATCCTAATTTCTTAGCCACAAAGAAAGGAATCAAATTAATACTTGCACCTAAATCACAAAATGCATTTTAAATTGAGTATCTCTAATAGTGTAATCCATTGTGAATTTCCCTTGATCATTTAACTTTAGGGGCAATGCATCCTTCAAAGCTTTAGTACAAGGCTAAGACAACATGACTGTCTCTTTCCCATTCATTTTCCTCTTCTTATTCATAACTTCTTTCAAGAACCTTCTATATTGAGGTGATTCTTCTAAAATTTTAGTCAGAGGAATATTAACTTCAAGCTTCTTAAACACCTCCATGAATCTCTCAAAATCTTCATCATCTTTCCTCTTTCTTGATCTTCCTGAAAAAGGAGTTGATGGTACATATGATCTGACTGCAGGAGTGTGCTCCTGTTGTACCATATCTTCCTTTTGAGTTGATGTAGAAGCCAAGCTTTCTTGTTTCTCAATCAGCTTGCTTGTACCTACTTTAATCTCATCTACTTGCTTAATTGGGGTAGAGGGCTTCTTAAGACCTGTAATCTGCTGTCCTAATTTCTCAAACCCCTCTAAAGTCAGGTTTGCAAGCTTCTCAATTGCTGATTCCCATGTTGGCTTTTCTTCTTTTATTTCAACCTCTTTTGCCACTAAAGACTTTCTATCCAGTTGTTTTGCACTTGACACAACAGTTTCCTTTTTCTCTTCTTGCCTTGCATTGTCAACTGGGTTTCTTCATTCTTTCCATCACAAGAAAGCTCCCAATCTGCACTTGTGTTAGCAAATTTAAAAATAGATGAAACAAATTTAGTTAGACTTGCTACCTGAGTCTCCAATTTCTCAATAACCTCTTGTTGCATCTCAAACTTTTCTTCCCATTTCTTCTCTAAACTCCTCACAAGTTCTTCAAAAGTTTTCTCTTTACCTGGGTTTGTAACTGTAGGTGAGAAGAATTGACAACAATCTCTTGTCTTGGAGTCTCACAAGTGTGGTGATAATCTTGATTTGTCATGCTGGAATCAAATTTTGCATGCCACCCTGATATTGAGAGTCATCATACGAATAGCCATACCATGAATACTACTGGATTAGAATTGTTGGATCAGTGTCTTGGCTTCCTAAAAATCCATCAATCTTTACGAATGCTGATTTTGGTGACATAAATGATAAGTTCCCTCCAGTAGATAAATCTATCATCGTCTTACCATAATCATCTATCATTAAGGAAAAAGTTTAGATGAGTCCAAGTAGGTTAATTATGATAAGGGCATTGGCTTATCAAACGATAGAATTGTCTCCAAGCATTTGTCAAAAGCTTCCATCATACTACCTAAATGAATATATTTCTAATCTGATCTCTAAAGTACAACAATATAAGAAAACTGGTGCTCCTTGATTATCCATCTCTCTTTCTTCAAGCACCTGAAAAGAGAAAAAGAAAAACCGAGTAGGTTGTACAAAAAGAATCAAATATTAGTATATACAAATGAAGAAGAAAGAAATTTTTTATTATATATATTTTGCTAATTTTTTAGAGTTTCAAATAAAGCCTAGTCTACAAAAGTCCAAAAAATTGAAAATAGCACCACATCACTCCCTGGCAACAGGCGCCAAAATATTGATCATGCTTTTTCTATATGTGCTTTTTAAAACTCTTTTTAGTTAAATTGAAATTCCTTTGGAAGCGCAATTTTTAACCGAAGTGTATCGAGTATGTGCGCAGTAATAATATATCGATGAATACTAAGTCGAATCCACAGGAAGTGAGGACTAGCTATCAACTATATCAGTCTAATTCATAGCTAGCAAATCAAAATGTTGTTTCTCTTTTTAGATTTTCTTTTATATAACTAAGAGCATAAAAATCTTAGATTTCCAACACTTGTAATTGATTAGGTTAACAGCTAATAGATCTGAACAGTCAAATCAATGTATGCTATCAATCAAAACATGTCTAATCCAAACTTGTCAATGGGTTTAGTTTCTAAACAATCAAGCACTAGATAACAACTTCTTTTCCCAAAGCAAGATATTACCTTAAATTAACCAATCAATGTTCCCTATTCCTAGGAAAGTGATTAATTGACTAATCTATTCAATTACTAAAGCCTAATTGAATTCAAATCCATATCCCTATGTAATCTGTAATCCAAATTAGATTTTCACAAATTTGACTAGAAAAGAATTTCTCAATACAATCCTAATCTATCATGAATTCTAGATCTAATCCAAAATCCTTGATATGTTAAATAAAATCAACAAATTGAATACAGACAATTGATCAATTAACAACATGGATCATCAATCAAATAGTTCAGATCTACAACTAAAAACCCTAATTAGGATAAGGAGAAATCAAGTATTAAACATCATCCAACACTTGAATATGAGAAAAAGAACAAAATCACCTTGTCAAAATAATCCTATTCTTGAAATCCAATCCAAATAACGTTTTCCACTTGAATCTCGATGTGGAATCCGTAAACAAATTAAAAAGTTAACTACTTTAGTGTTCTAAACCCTAATCTAGATCTAGGAGCAAGGAGAGAAAATAGAATTTCATGCTTAGGGCTTCTTCTTTTTTTCAACAAATGACAACATGATGAATATATATGAAGAGTTGCAGGAGAGTTACATCGGCATTAAAGGCCGATGGCCTTAAATTAAATTTGGCCGGCATTTAATGTGAAAATTAATTTTCGAGGACAGCAATAAATATATGCTGTCTTCAACACCAGCGGTGTAACCGTTCCAGTTGCCAGCGTACAATGAAAAAAGTCACAAACCGCTTGATTTTCCCTTATGAACGTTGGCGGCTTTGATTTCTCACCGTGCCGGCATATCTTTAAAATTGCAAAAGCTGGCTTAATTTCTTCTTCAATACGGGCAGCATTCGATCTGGCTTTAAAAATTTGCATTCTATACATGCGCAACACTGGCTCAAAGCAGGCGGCATAGCCAAGGATTTTGCCGGCGTATGTATAAAAATTTACAGCACTGGTGAAAATTTCCATCCAAAGCTGGCGGTGTTGCTATTTTATGATGAAGGCCGCTTGTTTTGCATTTCAAAGCCGGCGGTGCTTAATTGCAAAAGTGCCAGTGTTGCTTCTGTTCTTGCCTAAAATTGTACAAATCTTCTCTAATTTGCTTGAATTTGTATTCTAAATCCTCAATAACCTAAAAGAACAATTTAATAACATCTAAGTACCATTTCCAATTGATTTCTATAAAATCTATAACATATAAACATGATTTGATTAATGGAAATTTGAGTAAAATATGAATTTATCAATCATGTCAAGGTTGTGCTGTATTTGCAGTTCATTCCAATATGGCAATTAGAAAGCACACTATTCTTACACCAATTTGTGCAGTGTTCGTTCCTTTGACAATAGAGCCACTCTTTTATTTTCTCCAATATGACAAGAATTGAAATAAAGAGAGTGGATTATCTTACTGTTAGCTATCCTTTCTATCATCACCTTTATCTATCTTTGTCTTCTGGTTTGCGGGGCACCTAGCCCACCAACTCGTACTCCCTTGTCCAATTTATCCTTTCTTTCTAGGTTCAGACTTAGATCTGACTCAACTGATCTATAATGTCTTCCCTAGTGAAATCTTTGGCCGAGGTCTCGTTTCCATAGTGCCATCAAAGCTTAAACTATCGTGGTGCCATCTATGCTTTGAAGGTAACAACGGTATATGACCCATATAACGGAACTTACTGTTTGAATGCCCACTTGTGTAGTTGACATTACATATAGGACAAGCCTTGTAACCCTCGGTCATCCAACTATATATGTTACCAAATGCTAAGAAATCGTTGATAGTCCACAACACTGCAGCATGCATTCAAAATGTCCAACCTTTCATCACATCTAGTGTTTTCATACCACTTGTCCACAATCCTTTTAACTCTTCTATAATGGATTGTAAGTATACATCAATGTCTTTACCTAGAAATCCTAACCCTGATATTAAAACAGATGTCATCATATATCGTTCCTTCATGCATCTCCATAGTGGAATATTATATAAAAACATAATAACCAGTCAAACGCTGTATGTTGTGCTTATATCTGCATAGGGATTGAACCGATCAATGACAAGTCCTAGTTACACACTCTAGGGGTCTCGATGCAAGCAGAGGGTATTTGCTATTTAATCCCTTCCACTGTTCAGAATTCGTGGGATGCCTCGACAGACCACATATGGATACATAATTTTCTTTGTACCATCTCATCTCTAGATCTGTCTTCTGAGACATGACTAGCTATTGTAATCTCGAAATTAATGCAAAATGTTGCAAGACCTTAATCGGAATTGTTTTCTACCTCCTTGAATGAAGCTTCCATCTTCCTTCACCATGTACTGGGTAGCTATCAAGATTTTGGAATTCTTTCCTGAACATCACACAATCATTTTTGCATGCATACATCGTGTTTACATCCATGCCTAACTGCTTCAATAACTTTTATGCTTCGTAGTATAAGGATGGTAACAAATCCTATCAGTAACAAACTTTTTATTCAAGCAGGTCGATTATTAAATGACTTCACTAATTATTTGTCGTCAACCTTTAGATTCATCATTTGAAGTACCACTAATAATATAGAGAACTTTGTACAACCCAGATACACTGGACTCTTTGCATTTTCAAACATTCTTGCCACTGATCCTCGTCAAATGCACTATTTTCTTCTCTACTATCAACATCGTCCCCTCTAGGATCACTCATATTAGCAGCAAGACTCCAAAAGTTCTTGATCTGCTTCATTTTCAAAGTTTGTGAACTCAGGTCAAATACTCCATTTACCCATGATAGCATCATCATTTACCTCATCTTCTCTAATTCTTTATCGTGGAAAATCCACATCAAGTAGGTCCAAGCCATTCTCCTCATGAGGAGACAATACTTAATAATTTGAATAGACTACCATGAACTATTAAGACAATCTTTATAAGGGAGTCTAATTAATCCATCTACCCTTTGATGGTTTGTAGGAGCTTATAAAAATTTTCAAATCCCATTTCTGTATTACGTAGTTGTCAAACTCGCATCATATGCCAATTTTGTGCAGACATCCTAAATTAACATTAAATCAATTACGACATCTTAGTCACATCATATATTTCCGTATGAGTATCCAATCATTTAATACCAACTCATTATCTTCTAAATTAACATATTATTTAAGTTATCTATGTACCATATAGTTAAACTCAATAAACATGTACTAAATAATAATATACAATTGGTAAATCCTAACTATATAATTTTTTGAATTACTAAAAAGAAATATATAAATATAAATAAATTAATATATATATATATATATACTAGCTTTCAAAAATTTGTATTTAAATTATTGAAAATATTTTACTCACCTTTTTGATGATTGCAGCACTCTAAATACCTGACTTAAGCTAAACAATTTATCAGATATCTCTACAAAAATAAAAACATAATTAATAAAATAATATTATATTTAAAAATTCTATATTTATATATAACGCTAGTGAACTTTGCTAGGCAAAAAAGTTAAAACTAAGTGAGAGGGAGTATTAACTGGTCGAAGTGAATAAGTCAAATTTCCAAATAGTGAGACAAGAGAAGAGGAGAGAGGAGAGTATTGTGTAATGTGTGAATTGGGACAGAGGAGGGGTATGGCTCTTATATAGAGCCATGGGATGAAGCGTAATCGGCTTTTGACAAGGACAATATGGCAATTTTCACTTCGTTATCCCAGTTAGTAGCAAAAATCGCCTCAACCAACGATGATCCTGAGAAGCAGAGATCGTCTAATTTTATTGTTGCTTATTCTCAAATTTTTACCAGCGATCTATTCTTTCTTATGTGCCAAAGAATGGAGTATTTATAGGTAGCTTTGATAATCTTAATATTTTGAAAAGTGAATAATGATGGAAAATGTAATTTACTCAACATATGTAAGGTTGTATCAAAAAGAAAATCTTTCACTTTTTTTTCTTTTTTTTTTTTTTTTGTGGATGAGAAACTTTTGGATCGGAATAGCTATCTTGCAGAAGAGGATAGAGCATATTTAGACGCCATTACATAGGAAAATTTTTCATTCACAAGAATTTTTTTCTTTTTAATGAAATAGTATACAAAAGAATAGAAACCCATGTTAATATCAGATTAATTAACCTATCTTAACAAGGCAAAAAAAAAAAAAAAAAAAAGTAGCAGCGGCAGCAGCAATAACAATCTACCTTAGTATCTTTCTTTGTTTGTGTATCAAGTGGTGATTTTAGACTCCCCGTGTTTGGTGTCAACATGAAACCATAAATCCAGCTACCCTTTGCTTCATTCCTCAATATCCTTCCATTCTTTAAGGTACATGCATGTTTACGAGCTACACAATAAGTATAACAATTAAATTTTAGAAAATTATCAATAAATTGTTTATTTAACCCTATGAAATAAGAAGTGCTTTTTTTTCATTTAAGAGAAAAACAACGAAAGTTAAGAGTTTTTTTTTTTTTTTGTTCTTTTTTAATGGGTAACATAGTAAAATTTATTATTCTTTTGCTCTAACTATCAAGCTTTTGATGACTGGAGTGAAAGATGGTAAGGCTTAAGGACTCACCCCTAAACTGAAAAATTTCTTAGATGAGTTCAACGAAGCAAAAGGTAATGAAGCGTCCCGAACCACTATGGAAAAGACTATATCATGTATATTTTATCAAAATTTCCCCCTTTTTTCTCCCTGTTTTTCCTCCTTGAGTTTGACTTGTTGCACTTAGTATACCAACCATTTACAATGTTTTGAGTTAGTATCTCTGCAACTGATCCTAGCACCTCCACTACTTTTGGGTAATTAACCCGCACTTTTATAAAAAAGAGTCATGTGGACCAGTCAAATAACTGTTAGATTGTAATTCCTAGAATGGATGCTACATTCATCCCTTGTGAAACTAATGCAAGACATTATTGAGCAAACTCCATACATTAGTTGTCATGCTTAGAAATTTGAAATTAATGAAAGCTGGCTAAATATTTTACTTAAATAAGATACACCAAGGCTACTAAAACAACAAAACTATGCCAATTCCCTTTTCCAATTTTAAATGTAAAGTTTTTGTTTAAAAAAATGTATTTTATTGAAAGGTACATAGAGATTATATTTAAAAGACTCATAAATATCTAGGTTTTATAATGTCTATGTACAATGGTCCAATATCTAATCAAGTAAAGGTAGTACCGTATAACATAGGTAAACACTCTAGTCAACATCGTCATTGCATTCCTAGACATAGAAGTTGTATTCAAGCTCACAAGTCATTAAGAAACATATCAACATCTATTATATTAAATCTCGAGGAAGTAAGTTTGGAATCTTCTACATAGTAGCAAACAAGCATAAACTATGCTACTTGCATGCAAAAACAGTTTATTACAATAAGAGTTTGTTAAAATAATTATTTAAGAGTAGCAAGAAGTATATTTCCAATGTCCCAAAAATTTAAGTAATTCATGTGTCCAATCCGATATATCTATATATATATATATATAAACATATATAGGAATGAAGGGGTCAGACTTCTACCAAGCAGGCCATGGGGGATCGATGAGGAAAATTAGATCATCACTTGCAAAATCGAGATCACATATGCTCTCGTAGGAGTCTTGACCTTATTTACTATCGACAATAGAGGTCCATCTATAATGTATTATGTATGTATATAATTTATATATATAAATTTTGTGGATTTTGTAAAATATATGCATTTTATGGAAATTGCGGATGGATGACCATGTTTTAATATCGATGGACGATTTGACATTAATATGAAGTTTTCCACAACAATCCATGCCGTCCAGCGTATTCTGTTAGAAAGCATCGATGAGACATCCAGTGAAGCCAAGAGCAAGTCCACCATCCACAGGCTAATTCAATCCACGGGAATCAATTTTCAATATTGTAAAGCCATGTCATGCAGCCAAATTTGAAGACACGTATGTTAGGCAATTTATTGTAACAAGTCAGTGCCAGCAATGTCCTTTAAAAGATGAGTTTTAATCCAAAGGATAGATATCATATTAAGTACGTATGGAGGAAGTCTTTGAGAAGGAGCCACCATTCTGAGTTGATAATTAATAAACTTGGAAAGCACGAACTAGGGTAAAAAGTTTTGAGAAAAAATTATTTTAAGAAGGGCACGTTATTTTCCTTGGATTATTTACAGGCGGTATTCAAGCTCTTATTTTTGCAAAATTAGCTGCCACTTATATAGGAGAATTCATGGAGGGTCATCATTGATAAGAGGGAAGAAGGAGGCTATTAATTGGACACACACACGGAAATACTCAGAAAACAAAGCCACTATTATATATATATATATAGCACGGTGTGGAGAGTAAGGAGGAAGAGAATTTGACATTGAAGTGGAGGAGGGAAAGGAATTAGGGTTTGTAAGTCACAATAAAATCCGACAGGAAGAGTTAAGTTTGGAAGAAATGAGATCGAGAAGAGTTAAGGCAAATTTGATGTGTCTCAGTAATGAGAGTGGATGGGCTGGACCAAGTAATTAAATTAGATCTGTTAGTCAAGACATAGATTGGCCGAGTACGGAAGTATGGATCCAACTTAATTAGAAGCTCTACATAAATAAATGATAGCCCATACACAGTATTATTACTAATACTACAGAATTTGTTAAAGATAGGATCAGTACTTGATTTTGATGATGTGGCATGACAACCACATGAAAGAATCAATAGAATATTACGTAGCTGCAATTATTTATAATTAAATTTCCATAATGTATTACACATCTAAATACATATGTAAGTGTGATAAAAAAAAAAAAAATCAGTGAAAACCACAAAAATATTTTCACATTTATAGGAGCTCATTATTTCTATAGTTGGAAGACTACTCACCATCTGCTTGTTATGCAACTCTTGTAATCCATTAAAAATCAGATAAGCAAACCTTCTATGCCAAAGTATTGAATCATCACTAGAAGCAACAAAAGCATTGAAGTCAACTTGTGAGAAATAGGAAACATCTTGTTTTAAGACATTTTCACCGAATGCACCAACTCTCTGTTCCTTTTATCATAAATCAAACATTCTTCATTGTCAAAAATAGCATAATAGCCTTTCTTCAATAGCTGCCCCAAGCTTAGAAGATTATTAGCTAAGCTAGGAATATACATAACATCATGAATGAATTTCCTACCAGATTTGCATTCCACAGCAACTGTGCCTACACCACATGCCTGTACCTGACTGTTGTTTCCCAACATTACTCTTGATTTTTTTGACTCATCTAGCTCCACAAAATAATTTTTGTTTCCTGTCATGTGATTACTGCAACCACTATCTAGATACCAAACTTCAGAAGGCACAACCACATTAGTAGTCAAATCAGCAACAAACAAATTATCGGAACAATCATCTTCCTTTTCATGGAAATTTGCATGGTCCTTCGGTTTGCAATTCTTTGCTATATGACCATATCTTTTAGAATTATAACATTGGATTGCATTTTTATCATGACTATGATTATTCTTATGCCAGCCATTTTTCTCATCATGATTATTTTTTCCACAACGAGAACATGAAGGTTGGAAATTGACATTACCATAATTTTTCTAATGCCCATATGATCTTCCACGTCCTCTTCCATATTGTCGACGCCCACCTCCATGTTTTCTGTTGAATCCACCTCTTTGGAATCTTCAAACTTCTTCGCTTCAACTTTTGTTTGAAAGGCTTGCTCCATTGATGCTACTATTGATCTATTCAAGCATGCTTCATGTGATTCAAGAGAACCCATCAATTCCACTAAAGACTAGTCAGATAAGTCCTTGGATTCTTCAATAGCAACCACAACATGGTCAAATTTGGGCGGTAAACTCCTTAAAACCTTCTCAACAATCTTTTGTTTTGTCTAATCTTCACCAAGAGACCAAATTTGATTCACAAGAGAAGAGATTCTTATCGATTAATTTTGTATTGACTTGGTGGACTTCATTGACAAATTCTCGAAATCATGACGTAAAGCCTGCAATTTCACTGTAACAACTTTGCTTGATCCTTGATAGTGCTCTTGTAGCAAATCCCATGCCTCCTTTGCTATAGTAGCTCCCATCACTCGTGGAAATATAGCGTCCTTCGTACTTTGCTGAACGAAGATTAAAGCCTTGGCATCTTTCTTTTGCTTTTTCTTTAACTCGTTCTTCTGGGCTACTGTTAACCTTGAAGCTTGATCTGGATATGCAAGTTCTTCGAATCCATTTTCCACCAAATCCCATAGCTCTTGAGACCTAAATAAAGTTCGCATCTTCACAGACCAAAATTGATAATTAGTTCCATTGAAAACAAGGATAGGAACATTGTGAGTGCTGGAGGTATTGAAGTTGGTTGCCATGATCTTGGCTCTGATACCAAGTGTTGAAAGAAAAGAAAAACGACAAAGTGTATTTTATAATAAAGATAGGTCCTCAAAATGGTAGACACGATTGGAAATTCTTTATTGAATAATGAAGAAATATTTGCTTATAGCTGCATGCAAAGACCAAAGACACATGAACTTTATATAGACTCTGTCACAAAAAATTAGCCGACTCAATCTCAACAAACTAACAGCAAAGGAAAAACTAATAAAAAATATCTCTAAAAAATAGCAACAAATGGAAAGATAAGATTATGCTAACAGCCACGTGTTTGACCAAATGGATAAAGCTTGAATTAGACTCTGTCAACATTGGGTTACTGGGATGCATGCTTGGAGAATCCGGATAAGGTTCTATTTCTTAAGTACGAAGATATGATGAGAGAGACACCGGCTTTTATGTCAAGAAATTGGCTAACTTCATGGGATGTCCTTTCTCCGAAGAAGAGGAAATGGAAGGTATGATAGAGAAAATTGTTTATACGTGCAGTTTTGGTAATCTTAGTAATTTAGAAGTGAATAAAAATGGGAAACATGATTTTTATAACATGGAAAATCCCATCGAGTACAATATCTACTTTCGTAAAGGAGAAATCGGGACTGGAAGAACTACCTTACAGAAACTGATCGAGCATATTTAGATGCCATAACTGAGGAAAAGTTTCAAGGTTCCAATTTGAAGCTACATGAATCAAAATAATCCAATTTAGGATATGCAATTCAATTAGTTGCCTGATGTTAGTAAGATACTTTTCTTGCTTTTCTTTATTTGAATAATTTATTTTTCTATCATTGTTGGTTCATCATTAAATTATTGCATAGTTCATGTGTAATACCTAGTAAATCATTTTCTACTTTTGTTGTCTCAATGCACACAAAAATACAACGTATCACTATAGGATTCTTCACAGGAGTAAAGCTATATATATATTTGGTGAAGTGGTGTGATTAAATATATACTCAGAAAAGATGTAAGTGCAATTTACACAAAGATTATTTTTTAATATAACAATAATGATGACTATAATCAAATGAAAAGATAACGTAGTTCCTCTTATATTTGTTTTATACTTCATCATAACTATACTACAAGTGACAAGTAAGGATACGCATTTTGTTGGATGTGCCCTGAATTCTATTGACATTTAGAATTTATAAAATAAAGTATTTTATTAAATTTTATTTTTGGTTATAGTTTGAACTTGAAAAGGTTAAAGGATATGAACAAGATCTTTAATTTGACGAAGCACAAATGGTGGAATCTAATGGGTTTACAATTACATCACTGATCAAGATGTCACACGATATGTGAAATGCTCATGGGAGATTGTAATGGTTGTACTTAGGGTGTTTGTGGGGAGCTTATATGTATGTAAAAAGGGTCGGGTGTATACCATGTGGACCACCCAGCGATCCCACTTCCTGGTGCCAAGCCATACCGGTAATGGAGCTCAGAGCCTCCCCCGACGGAACGAGTAGGATGATATCCAACGCATGCCCCTCAGGGTACCAGCAGAGGACCCACACCGATCCATGGGGTGAAGGACTTGTACCACATGGGGGAGCCCAGACCCTTTTTACATACATATAAGCTCCCCACAAACACCCTAAGTACAACCATTACAGAGATAAAAGAAGCAATATGATTTAGGCAAGATTATTCGACATAATCTAAAATATAAATTGATAAGAACACGATGCATATTCAATAGTAAAAATTAGAAAAGTTTCAACGATGATATTTTAATAAAGGAGACTAAAAACTTCTCACTAATGACATGACTCATATATTAACTGCACTGCCCTAATAGTACCTTAACATGACAGCTCCACCGTACAATATACCAAAGCTTAGGAATGATTCCATTGTTGCTTAGAGGCTTTTAATATCATGTATAAGGCATGTTGATTTACATGGGACTCCTACTGAGATTTAGCAGATGCAGAGATAGTATTAGCTTGCTGATATAAATAGGAATTCTATAAAGTTAAATAATATGCAACGGCAAAAATTTTATAAATGAAGTAGAGTAGGGATAGGGACCCACAACTAAAATAGTAATAAAGTCTCATTATGAGTATTGGTTGAACGACCAACGAAGGCAAATCGGTAAGGATGGGAGATAATTGATTGAGGGCGTTTGAAGTCCTCATGATTTTGAACAAATCAATGGAAATTAATTATTCTAATTTTCCCTACAAGATAAGAAATTTGACGATTAAATTTAAGAACCCTAAATAAAAAATAACTTAACAACGAAAATCCGAATTAAAATTAAATTGGACAGAGTTTTGAGAAATCATACCTTGCTCCTTATAAAAATAGAAGATGAGAAGGGTATTTATAAGCTTTAATTCCACTAAAACCTTCCTAATCAATCAATCTTGAACCTAAGGCTTGTAAAACACGTTTTGGGCAAAATTTGAATAATCCGAGTCAAAACCGATGTAACTTTCCAATTAAATGCAATAAATGACGTGTACCTCCCATATTGTAACGTTTCAAATCATTAAATTGTCTAAAAAACAACTTTCACACGATTTTGAAGTTTTTAGGAAAGTACCGAAAACAAGTTTTTCCTAAATTTGAAGTCTGAATTTGAAAGAGTGATTATTGATGAAACATGTGATTTTTATACCAAAACAAATTATTCCATGCCGAGTTTCCAAATCTACCTTTGGTTCGTAGAAAAAAGGTCTGGAAGTGGGCCGAAAACGGGCTCAAAGTGGGCCGGTCGGGTTGCCCAACGAAGAAGAAGATGAATAGTAAATTTTTATTTTTTTTGTTTTTTCAGATTATAAAACTATATTATACACATGTATATTACATCCATTATATTTATTTCCTTTAATTTGATTTATTTTTCCTAATTTTTATTTTTAATCATAATGCTCAAAAATGCAAAAAATCCTTCAATTTAGCTATATTTGCACTAATATTAACATTTAATTATTAACAAATCGACAAAAATAAATTATCAAAATGAGGTGTCTACACTTAGCAATACATAGAATTTCCCCAAATGAGAAAAGAAGTATCTTATTTATAGATGTTGAAGGCTAATAGTAGCAGTTGAATGACTTTCGATGGTTGTGACAGAGCATTGCTTGCAATCATTAAATCTTTTCTATGGATCCAATGCTCGAACCCATCCTTCCTTTTATATATATGGGCATAGGCTTTGGATATGGGTCTAGAATAGAATGAGGACTTTTATAATATAAGAAAGCCCATTGGTCTTTTAAAATAGCCTATTTTCAAGATAAAAGGGCTTAATGTCACAACCCTATAGAGTACCCTAGTTGTAACAATACACCTTTTAATCAATTGAGGTCTCCAAAAGATTACATAAGTACTGTACACTTAACATGACAGGATCGAAGGTTGTTTAAAAGAAGAAAGATACTGCATATATATAAGCCATATAATTAAATAACTTTACAAAAGTCTCCACCATGCCTATCATCATATACATCTCTTCTATACCCACCATATTATTGATAGTGAAAATTCCTAGCGTCTCTATCATCAAAATCATTCCTTCTTTGACCACCATAGGGTGGGTTGCAAGCGAATCGTGGTGGTTCCACATTGCTTTTTTTAGAGTCCTCTTCATAGACATGTTGTCTTTGAGCAGGGATCGGTCTATCAATAGGTTCACCACGAGCAACATTGTCCCCTAACCTTCTATTGTCATTCCGTCTCTTGTTTACATCGATCCCGCAAGTATCCCGACGATCCATAATTTCCTCAAAACGTTTCTTGAAACGTTGAAACATGTGATTATCCATTGCTCTAGACGTCGCTTCAATCGTTACAATGCCTTGTCTCCCTAAGGGGCTCTACCCTCCTGAACACTAGGGGTGAGAAAAAAACCAACCGAACCAAACTAATCCATAACTGAACCAATCAAAACCGAAAATATGGTTTTTTTAATGGTTTGGTTTAAAAATTTTCCAATCCGTTTGGAAGGTAAACCAAACCAATCTGCAAAACTGAACCAAACCATTTTAGAAAAATATAATAATATTTTACTATATATTCATATGATTTCATTTAATATTTATTATTTGGTGAATATTGATTAAAATCAACTTGTTCATTTTAATTTTTTTTTTAAGACTCATAATATGTGTCTTTTTTGTTGATTATGAACTATTGTTTTTTTTAATAGCTTTTAATCTTATAAAGTATGAAATTTATTTACTCAATTTAAACTCTTATTATGTATTAGATGTTTAATATATTTTGTTAATGGATCATTTTATTTATTGATAAATTTTGCCAATAGATGCTTTATTATTTTAGCTAAATTTATTGATAAATAATTAACTTGATGGTTCTATTAAAAACTATAAATTATGACTTACTATGTATTGGTCGTGAATGTATTTTATTAGTAGATAATTGATTTTATAGAGAACTATATATTAAAAGAATGATGAATTCATAAAGTATTTTGTCGTGGTTTATAATATAAACCTATAAAATGGTATAAATATTTAAGTATCTACGTAAATGTAAAAAGAAACTAGAACAAAGAAAATTTTTAGTTAGAATTTTGATTTAATCCGTAATCCAAACCGAACCAAAACGTTATTTAATGATTTAAAAAATTTCTAATCTGAATCAAACCGTTACTTAACGGTTTGGTTTGGGATGAAAAAAAACCAAACCATAAATTATGGTTTGGTTTGGTTTTAGGAAAAACAGAACCAAACCGATCCGCACCTACCCCTACTGAACACCATCATGGAGATCACCGCTATTGCTATTAGTAGCCATCCCGCTCTGATACCACATGATGCAGCGTATAGCATGGATAAAACAAGAATTGCAAGAAAGTTACATCTTTGAGAGATAACTTCTCTATGAGTGGGTTTCGAATAACAAAATATGAGTTAATAATTGAATGAATTGTTTACAAACCCTAAGGCTATATTTATATTATTATATAAAATCTAAAAAGGTAAAAATAATAAATGCAAAGGAGACTAATAATAAATATATTATTGACTAATCCTAACAAATGCAAACTCCTAAAAAAAGGCAAATAAAAGATACAATATTGATTATCATAAATACAATATCTATTTAGTCTTAAGAAAAGGGAAATAAATCAACAAACTAATTGAATAACGTGCTATCTCAAAAGCTTGTAAGCCGGCGGTGAAGATCATGAAGACCAGTGGTTTTGAGCCGGCCTTGGAACTACTATCCACACCATGAATCCTATCTTATCTATATCGACTTGTTTAGTGGACTCTATGAGTAGTAGGGTTTAACTCCTATTGATGTGTAGTAGGTTGTTGATGCTGCTCCTACCTCTAGAAAAGATCCAAATTGTATGTATTATGGTATTGTGGTGCATCTATATGTGTGTCACTTGGAATCAATGAGCTAATTAATATAGAATTTTGTGATTTTTGAATCTTAAGGTGCCTAACATTTAATGTAGACTGTAAATGTTCCTATTTTTAGAGCGTTATAATTTGAAAAAGGATTAATAATTCACTTGGTACACATAAAGGTTGTAAAACAAATGGTTTCTAAAATAATTATCATAAGTTTTTCATACCTTAGTGTATTATCAGTAAAGTGAAGATTATTTGGATGACCAATCGGTTAAATTCTTCCTCCTCTCGGGTCATAGTCCTATTCCCAATGATATTTTACTAGCTGATAAAATGTCCAGCGCATGCATTATTATTAACATCATTTATATATATTTAAATTATATTATTTTATATATATAGATAGCAGAAAGGGGAAGGGAAAGGGAAAGGGAAAGGGATGGGACTCTGTTTTGATTTTGCGGTGCCAAATTGTACAAACACATTGAATGACGAAGCAAATTAAATAAATTAAATGAAGTCATGAGACTGAAATTAAATCAAAAGGGAAACGAAAGTGGGTCCATAACCATGGTTGAAGCCTACAAGGATCAGTATCTTATTTAGCCGAGTAAATTTTTAAACAACGTATGGCCAAAAAAAAAAAAAGTACAATAATATATATATATATATATATATTCATTTTAAAGAATTGAACATTCTTCAAAACATCTACCACACAATGAATATTGATGTATAAATAACCTTTATTTTTTTTTTAATTTTGTTCATGTATCAGTAATACTATGTTATGGAATAAAGTGAGTGTTCTACAACTTATCGGATGTATTGCCCTCTGGCTCATTCTACTATATTTCTTTTACAAGATGGTATACGGAAGGATGAAATGGGTTAGGAATCTAAGCAATGAGCTAGAGATTTATAGCCGTGATAGGAGTTTATAAGCTATATTACAGATGATGAAGTCATAAGTAGATCTAAATAAAGTTCATACACTCTTAGCAACTTAGGTATATTAAATTTCTTTGTGCATCCTCAATTAAGGAAAGTACAGGTGTACGAGTTTAGTTAGGCCTTGCGTGTACTATATGCGAATTACATTATCCGGGATCTAGGAGATACAGTATAAAGCAACACGTAAAGGATGATATGAAATCTATAAAGTTGGGTTTATTTGTTTTATCAAATTGTATTATTTTGGCATTATATTTTTATCATTTTCAAACAGATATTTACTAGAGAAACATATATTGATAAAAAAATTAACATTTTTATTTATAAGCTGACCAAACAGATATGATACAAAATATATTACAAATACAGATCTAGTGCAGATACGATAAAAATAAAAATGCAACAGTCGAATCAGACCCTAAAGTCAATCAATATTAGCTTGTTACTATGCTATTACTTATTAGACATTGCTTCGCAGCACATTAAATAACAATATTATTTTATGGATTGGATGGACTTTAACCGGCCAACCCTTCAACTAAATATCAAACCTAATAATATGAAATAGGAGTTTTTGGATCATACATCTAACTTGTATATTTATGCTACCACTAAGATTGTTAATATAGCATGAATCACTTAATCATATATGCATTTGCATAGCTGTTTAATTTGTTACGGGAAATGGCATAATAGAATCTAATAAATGTCATAATACATTTTAAAAATCTCAATAGTCCCAATCATGAATTTATAAATTGAGGAAAATTAATTAAAGAAAGATTAAGAGGGTGCATATATTTATGCAAATACAAAGCGTGTAGTAAATTCTATCATAAGCAATTTTATTATTTTAATAAGAAATTAAGAGCAAATCAATCATTGACTTCATATAGAAGCCTTGTCCTTTCCCTCTATTAATAGATACTGAAATTCGCTCTATCCAATAAAATCATAAAGCTCAGTAATTTTTTTCTCCGAAGCCAACAATGGATTCTATAGTTTCTCCTAATAGCCATGCTTCCTCACCCAAAACTAGCGGAAAAGATGACCAAAGTCTTTCAGAAACATCAAGCAAAATCAAACAAGCTATTTCGCTTTTACCAAGACAGAAGGGATTCATTTCATTTGATCTTTGTCAATACCAAGGCTTTGGTTTGCATCAAGCTTCATGGAGAATATCATGTTAGCTCAAGAAAATTTTAAAGCCAAATCAACTGATACATTCATCTGTTGCACCATGAAATCGGGTACCACTTGGCTTAAAGCCTTGTGTTTTGCCATATATACAAGAGCTAATTATGATGATCCGTCAAACCTTATACTCACAGCAAGCCTGTCATGCCTCAAAATAGGACTAGTAGGATTGCCTTAAAGTTATCGTACTACATATATACCTATAATATAAGAATTGTCTTACATGTCAGAGGTGATAAGACTTTATCTTATTTATTTACTTCATATAATTTAATTACATAGATAGAATATCTTTATTTCAATCATTATGGAATTCCAATTTTCCATAATTTGTCAAGATCGTAGAGAATCGGTATCTCCTACCAAATAATAAAAATTGGGTAATCAACCTACAAAATGCAAGATCTTACTTGTTTATACAATATATCTTATTTGTATTCTAAGTTCATCATATCCTACTTTTCTAACTAGAATAAATTCAAATGGAAAAACACTCTTCACACATTCTCAGATGAATCCCAAAAAGTATTATTCCTGCACAAAAACTATTGGGGGGTGAGCAAAACCACGGGCTCAGTAAGATAACTGACTAGACCACACATCAAGTAATAGCAAATAGTTTATATAGAAAACATATGTAATGTAATAATCAATCGTATGCACAAGTACAAGCTTGGATAACCTAAAATCCAAAGGATGTAAGATTTACGCCCTTCCATCGAGGTTTGTAGGAAAACCTCATCCGTAACCCACATACCCAAGAGTAACTAAGCATATAGAAAAAACAACAATCCTAATGAAAATACAATTGCATCAAGTTCACCTCAACAAATTCAAGTTCGTGAAGGATGATTACACGAAATAGAGCCAAGAAACTTCGAGAAAGATTTCAAGGATTTGTGCAAAAGTTTGTTGAAGATCACTCCAAGTTCACCAACATCGACTTTGAAACAAAAATAAAGACTTTAATGAGCATTTCCACAACTCAAGAGAAAAACACAACAATACAAATGGAAATCCAAGCCAAAACTGCCTCTTTTAAGTTCAACATTGCCA
Source organism: Combretum micranthum (assembly GCA_024138025.1). Taxonomy (NCBI): domain Eukaryota; kingdom Viridiplantae; phylum Streptophyta; class Magnoliopsida; order Myrtales; family Combretaceae; genus Combretum; species Combretum micranthum. The sequence goes on from JAMXBD010000615.1 coordinate 145,730, forward strand.
GTTTAGGAGACAAGACCACTGGCCTAAATCACAAAATATTCGGCCTTCATTCTATCATAACAGAGATTTGTACACTGCCTATGTACACCGCCAGTGTTCCAAGTATGCCGCCGTCATATAATTAAGGCTGCCAACCTTTTTTGCGAGCAGTTTAATTTTTAATTGTGACTTTTGAGTTTCCAGGCAAGCAGTTTAATTTTCAATTGTGACTTTTGAGTTTCCAGGCAAGTAGTTTAATTTTTAATTGTGACTTTTGAGTTTCAGGCGAGCAGTTTAATTTTTAAATGTGACTTTTCAGTTTCCTTAGTTTATTACATATAGCCCTAAGTGTTTATTGTAATGAGACAGTTTAGAATACATTTTTCATTGTGAATACAATTTGAGAGAAATCCTTTCTCTTTGAGTTCTTTTGAGAACTTGGAATTTCTTCAAAAATTTGAATTCTTATTGAGTTCATCATTATACCAAAGTTCTAGGTTGGTATATCCAACAGGGTCGCGATCATCATTCAAGGTTCTTTGGGTTACTCAACCATAGGGTCGAGGTCAATTCCATCTTATCATACCAAGTTCGTGGAGTTTCAATCTAGATCTAAATATTTCATTGGGTCAAGGTCTGCCTTCTTGATTCTTAAAGTCTGGGCAAATTTCAAATTCGTGCCAAGCACGTATCAAATCCTTACTTTAATTATCTCTTTATAATAAACATGTCTTAACACTCATTTCCTATTTTAAGACTTAAAAACACCACTAAGTGTTAGTCATTTCAAAGTGATACATAGGCGGCCCCTACATATAAGTTAGTTCACATAGAACTAACGGAACAAAGGTAATCTTACGTAGAACTAATAACTTGCTCGTAGCCTAGAAAAACCAAGCATTACTAGAGAACCGAAATACTAAAATGTAGTTGGTTGTCATGCTTTTATACAACAATATATGACAATTATGCAATGCATGTCCATTTCATTTATGGTACCAATAGTTTTTAGTCAGATTTAAGGTGATCACATAATTTACAAACAAATATCACCATGTTTCATGCATCAATTATCATACAATGGAATTTTCACTTACAATATGATGTTTGGCAACCAAACATACACCAGAATTCATGTATTATACCCAATCACATATGCATATCAATATGATATATTATTACAAGTGCAACTATACTACAAGCATAAATAATACGATAAAGTCAAAATTACTTACCTGTCATTCTTACTAAATTGTCGTAATATGCTAATGGAAGTTCAAGAACTATTCTATTTTTCCTATGAAATGAGATAACATATACTTATTATTATATTGTTATTTATCTGATAATGTTGATAGTGTTCTTTCATGTCCTAATTATCAATCCTAATATATTTTTACACATTTAGTTAGGAACCTTAATTTTATATAGGTTATATTCTTCTGGTAAAGTTGTGGAATTTATAATTGTAAGAGAAGTCTTTTTAAAATCATAGATAGTGATTTTAGTCACATAATCTTAGACTGGGCTTGTTATATTTATTTTAATTGACTAACTCGAACTCGCATCACTGAGTCATCCATAAGCGAAGGATATAATGCGCACTAGTCGTAAATCATCATGGGGGGTTTACTTGCCATCATTTGCAGCATCTTCTCCATTTGAGCCAGCTTTTATTTCAATTGTTCAACCTTGGAGTCTGAGCTCACATTAAAATCCTCACAAGGGCAGCTCAAAGTGTGCCTCTCACATGGGATCAGGGCACTATATCTCATACTGCACTAGCAGCTAGACTAATGCCTTAGGACCTCCTCCATAATAGTTATATCAATCATATGCTCCTAACCTGTTGTAGTAGTATGTGTGTCCATCTCCTCCTTTCCTCACCTTCATTTGTAACTACAAGTGACAAATGAGCACTAATTTTATTAGTAGAGTGAATAAATATAATGTAATACTATAGAAACATTGATAAAGTATTCTTACAAAATTTTGATGCAATAGCTTCGATTCCCACTTATTGGTTTCCAGCCTATTAATCCGATGAATGTATTTGTGCTTATAATTGTCTATTGACATGAGATTCTTAAATATAACATATATTATTAAAAAAATAATTGTAACGTGTTAGTGCACACACTATGATAGTATACTAAATTGAAGTAGAGTATACAAATTTCCACTTATGTTTGTTAGTACATAATACATCATCGACTTGGTCCCCAAGTGTGCATTGACTTCTGCTTCTTCATATTCTTTGTATTTACCTTTGATCGATGCTACACAACAGAGGACAAACATAGTGTTTCATTAGAGCATTATAAGAAGTCACATATGAACATGCGTTTGCAAAACATATATACCTGATGCTTTATGTCTGTAGATAGAAAGTGGTGAAAATCCTTCCACTCATTTGCCTTGTGCTCATATCCTAGTGGTAGAATGCTCGTAGCTATCCATAGTCTCCTTTTTGTCTTAATATACTGCTTCAACCTATATTGATGCTAACCATAGGATTTGTTAGCCTAGAAATGAACGTGATCCACCATTTCTGGATGCTTTTCTAGTTAGCTGACACTGAGAACTTTTGCTATATAATGGCACAAGTTAAATGTGTCAATGAATAGGAAAAAATAACAAGACTCTAGTTAGTAAACACGTTAGATAAAACATAGACTTACCATAGCTTGTTTGATAATCCTGTAATGATATGCCTCTAGAAAGGCCACCCAGGCATTATGACCATCCCTTGGGCATGCTAACCTCTATCCTTTAGCTAGTCTATCTGAAGTACTTTTTTACTATTTTCCCCTTGTACAAGCGATGCATGCCAGCTCACTGATATCAACCTCCTTTTGAGTAACAATAGCGGATGTCTCCTTACCTCAATAATCATAGCCTTTGAGTCCTTAGTGTCAAAGTCTCGTAGGACCAAAACTTTGTCACATGGGACATTTCTCCAAATTTGAAGCTCATCAATCGGTTCCAAGTTTTGTGTTTATTGTTAGTCATCATCATTATCCCCTCTGCCTTGTTAATTGGCAAGCAGTGAAGTGAACAATCCCTTTAGAGAAAAAAAAAACTTGAATGATTAGTATATCGATTGTGTATGGTTGCTCCAAAATGCATGAATGAGTTGGATTGGGATCTTTGCCTATGTATTGCTTGGGATCGGCATCTGCATCTACATCATCATGAATTAAGTCGAGAAGATCATGATTCATCTTGCAAAATAAAATGTAAATGTCACTAAATTATTATATCAAGATCACTACAAGGTAATGATATAACAAAATAAGCCATGCGTGCCTTCCTAATTGGTGTTACTATCATCGTCATCATTGTTAGCTGCCCTACTGCAACTTACATTAGGGTTGAGTAAGCATGATAGATTTTCTAGTCCACAAAAGATCGATTGGAATTGTCCAAGACATTGCAATAGCTTATTGGAATGGCTCAGTAATCTCGGGTAGGTGTATAGTGTCACCATCATTAGATGGTTTAGTTTAGAAAAGACCCGAGTGAATACATGTAAGTAGTGCACTTTTACATGGCCCTCCACATGTCAAATTTTTGCTTGGATCTTTCAGATAAAATGCCTATTGAGCATGGTCTGCAAGAATGTAAAGTCATCATACCAAGTCTTTCCTTGTTAATAGATATGAGGTTTCCATCGATGTTTTTGGTTTGTCTTGATTGATATCAGATCAATGACACTTGAATAGAAACATACATCGTAACCCTATGTGACTTAATTGAATAATGTTGGTAAGTGTGCCATAAGAAGGTAATCTTTTGTCCATTAATGGCACCTACTATGTACATGCCACTATTATATGATCTCAAAGATGTCCTTAATCTCGGTGTTAAACCAGACTCCATACCACGCAAGCTTTGTAACAAAGATGATGTAGGTCTAATCCCCATGTCAAAGCTTCTGGCTCTTCAGTCACCTATACATCAGCTGCAACCCTAAGTTGCATAATTTGCATAATATGCAATGTAAACAGTTAGCGATTTCTCTATAATGAAACCACTCGCAGGAGTTTGCAAGGTTGACTTATTTCTAAACTACTCGGGAAATGTTTGCCTGTGAATTAACCTAAGTTTCATGCTCTACGTCCATTTTGTTCTTCCTCAAACTCCTTGAAGACAAATGAGTTAGGAATCAACTTGACAAAAGATGCAAAAATTAATGGTATTAATGCACTTACCTCACATAATGGTAGTACCTCATTACAAGAGTTAAGTGTAGTCCATGCATCTTATGAAACTCAGTGTTTGGCTCTAGTATGGTGCTTGCACTTAATAGTGAAACTAGCCGTTGAAATATATGAAATGATAATGAGGAATCGTCATCTACTGATCATCACACAACCGATGGGGTTGATTTATCTTGGTGCCCATGTTCTCAAAGTACAGTGAAGAAAATTGAATGCTCTTCCATATGACATATGATGCAGTAATAGAACCCCTCGGTCTAGCCCCGATTTCTCATATCCCCCTTAAGTTCATTGAGGTAATGCTCCACAAGATACATCCAATGATATTGAATGGGGCCACATATCTACCTTTCCCTTAACAAATGGTTAGCTAAATGCATTATGATGTCGAAAAAGGTTAGAGGGAATATGATAGGAATCAACCTCCAATAGGACCTATTATGAGAGCTATCATTAAGCGATTACAGAATTTGGCTTAGAGGATTCTAATGAATAAATGTTGCGAAGATGAGTATGATTTCTCATATAGCTTGGGGATTCATCACAGAGATGGTCAAAAGTCAATTTGTGTGAAGCAAGAGGATAAATATAAAAATCAAAGGCAATAACCCCTTGATCACGTTGGTAATTAGAGATCAAAAGCAACCACCCCCCTCCTCCCCTCGATCACTCTCGTGATCAGTATTATGCCCTTTGCACAAATTTTCTCTTTGATAAGTTGTAATATTTACTATTTTGCCATTAAGTAAGGGTTATATAAATACACTTCTTATGTTAGAAACCCTAATGAAGCGCATATTTGTCACGCCCCAATAGTACCCTAGTAGTAATATATATATTATGATACAGTCGGATAACCCGGACGATATCAAATATACATATCAATACTAGAATTACTTTGGAAAGTGACATGAGTTTAACAAAACAGGATCTTTTTGGTTGCGTGATAAGAAACAATGAAAGTAAATAAAATCACAATACCATAATTAAATGCTACAGTCTTAATAATAACTATTACAAACCATAAAACTATTTAAGTCCTCAGATAGTAAAATTGATGCACTAACATCAATTAATACATATAAATAAAGAAACTATTGTTCCCTGTTTCCAAAATTCTTCCAGCTTTATAATCATACCGGCTCTAAGCTCCTAGAAGCCACCAACCAAGGCTTAAGTGTCATCCTGTAAGGACTGTAGGAGTGTGAACATAACCACGGGCTCAGTGAATAACCAGACTTATCACAACAAGCAAGTTATTATCAATCGTATGTAATGCATCAATCAATCACATGAACAATTACAAGCTTGGACAAACCGGAATCCAAACAGGATGGAGATTTATGCCCTCTCATCGGGGTTAAAGGAACCAATTCCTGAATCACCTACCCAGGAGAAACTAAGCACACAGGAAATCCACAATCTTCACAATTATTATCTCTTTATGTTAATGATGTTTTAAAACACCCATTTCCTGTTTTGCGCCTTAGAAACTCCACTAAGTGTTAGATATTTCACAGCGATACCATGGGCGGCCGTCGCTTCGTTACCAGTTAGTTCCATGGAACCGACAGAATAAAGGTTAAACTTGCGTAGAACTAATAGCCTCTGCCTAGAAAACCAAGTATTACCAGAGAACCGAAATTCTAACATGTAGTAGGCATTCGTAAAAACATAATGCAGTATATGCAAATCATGCTATGCATGCACCAATTTACTTATGAGTTCGATAATTTTTAGTCAGATTATAAGTGATCAACTTCATTCACACACTCAACATGCTTTACATACAGTAATTTCACAAGCCATTCATTATCACTTTTGATTAGTAGTATTTATCAAACAAGTCATTTCAAACAACAAGCAAATCCCATAATCCCATACACACGAGAGTTCATTATTATCTTTATATTTTAATGCAACTAAACTACAATCACAAACAATGTAACAAGTCTAAGTTACTCACCTGCTCATACTGATCAATCGTAGTAATCAACCGGGAAATCCTCGACAGTATCGAAATTACCTATTAAAATAAAGTACTTGTCAATAATATTTATAAATAGAATGTTAAATTCCTATAAGTGTCTAAGTGTCCTATGTCGGTATTTGGTATTATTCCTATGATTTATATCGATTTTGTAAAGCATTAATTCTTATGGAAAAGGAATATCTATCGTTCAATTCTTTTAAGTTTCTTCGATTGAGGATTATTTTAAAGAATCCATTTAAACTTTCATTTATATCTTAAGTTCTATCATAACCTATAAGAGTCTCGGTATATATAACTTTCACGAATTTGTTCGTACATTTTTGCAGTGTAGGTCTTCTAATCATGTTTGTAAAGTTCGTTTTATCAAGCTTTATGTTCATATAAGGTCTTAGAAGCTTTAAACATGCATTTAGACTTGATTAAATGAAGTTTGAGTCTTGTTTTGTTCACTTTGTCCTTCAATCCGAATTTACTATTACCACAATTTAAGACTTCTAAGTTGTTGTTTTTCTCTTCCAACAATACCTAAACATTCCTAACACATCAAACATCCATCCACTTGAATTCATCCAAGGATTAACAACTTTTTCCAACCACAAAACTTTCTTCAAATGCTCAAAAATCCATCCTAAGGTCTATTCAGAAATTTAACAAGGATAGGTTGTAGTTGGAGCTTACCTTGGAATGGAATGGAAGGAGGAGGTCCAACTTCCTCTTAAAGCAAGAATTTAACTTAAATCAAAGATTAGATGATGAGTTTCTAACTAAACACATTAACTATAATAAAAGTTTATTAAGGTAATCTAAGTTTCTCACCTTGACAAGCTAAACTCCTCCTTTTGAACCTTAAGGTGACTTGGGATTTTTTATTTGGTTTTGGTTGTTATTGATGAGCTTAGTGTGTGTATATAAGGTATGGAAGTAGGCTAGGGTTTATGGTTGTTCACACAATGTTTTTAAGCTTCTATGTTGAAGGTGGAAATGGAAAAAGGAAATGAAAAAGTGCTGGACGCACTTGGGTTTGCAGCTGGGATTTTGAAGTGTTTTTGTGGGGTTTAAGAGCTCAAAGTGTGTCTAACTTAGGATTATATACTTATACTAGGACTAAACTAAGTTTTAGAGGCTATGAGATGGGTTTTGGACTTGGAAAATGTCCACAAATGCAGCTGGGATTTTCTACACGAATTTGCAAAGTTGGATGCAAAATTTGACTTGGGTTTGACAGATTTTTGTGGCTATCCTTGAGGGTCTTAATTATATTTGTTTGGTAGCTAGCTAATGCTATTTATGTGTGTAAAAATAAGGGCTCAAATTGGATAAAAGTCGGGTCAAATTCAGTTGAAGTTTGAAGTGTGAAAACTGAAATTTCTGGAACAATCCACCTTGATTTTTGGACGAATTTTTGGATCTGATTTTCTCATTAATTTTTGGTATCTTATGTGTCCATTTGAAGGCCCTTTATTGGTGTTTAATTGGTCAAAATATCAGCTCATTTAATCCTAAGAATATTGCAAAAATCGAAGTTGAATCTAGAGGTGTGTGCTGCTATCATTGTTGAATTTTTCTCCTCTGTTGCAGCTGGTTATATTTGAATTTAGCATGGATATTTGGAGTGGTTGCGGTTGTTTTTATGTACTGAAATTCTCCTCATTTAATGTTTTTTATATGTGGAGTGTTTTGGTTGGTTTTTGGGTCAATTTCGTTTGAATTTAGAGGCTCAATTTTCGGATCAAAATCGGTTGAGGAAAATCGGGTCTCTACAGCAGGGGAGGTTTTTGGACTGCTGCCTCATGACTTTCTATCCAAGTTTGGAGTTGTTTTCCTATCCCATTTGGTTTGTAATTCTTGTACATTAATTGTGGGGTATAGATGTAGCTTTTGGATTGGTTTGGGTGTCCTTTTCGGGTTGAAATTCGTTGGAAAAATTGGATCAAAGTTGAGCCAAAAGTCAGGTGGTTGCAGCTGCTTGTTTTTCTCCAAAGTGCTCTGTTTTCTAGCTCCTTGTGTGCGTGTGTGTGTGGATGTGTGTGTGTGTGGAGCTGATGCTGCTACTTGTGCATGTGTGGGGATGCTCGGTCCTTCCTTGCTGCTGCTCGTGTGCTCGGTTGCTGCTTGCTGATTGTTCCTTGCTGTCTGTTGCTGCGCGAGGAAAGTTTGTTCCAGTTGCTCGGTGGCTGTTGACATTGATACTGCTGCTTGCTCGGAATGTTCTCTGCTGTGCGTGGAGTGAATTTCGTTTTGCTTAAGAGGAGTTCAGCAGCACACGCGTGGAGTTCGGTGGACTCGGCTACATGCATGCGTCTCCTGCTTGTCACGTTCCAAACCTCTCTTCACGCAGCGGTTTGTCAAAATCCGATTTTCTCTTCTTTTTTTTTGTTATATATATATATAAATGTTTATAGTTACAAAAATATTTTTACTAAAAAAAACTAAATTATTCGCGTATATCTCTACTCGTTATATTTACGTTTATCGAGTTAGAATTATTTAAGTTACTACAACACTTTAAATTATTTGTATTTTCAAATTTTTAGTTAAAACTTCACACGATTAATTATTTTTTATATTTTTAACTTACGTGATTAAATTTCAAGTTCGATGAATTAAATTAGGAACCAAGTCCTAATAAATTTAGAATTTCCTAACAATTAAAACAGCGGGTTTGAAATTTCCTTTTTAGATCTAAATTGATAACTATTGTTCAATATTAATGTTTGTTTGTATTTATAATCTATTGTTTTATACCGATATGCTCTATAAATAAACTGTATCTTATAGGTTTTGAAATTTTAAAACTATTTCTAGTTATATCTTGAATTATCAGTTCAAGATACAAATTCTCGTTTTTGGTATCTATTAAGGTCGAGAAAATTTTTATTCGGGTTTTTCAAACTAGAAATGAGTTTATCACAACTCATAAGTCAATTCTAGGACGTCTATCGGTTCTAAATTCACTATCTAATTTTTGTTTTCTATTTTACTACTGTATACTATTGTAAAAATTTCCGGGGTTTACAATATTATTTTGTATAGCTTTCATTTTGTTTTCTTTCAAAGCAAAACCCTAAGTTCTTATCAATCTTTGATTATGGTGAGCAACCGCTCAATCTAACTTATGCGTAATATCAAGTTTGAGATAGTATAGTTCGAGTTATTATCGGTGTGTAATATCCATTAATCATGCCATCCATATCATTTATTTGCATTAATCAAAATACAAACCTACAATACCATAAATCGTGCCTAGCGCATATCATCTGGTATCAAAGCCACAATTGTGACAATGGTCGAGTTGTTGTGTGAAGAAATTTATGTAAATTGTTCTCATTGTTGAGAATCATAGATTTGGTACTTGAAGTTATGGATTAAGTTGTAGAATCTAGTGTTACTATTGTTGCTGCTACCATTGCACTGGAGTATTTGTGGAGTTATGGCTTTTTTTATGGGGTATTCTTACATATTGGAAAGTGTGCATACAAGGTATTTGATGAAATGCCTAAACCAAGTTTTGCTTTAGCAGTGATTCAATTGAGTAGTCATCGTTGTTGCATTGTGTTTTTTGTTGTATTACTAGAGTATTGTGGGATTGTTGGGTTGTTGTGACATTAGGAATTACATTAGAAGTAAAGTTAATAGTTCATATGCTAAGTGTTTGATAAAATTATTTTGAAAGTATTACATTTATGTTAGGATTAATCATGTCAAACGAAAAGCGTGTGGTGAGAATCCTGGTGATATATCGGCAAATCAGAGGCAAAACCCTAAAGTAGCTACTGAAATGACCATCGATCAATGCATTGATCAATTGAATGCTTTGATGGAATGAATAATAGGATGATTAGAGGAACATGTGTTGGTATCATGCAATGTGTTGTGAGGATGGAAATGTAACCATTGGCTGAAGGTGGAGGTAACAATTTTGGTACATGGGAATTTTAAAATCATTGAAGAGCTAAAGGAGTTAAGATTAAGATCCTACCATTCAATGGAGGAGGATCACCTGATGACTATTCAAACTAAGATCAAGACCTGGAGCAAGTTTTTGAGTGTTGTGAATATGATGAACTTACTAAGGTTCAACTTGTGACATTAGAAATCTACAAGTATGCCACACTCTGGTGGCATAATTTGTTGAATAATAGAAGGAGGAATGGAGAAGTTGAAATTACCACATGGCAAATGATGAAACAAGTGATGCATAAGAGATCTGTCCCAAAATACTATTGATAAGAGTTATACTTGAGGTTGCAGTCCTTATACTTGGGTGGAATAAGTGTGGAAGATTATGTAAAGGAGTTTAAAATGTTGATGTTCAGTGTAATGTGGAAGTACCTCAAGAGCAAACTATAGCTTGCTTCATAACTGGTTTGAAGTTTAGTATGGCCAATGCTATGAAACTCCATAGTTTTCACACAATGAAGGAAGCTATCTACTTAGCTTACAAAGTTGAGGGAAAATAAAGAGAATTTCATATCGATCCTCATTGCTTTATAATCAAGGCTCTAGCTCAAATCAATCATTCTTAAAGGGAAGAAGAAATAAAGTAGTGGAAATGTCAAGAAGATGGATTGGAGAGATGACAACCAAGGCAAGTTAATAATGCTATTGTCAATGTAGAGATGCATATGGCTAATAGATGGTGTAACCAAGTAAAGTGCTTCAAGTGTTTAAGTTATGGGCACATCATTGCTTAGGATCCAAATAAGGGAGTGATCGTTGCTGTTTTGAACATGCAGAGCTTGAAGTAGTAAGTGAAGATGAGAAGAGGAGGACGAATTAGTTAGTAGATTTTGACGAGGAGGAAGACGGTATACAAGAGTGTTAGGTCCTATTACAAACATGTCTTTATTACGAGATGAGCAATGAATGCAGCTTAGACTATTGATGATAAGCAAAGAGAGAATATATTCCACATTAAGTGTAAGGTGAAGGATATAGTTTGTGTAGTTATTATAGATTGAGGAAGTTGTACGAATGTTACAGCTGCTTCTGTTGTTGAGAGATTTAAATTTCCTCCTATTCCCCATCAACATCCTTATAAGCTTCATTAGTTATGTGATAAGGGATTAGTTCAAGTAACTCGGCTGGTTAAGGTACTAGTCTCAATTCTAAGAAGGTACGTAGATGAAGTGCTATGTGATGTTCTAGCCATGAGTGCCACCTATATTCTCTTAGGTTGACCATGGCATTTTAACTGATAAGTTCTTCATGATGGATGTAAAAATACTTCTACTTTTGTGAAAGATGGCAAGAAGATACTCCAAAGTCTATGAGTCCAGTTGAAGTAGAATCACATATTTTGAGAACAATCCACCTAAGAAGAAAGCCTTGATGATGACTAAAGGCAAGTCGAAGCAAGCTATCAATTCAAGAGAACCAATGTTTTTATTGCAGCTTAGATAGATGCTAGAGATTGATAGCCAAACTTCTTTACGTGAGGTGATTTAGCATCTTTTGAAACGCTTTGCTAATGATTTTCTAGAGGAACACCACTAGATTGCCTCCTATTTGAGGGATTGAGCATGCCATAGACCTTGTGTAAGGAGCAACATTACCTAATAGCCTGCTTAATGATTGAATCCAAAAGAAGCAAATGAGCTCAAGTGACAAGTAGATGAGCTGAGAGAGAAATGATTTGTGAGAGAAAGCATGAGCCCATGTTCGGTGCTAGCCTTGTTAGTATTGAAGAAGGATGGTAAATGGTGAATGTGCATTGATAAACATGGAATCAACCAAATTACTATTAAGTACTGTTATCTAACACCTAGATTAGTTAACATGCTTGATAAGCTCCATGGTGCTAAGATATTCTCCAAGATAGATTTGAGGACTGGTTATCACTATATTTGAATAAGGTAGGAGATGAGTGGAAGACATCCTTTAAAACTAAGCATGGTCTTTATGAATGGCTTATGATGCCATTTAGGCCTACTAATGTTCGAGTACTTTCATGTGATGATGAATCATGTCTTGAGGAAATTCATTGGTAAGTTTGTTGTTATATATTTTGATGATATTCTCATATACTGTATTAATTTGACTAAACATGTGGAACACTTCACTACTTATTGGAATTGAGAGGAGAAATTGTATGGTAATCTATCCAAATGTGTGCTTTGTCAAAAGGAAGTTGTGTTTTTAGGGTATATAATGTCTAAAGATGGAATCCGTATAGTTGAGGAGTTAAGGATATCACTTAAGGGCCCACTCCCTAGAGTGTTTTAGAGGTGCAAAGCTTCCATGAACTTGCTTCATTCTATTGCAGGTTCATTCAAAACTTTAGCAATATTGTTACACCACTTACTAAGCTTACTAAGAAGGGAGAAGAATTTAAGTGGAATGAAAAGGCTTAGTGGAGTTTTAAAGATATTAAATAGAAGCTGACTACTACTCCAGTTAGGGGTAGGCATAGTACATTTTGGTCCGATTCACCTCCCGAACCGAACCTAAAATTATGGTTTGATTATTTTTACAAAATTGAACGTATCCATATTCGATTTGCTAATTTTTCAAACCTAAAAAAAAAAAAGGTTCTATATATGTTTCGAACCATATATTGAAGGATATTTTCTTTTTTTTTCATTTTAATAAAAAAAAACTATGAATCATTTTCTTACATTTCAAACGTCAACAACAATTTGACAAGTTGATTTATTGAAATCATTAACAACACATTTGTCAATTTATGGAAATCAACATTCAACTATAGTGGGCTAAATTTTTTCACATCATTAGTATACGTTGTTAAAATGAAAATAACTAAACAAAAGATAAATTGGTGGTGTAGTCTTTTTTTTAAGACTCAAAACTAGTCAAGTACCATTACAAATATATATATGTATGTATGTATGTATATATGTATAAGGGAAGGAGTAAGATTAGATTTCCTTCATCGATGAAAGAGATAACCAATATAATATTTCTATTTCTAATACTTATTAAACTAAAACTATTTTTTAATCAATGAAACTCTGAAGTATTAATTATAAATATAAAAAATTAAAAATTTTACCCCAAAACACAATTTACTATAAAAATAAAAATAACATGAAGAGGAATTTTTTTTTTAAAGGTGAAATGGTTCGGTTCAAACGTTCGATTCGATTCATGACTCTTAATAGAACCGGAACTGAATTTCTCCTACCAAACTGAACAGTTTGAAAAAAATAACAAAAAATTTGGTTCAGTTCGGTTCGGTTCACGGTTCTGTCGGTTTTTTTGCTCATCCCTAGCTCCAAAACTTATGTTATCCAACTTTTAGAAAGTTTTTGAATTGGAGTATGATGTTGCAGGGGTTAAGATAGGTACTGTATTGATGGAGGAGCGATGTCCCATTGCTTATTTCAATGAGAAATTAAGAAGGGCAACATTAAATTACTTACTATTACAAAGAGCTTTACTCCTTGATTGGAGCTCTTACCACTTACTATCATTATCTCATGCCTTGTGAGTTCATTATCTATACAACCATGAGTCCTTGAAACATTTGAAAAGTCAGAACAGATTGTGTCAACGACATGCTAGATAGATGAAGTTTGTGAAATGGTTCAGCTATGTTATAAAATATAGAAAGGGAAGGTCGAATGTAGTGGTCGATACCCTTTCTCTCAAGTACTTATTGATTACTTCATCACATTCTAGATTGTAGGCGTTTAGAGTTATTATTATGGTATATGCTAGTGATGGAGATTTTGCACACATGGTATCCAAATGTATTGAAGGAAGATCTGTAGAAGGTTATTTTATGCGTGAGGACTATTTGTTCAAACAGGCTAAGTTATGTATACCCATATGTTCCTTGAGAGAGTTATTGGTGAGGAAGCACATACGGAAGTTTGTCAGGTCATTTTAGGGAAAAGAAGACCCTTGAGATTTTGAAAGAATACTTATTGGCCTAAAATGAAGAGTGATGTGAATGCAGTTATGTTTGTAATTGACTAAGAGTAAGAAGGAGCCTTTTGGGATGTATATGCCTTTGCCGATACTACACAACCTTAGCTAGAAATGTTGATGGATTTTGTATAGGGATTGCTTAAGACTGTAAAGGGAAAGATTCCATTATGATGGTGGTAGATCGATTCAGAAAAATGGCTCACTTTATACCTTATCATGTACTATGACGTTGTTTTTATTACTAACCTTTTTTTATGTAGGAAATTGTGTGACTTTATAGAGTTCCTCATTGTCTTGTCTCGAACTATGATGTCAAATTTCTCAGCTATTTCTGGAATGCACTACGGAGATGTCTTAGGACTAAATTGCTCTTCAGCATCGCTTCTTACCCTTGGCTAGATTGAAGTTGTCAAAAGAACCCTTGGAGCTTTACTTCAAGCAACTATCGTAAGAATTTAAGAAATTAGAACTTGTGCCTTCCTATTGTGGAATTTGCCTATTATAGGATCGTATATAGTCCTACTGGCAAGATGCCTTTTGAAATCATGTATGGATACAATCCTACCAATCGACTTGATATGATATCCATTCCAACTTGTAAGGACGAAAGTTTGAGTAGAGTTAAACAATCTAAGGAGATCCAGAAGTAGTTCAACAAGTAACAAATCAATTATAACAACAAGTAGCCAAGTAGAAAGAACGAGATGATCGAGGTAGGAAAGTTAAGATCTTTCAGCTAAGAGATCTAGTTTGATCCACCTTAGAAAGGAGTGATTCCTAAACAAAGGCAATCATTATCGCCAAGAGCAGATGGACCATTTTGAGTTCTGGAGCACATCAACAACAATGCCTTAAAGCTAGAACTACTCGGTGATTTTGGAGTTTTAACTACTTTCAACGTTGTAGGTCTCGCACCATAAATGCAAATGATGAGGAAGTCAACATAGAAGACTTGAGGTCAAATCTTCAGCAACTAGGGGAAAATGATAGGAATCAACCTTCAGTAGGACTTGTTACGAGAGCTTAGGCTAAGGGATTACAAAACTCGGCTCAAAGGATTCATGATGAATTGATCTTGTGAAGATGAGTATGATTTCCTATATGTCTTTAGGATACATCATATAAATGGTCAAGAGTCAACTTGTGTCAAGCAAGAAGATAAATATGAAGATTAGAGGCAATCACCCCCCTGATCATGCCAGTGATAAAGAGATTATAGGTGATTACCCCCTTGATCACGCTTGTGATCAGTGTTCTACCCCTTACATGAATTTTCTCTTTGATAAGTTATAATATTTACTATTTTTCCATTAAGTAAGGGTTATATAAATACCAATCTTATGTTAGAAATCCTAGTGAAGAACATATTATTTTGAACCTCTTTCTTTTTGTTTTCTCTTAGAAGCAAAACCTTAAGTTTTTATCAATCTTTGATCGTGGAAAACAATAACTTAATCTAACTTGTGCGTAATATCAAGTTCAAGAAAGTGTAGTTTGGTTTTATAAGTGTGTCATATCCATTAAAAAGCCATCCATATCATTTATTTACATTATAATGTAAAATACAAATATACAATACCATAAACCATGTCGAGCACGTATCATAATATCATCTATAGTTTTCATAGTTTTGGGATAATGGTTTTCTCAAATGAATCCAACAAATTCACATAAAGTTCTTTGGTGATCAGCTCTCAGAAGAAATAGGTGACATCGCAAATCACATCATAAATTCGATTATCAAGAAAACCAAACCATAAGCAGAAATCCATTGAAGCAGGATGTAACAATCGTATCTCTTCAAACCCCTCAAACTTACTTTGTTTGCATCTAAATAGGAGCTTATTTTGGAAGCATATCCATTCGAAAAGTTTTGCATCTTTAATTAAGTTGCACGTGTCTCTTACTTGCTTAGACGATGGTGTATAAGTAGTAGGTGACATGAAAGTTCGACCTCCACAGTTTTGTAGGTGCAGCTCTAGATGAGTGCCCATTTATTGGAGGGTGAGTCTCACTTTTTAAGTGTTCTTTGACTTACCATTTAAAGCAAAAATGGTCCAAACCAGATTATCATGTATATTCTTCTCGATGTGCATTGCATCAAAGTTGAGGCAAATATGCAGTTTCTATCAATAGGTAATATAAAATGCACACTTTTCTTACACTAGTTTGTACCATCTTCGTTAGTATGCTGATTAAGTCTCTCTTGTGTCTTCCTCATTACAATATGCTCATTCCGACTCAACTAAGCCATTCTATCTCACTAGTAAGCTCCCTCGATCATAGTTGCATCTCAATCGTGCCATCAAAACTCCAACTGTCACGGCGCCATCGATGCTTGGGTGGCAAGAACGATCCATGGCCTATGTAATGGAACTTACTATTTGTATGGTTACTTGTGCAGTTCACATTACATATAGGGCATGCTTTATATCCTTTGGTTGTCTCATTAGAAATATCACCATATACTAGAAAATCATTGATCGTCCACAACAACATAGAATGCATCATAAATGTCTGACCTTCTATCACATCCAATGTCCTTACACCTTTTGGCAATAACTCTTCCACTAGGGATTGCAAGTACACATCAATGTCCTTACCTGGAGATCTAGGTTCTAGTATTAGAAGTGACCTCATTAGTAAGACTCCTTCATGCATCTCCATGGTAGAACATTATATACAAACAAAATGATCGACCCTACATACACAATATGTTGTACTCATGTTTGCATAAGGGTTGAAGCCATCGATAGCAAGTCTCAATCTCACACTCCAAGAATATGAAGTGAACTAAGGGTGTTTGTCATCCAGACTTTTCCACTCCTTGGAGTTCACGAGATGCCTCAACATACACTCCTCACTAATATAACTTTCCTTGCGTTACCTCATATTCATAGCCATCTCCCTACACATGAATAACTATTGCAGTTGTAGAATTAGTGGAAAATGAAGTAATACCTTAACTAACAAAGTCTTTTGCTTCTTTGAATGAAGTTTCCATCTTCCTTTCCCCACAAATCGGACTGTTATCTAGGTTTTTAGATTCTTCCTTGAAAAGCAAACAATCATTCATATTGTTGAGCGTTGTTTTTTCATTTCTAGTTTCATTTCTCGGACTAAACCCGAACCCATTTAATATGAACCCTTAACTAGGAATTAAAAGAAATTTTAATTTTGAAATTTTGTAGGAGTTGCCACCCGATTAGAATCGGGAAAATTTATAAGTTATGATTAATGGGTTGGTTAATCCTAACTTAGCTACTAGTCTGTGAAAAAATCAATTTAAAACCAAATTTTGTAAACAAGAGATTTTTAGATTCGGGAGCTATCCTATTAAAACCATATGGTTATCGCTTAAAATTCAAAATTTAAAATTTATCCTTTTAATGTTAAAAAAAAAAATCAAATTTCACGAATTTCTATATTTACAATTTTATTGACAAAACTGGAACAAAATCATTTGGTATTTACAACTAGCTAATCATTTCAATTTTTACAAAAGAATGTGACAAAATAAAAAAAAAATAATTTTTTCAAATTTTATGTCTTCCGGGAGGTGCCTACGTACCCGCTAATCAAGATCAGACAAAACATAATTCTTTTTTTATGAAAACTTTAATTTGTTGATTGATTTTAGTAATTTAAAATATTATCTGTTTAAGTTCATTAAGTTTTGATTTTGTGAGAAAAATGATATTTTATCAGTCCTAAATCTATTAAATTAGCTTTTATGAAAAGTTTGCTTTTTATAAGTGACAAAAGGAGTCTTGAGTACAAATAGAATCATAATCACATTTTATAATATAAATCATATATCAAATAAATCACACTAAATCATGTATTTATATTCATGGCATAGTTAAAGTAAAAAAAAAATCATATTATTTAAAATTTACATTCTAAAGAAACATTATACATTAAGCTAAAATTTTCAATTTGCCATTTCCTGATATTTTACAAGAAGCACGTATTATCATGTATTATTGAACATACATTGGTCGGATCACTAAAACATAAAACTACTACCCATTGTCAACTTCACTAAATTATTATCATGATATAATTTTGCATAAATATTATTAATGTTATTAACTTATAATCACTATTACTGACAAGTCATATTCATATCTATTATTATTCTAACAGCACATACATACTAATTCATTATTAATATTACTAGACTTTTCCGATTTCCAACTAAACAATTTATATATATTTATTATATCCAATTTTTATTGATTTATTTACTTATTTTACTTTTTTCTCATTTATTCATTATTACTATATTATTATCACATAATTATTAACATTATTATTATCATAAAAGGAAAAAAGAAAAGAAAGCTTACGTAGAAATCCTGCATCGTTATTGCCTATTATTATTATTATTATTATTATTATTATTATTATTAAATAATGTAAGAAGAATGGTTGAAAACTTACCTGGATGGATTTCTACTGGCACGCGTCGAGGATCGATGGCTTATAGCAAGTTCAATGGCGGTCAGGTTCTAGTTTATTTGACGGAGTGCGCACTCGAGTGCCAGTAGTCATAGGGCAGCGCGATGATTGGATTTCAATCAGACTGGGCTAAAAAAAATTCCTTAGTAACCCTAACTTCCAATAACTATTTAAATTTAAACTTTTGTGTATTTTTTCTGTGTTTGTGATTTGTTTGGACTTCTTCTGTGTGTGTTATTTCTTCTCTCTGTGTTTTTCTTATTATTCTTCTTTCCATTGATATGTGCCGGAACATTATAGGCTCAATAGGCTCACCTACTTGCTTACCTACCGCTCACTTACTCACTTACCCAAGTCTCTTTATGCATGCTTGTGATTTATCCATACAGACTGTTAACATGTGCCTTGTTCTAGTTGCATGAAAATTGCATTGAAGGCTTTAAAAATGAGCAAAATTAAATAGATAAATTTATATGGTCCATTTATTATTTATTATTATTATTATTATTATTATTAAATAATGTAAGAAGAATGGTTGAAAACTTACTGGATGGATTTCCATTGGCATCGTCGAGGATCGATGGCTTACAGCAAGTTCAACGGCGGTCAGGTTCTAGTTTATTTGACGGAGTGCACACTCGAGTGCCAGTAGTCATAGGGCAGCGTGATGATTGATTTAATCAGACTGTGCTAAAAAAAATTCCTTAGTAACCCTAACTTCCAATAACTATTTCAATTTAAACTTTTGTGTAATTTTTCTGTGTTTGTGATTTGTTTGGACTTCTTCTGTGTGTGTTATTTTTTCTCTCTATGTTTTTCTTATTGTTCTTCTTTCCATTGATATGTGTCGGAAAATTATAGGCTCAATAGGTTCACCTACTTACCTATCGCTCACTTACTTACCTATCGCTCACCTACTCGCTTCCCAAGTCTCTTTTATGCATGCTTGTGATTTATCCATACAGACTGTTGACATGTACCTTGTTCTAGTTTGCATGAAAATTGCATTTAAGGCTTTAAAAATGAGCCCAATTAAATAGACAAATTTATATGGTCTATTTATTATTATTATTATTATTATATATTATGTAAGAAGAATGGTTGAAAACTTACCTAGATGGATTTCCACTGGCACGCATCGAGGATCGATGGCTTACAGCAAGTTCAACAGCGGTCAGGTTCTAGTTTATTTGACGGAGTGCGCACTCAAGTGCCAGTAGTCATAAGGCAGCGCGATGATTGGATTTTAATCAGACTATTTAAATTTAAACTTTTGTGTATTTTTTCTGTGTTTGTGATTTGTTTGGACTTCTTCTGTGTGTGTTATTTTTTCTCTATGTGTTTTTTTATTATTCTTCTTTCTATTAATATGTGCCGGAAATTATAGGCTCAATAGGCTCATCTACTTGCTTACCTACCGCGCACCTACTCGCTTACCCAAGTCTCTCTTGCGCATGCTTGTGATTTATTCATACAGACTCTTGACATGTGCCTTGTTCTAGTTTGCATGAAAATTGCATTTAAGACTTTAAAAATGAGCCCAATTAAATAGATAAATTTATATGGTCTATTATTGTTATTTTATTATTATTATTATTAAATAATGTAAGAAGAATGGTTGAAAACTTACCTAGATGGATTTCCATTGGCACGCGTCGAGGATTGATGGCTTACAGCAAGTTCAATGGCGGTCAGGTTCTAGTTTATTTGACGGAGTGCACACTCGAGTGCCAGTATTCATAGGGCAGCGTTATGATTAGATTTTAATCAGACTGGGCTAAAAAAAAAAAAAAATTCCTTAGTAACCCTAACTTCCAATAACTATTTAAATTTGAACATTTATGTATTTTTACTGTGTTTGTGATTTGTTTGGACTTCTTCTGTATGTGTTATTTTTTCTCTCTGTGTTTTTCTTATTGTTCTTCTTTCCATTGATATGTGCTGGAAAATTATAGGCTCAATAGACTCACTTACTTGCTACCTACTTGCTTACCTACCGCTCACCTACTCGCTTACCCAAGTCTCTCTTATGCATGCTTGTGATTTATCCATACAGACTGTTGATATGTGTCTTGTTCTAGTTCACATGAAAATTGCATTTAAGGCTTTAGAAATGAGCCTAATTAAATAGACAAATTTATATGGTCTATTTAATTGGGTAAAAAAACCTTATAATTAAAAATTAATACTATATCAAGCCTTAAAAAACTTTTTTTTCTTTTTTTTCTTATATATTTATTGTGATGTTTTTTTTATTATTTTATTTATGGCTTAATATAATATTAATTTCTATTATAAATTAAAGCCCTAAATAGACAAAAATGGGATGTCTACACATAAAATCATGTACGGATTTTGCATCCATTCTTAACCACATCAGCATCTTGTGTGTATCATATTATGATGGTGATAAATTGCTATTTTGTAACAAATTCTTTATAAAAGCATGACAATTATTAAAGAATTTCATGGATCATTTTCTGTCAACTTTTAGACTTCATTTGAAAATAGCGAACAACATTGAGAACTTCGTAGAACATGAATATATAGGACTCTTTTCACTTTCAAACATTCTTGTCCACCAATTTGCATGGTTTTCAGTGCTTTTGTCACCACTAGTGGTTCTTCACCTTGAAGGTCACTCATATTAGCGACTAAATCCTCTAATATTCAATAATCAACTTGGTATTCAAAAGTTTCTCTTCCATTCGAAATACTCTGATTCCCATTGACCACATTGTTAGACTTTGTCTTCATCATTCAACTCCTCACCATGATAAGTCTACCTCGAGTAGGTTCAGGCCATTCCCCTCGTCAGTAGATGAAACTCAAACTCCATGATCTAAATAAATTGCCACACCTTGCTAAGACAGTCTCTACAGGACATCTTATTAGTCCATCTAACATTCTGTGGTTCACTGCAGCTTGTAAAAATTCCCTAACCTCATTTCTATATTTTGATGATGTTAATTCACACATCATGTGCCACCCACATTCCGACATCTTGCTTTAAGATGTAGTGATCCATTTCACTTTACATTCAAAAATAAAAAAGATGCATGTGGTAGATCATATTCATGATTGAACATTTAAACATATAGATATATCACTTATGAGACATAGACAATGATATCAAAATTTTAAGAAAATGATTAAATTAAATCTCCTGTTAGGGCTAAAACATAACATACATTGAACAATATTAAGACAAACATGACTTGAGCAAATTTTAATAAAAAGTTCTAAATTCTTAACTTGTTTAGTAAACATAAAAGGAAAAAAAAAAATCTCTATGAGGTAAAATAAATGGTAGTTCAAGCATGTCTCATTTCCTTTCCTTTCCCCTTTAGGAATGTTTTTATTTATTTATATATTTAAATCATAGTACCAAGTTATTAGATATCCATTGGGTTTGTTATATGATCCAAACTCAACCCTATAATCTTATAGGATTTTTACTGTATATTCAAACCTGACCTTAAAACATTATATGATTTAACCCTATAAGGTTTTTAATAGATCGGGAGGGTCAATATTTGATAAGTTAATTTTACTTTATTGTGTGTATAGGAATTCATGTTTTCTCTTATCCATTTTTAGATAAATTTCTATGATTTTGTCTTTTATTATGAAAATGTTGTTTGTTCAGCTCTAAAGATCCTAAAATAGAAATAAAATGATTTGAAACAAGATTGGAACAAAACAACAAAAATGTTTAAAGACAGATTCCAATCGCAGCCAAGGGTAAAAAAACAAGGTAAAAGTCCAAACCGTGCCCTCAATTGTACTTCGGCTTGCACCATGCTTTGGATAGAAAGCATACCACACCTTATAATTCAAGATATGGCTTCAATCGCACCCCATATTTGTACCTGTGATTTTAATTGTGGTTTGAGTTGACACATACCTTGCTTCTGAATAGAAAGACATAGCATATATTGCGGCTAACCTTCCAGCCTGAAATTTAAGCAATGAAAAGTGACCCTATCACACTTTCTTATCCTATAAGCGCTCGAGAAGAATAAGACAAAATCCATTAAAAAGAGTATGTCATGTTAGCGAATAATATCTTCATGACTCTCTATGCCAATCGTCCATAAATAAACGCAAAAGTTCATTGTAAAACGTATGTTGTATTATATGTAACAAATTCCTAACATAGTAAAAGTGAAGAGAGAATTTTTAGTAAGAAAAACTTTTTTCTTACTAGAGATTCAAGTATTCTAGGTAATTCATATTAACCCAATGGTTGTTCTTGCAAGACCTTATGCTTAATTAGTAATATTTATCTTTATTCCATATTGTTTCCCTTAAATTTGTGTTTAATGTTTATATCCATGGAGAAATAATCACTTTTATTTAGGGTTTTGTAAATCCAAGACCTGATTCATGTAATTTTAATGCATTATAATTTAATATTGTCTAGGTACTTGTAATTAGTAGCTCAAACCCTAACTTGTGAGTTTATGTGAATGCACTATGTAGATTCATGACTGATTTCAACTGATCAACTTGAGAGAGTGTTCTTTTGAATAGATCTAAGTTGCTCATGAAGTTATTCATAATTACCTAGAGATAAGGATGGTGAAATGTTTGTCGCTTGATTTTAACTTTATTAAAATGGGTTCATAATCAAAGGATTCTTAAACTTTTTATAGATTTAGATTGCTGATAGCTTGTAAATAGATTTCATTAGTCTGACTTAGATCTAGAGTTATCAATCTTGAGAGAGGCTTTAGTGTACCTTAGCGAATCCGATAGTATAATTATACCCAGAAAACAACCCTTTGAGTTTGTCAAGAAAATACATAATAAGAACTCGATGAAGTAGACCCTAAGCTCATTCTAGCATTAACAAAAACCTATTGTTAATTTTTCCTTGAATACATGTATATATTTAGCCTTAACCTAGCTTAGCTTTTTGTTGTTCATAATATTTTTATAATTTTTTTTGCTAGATAATAGATAAAAAGTGAATATGGTAGGTGCTAACGATCCACAATGAATACAACCTAATACTTACTATGCTATTTTGATAGGTGCGTTTGTCTATGTGGTGAATGCATCCGAAGTTGAACAGAACTTATTAGTAATTTTTATAATTTTTTCGAAAACTTCAGTTTCGTGCTTCTTTTATATAAAAAGTAAAAGAACCACCACTAAAAATCCTATAATGACTCATCTGGTTACATCCCTAATTATAATCAAATAATTACTTTGGTCTTTACTTTTTTTCAATTCAGTCATACTCATTTGTCGCATCAAGGTAATAGAAACTCTCTACTACGTGAACTTTGATTTAGTGAACCATGAATCCAGCAAATAAAACGAATTTTATTTTGATGGCCAATTGATTAATTTCTTCGGTCTTTCCGGCTATAGTCACATACCCCTATCATATTTTACTAGCTGAGAAAATTTTGCGTTCAGACCAGATGGTGTCATAACCACAGTTCCATTACATGCATTGTTAGTAGTACGACTGCTGGTGACAAAAAATCCATAATGTGAAGCTTCCAGATCCATTAAAACTCATAATTTACAAAATTTATATATATTATTAATATTATATCATTATACGTGTAACATATATAATTATTTTTTTCCCTTTTGTCGGTGGATGTAAAGTAAGGTTTTTGAAACTCCACTTTAATCTGTTAAGATTGTCTAATTTTCATCTTTATCTTATTTATGTATAATTTATATTTGTATCTTATGTGTACCTAAGATATTTAATTTGAATAAAAATATTTATTTTCATATAAATCTATTTTTTGATAATTATCTATTTACAAATGAAAAAAATAATTAGATATCAAAACGACAAAAAGCAGATGAACCAAATAGACCCCGATACTAAAGAAATGAACATTCCTCAAAACTATAAGTCACTAATTGAACATTGAATATCGGGGTATTGGTTGTATTGGCTTATATACATATCAATGATAGCCCTAACTTATGGCCGAAAAAATAAATAAATAAATAACTCGTGACCTAAATGCAGTAACGTAAAGTGATACATAGAAAACAATACAAAATTCATATATTTAATACTAATTTCACATCGAATAATGAATATTATAACATGAATTAGCTGGAATCTAGCTGGCCAATGCTTCTTCTAATTATAATAAACCCAGCAATATGAAACGGGATTCATTGTATCATAGATCTAATTTATATATTCCTCCAACAACTAAGTTTATTAATATAGCATGGCTCATATGGTCAAATATAGATTGCAAATCAGCTTAATTTATTCAGGAAAATGGCATAATAGTATACAATAATTATTGTAACATATTATAAAAATTTAAAAAGTTTTCACCATTAATTTGTAAATCGAATAAAATTAGGCAAAGCAAATTTAAGAGGATCCATATATGTGCGTAAATAAAAAGCGTGTTGCACAAATAAAATATAAAAGTGGTTCTTTTTTTTTTTTTTTTTTTTTGTATCTTTGTAAATTCTATCATATGCAATTTTCATCATTTTTTTTAATAAGAAATAAAGAGCAAATCAATCATTGACTTGACATAGAAGCATTGGCCCTTCCCCTCTATTAATAAAGATCAATAATTATTTCTCTGAAACCAACAATGGATCCTATAGTTTCTCCCAGCAGCCATGCTTCCTATCCTAAAACTAGCAAAAAAGACGACCAAAGTCTTTCAGCAACTCCAAGCACAGTCAAACAAGCTATTTCACTCTTACCAAGAGAGAAGGATTTAGCTCATATGATCTTTGTCAATACCAAGGGTTTTGGGTTCCATCATGCTTGATGGAGAATATCATGTTAGCTCAAGAAAATTTTCAAGCCAAACCAACTGATACATTCATCTGTAGCACCATGAAATCGGGTACCACTTGGCTTAAAGCCTTGTGTTTTGCCATATATACAAGAGCGGATTATGATGAACCGTCAAACCTCATACTCACAAAAAGCCCCATGATCTCGTTCCATTCATAGAGACAAACCATGCCCGAATCATGAGCCAAGAAGGCAAAGACGATGGCAGTTTCCCTTCCTCTTATTTCCAGTCACTTACCATTTACATCCTTGCCAAAATCCATACTTCAACAGGGTAGCAAAAACATCTATATATGTAGGGATCCTAAAGATACCTTTGTTTCAATGTGGCATTTTCTTAACAAACTTAGAAATGATAAATTGATACCTATCAAAGAGGCCTTTGATATGTTTTGCAAAGGCTTGTCGAATTATGGGCCGTTTTGGGACCATGTACTGGGGTACTGGAATGCAAGTTTGGAGAATCCGGAGAAGGTTTTATTTCTTAAGTATGAAGATATGATAAGAGACACCGGTTCTCTTGTTAAGAAGTTAGCTAGTGTCATGGGTTGTCCTTTCTCTATAGAAGAGGAAAAGGTAGGTATGGTTGAGAAAATTGTTTGTATGTGTAGTTTTGATAATCTTAGTAATTTCGAGGTGAATAAAAATGGAAAACGTAATTTGCTTAACATGGGAAAGTATGCTGAAAACAAAGTCTTTTTTCGTAAAGGAAAAATAGGAGATTGGAAGAACTATCTTACGGAAGAGGAAGGTGCAAGTTTAGATGCTATCACTAAGGGAAAGTTTCAAGGCTCAGGTTTGACATTCCACGGATGAAGATCAAAGACAATTTTATGCTCGATTAGTAGGCCAACATTTGTTAAAAACTCTCTTTTTTAACTTTAGTTATTTGTCTTGTTTCTATGTCATTGTCGGTTCATCAATAAAACAGGCCATGCTTCATTATTGTTGGTCCTGATCTTGCGGCCTCTTTATGAGTAAAAACGCAACGCAACTTAAATTTTTCCTAGAAGGAAACTAAATCTGTTTGAATTGTCTGATTTATCATCTGTAACTAAGCTATAATATTTGATCTGTATCTGATATATTTGATTTTTTTATAAATAAAAATATCTGTATGTTATTTGTATCCATTTCTTGACAAATGATCTATTTAAAAATAATAAAAATAAAATGTAAAAGAATCTTGATAAAACAAATCGAACTTAACCTAAAACTAAAGAGGAAAGTGGGACCTTTTCCCATGCGTACATGGTCAATCTCTTATTCAGCCGAATATATTAACCAAACAGCAATCAGTAAAAAATTGTAAACGATAGTACTTGCGTGCAGATTAATAAAAGACGACGCAGTATATGATATTTCGTGGTCGGTGAAGGACAATATCAGCTCCTCTACCTATACATATATATAGATATATATAATTTCATAAAGACTATACATACTTCATCTACTTATTCTGTTGAAAGTTATGCACTTTGGCCTAACTGCAGGTCCAAGTCTATTAAAACTTCTAAAATACATATCAGGTGAATATCTAAAATATGATAGTTGGAGTTTTTAGAAATAATTAGTGTTATGTTATAGATCCAGCTCATATGGGTCTACAACAAGTGGATCCTGTATATATGGGAAAATGAGGAGACATGAGAAAATGAGAAGACATGAAAGAGATAAATGCTAGTCAAAAGGAATTAATGCCAGTTAATGCGAGCCTTAATGCTGCCTTGAATTCTAGTTAATACGAGCCTTCCTTGTTTTTTTTTTTTTTTAAAGTCTCCTTGTATATCTTTTAGAAGTGTGAGACACAGTGTGTTGTGTGCTGTGAATAGAGAGTATAATAGGAAGAACAAGTGGCATTTGCTCAAGACTAGACAGGAGAGATCTAGAGTGAGAAAGTGAGAGTTTCAAGAGAGAGAAACTCTAAAAGAAGGAAATTCTTGTTCTTATTTGTAAAACTCTGTTGTATACCCATTATTAAAATAATGAAAGAATTGTATAAGGCGGTCTCGTGATTTTTCCCTAATTTGGTTTTCCACATAAATCTTGGTGTTGATTTTTAATTTTCGCATTTATTCCCTAATGAGTGGTATTAGAGCACCAGTGTAAACCCTGAGATTTTTCATACTAATAGAAATAGATGAAAATATAAAAATAGAAATAGAATGTATATATAGGACTCAACAAAGACTTTAGAATAAAACTATAAGTAGTAATAAGCTTGTGTATAATTCTAAAACCCTGAACCAAAGATTTCTAGGTAGTATTAAATACTACCAATAAGATTTCATAGTGGGTATAAAAAACTCAAGATATAAGAATAATCTAGTTAAGATTTTGAATACGATAAAGAGCAAATAACCAACTAAGTTTATAGGTAGAAAACGATAATTTATGGATGAACCATTAAGATTATAAATACACAATAAAAATAAAAATAGATCCATAACTCGCAATATATACTCCAAATAAATATTTAGATCGCATTATTATTCTAGTTAGTAAATTCTTAAGCTATTAGAGCCTAAGACAAAAATTGACTTATTAAGCTTAGAAAACCCTAATCGCGGGAGCTAAAACCCTAATAATAATTTATTGCGTAAACTTTAAACCCACAGATGAACTCAATAACAATCTAGAAATTTTGTGGAACTCTATATAAATTTTGGAGAGAAAACCCTTGAATAATTATCATTTTTGTACCCGTTTAACTTATTAAACTATCCTAAAACTAAGATAAATTAACTAGATATCATTATAATATTACTTACTCTAATATTTCGGTTCAAATTGTACTCAGTTTGTGGCTGGGAATTCTTTACAACATGTACAGTCAAAATTCTCAAACAATTTGTCCAATATATGCACCAAACAAGGTCAACGTGACTAAGGATTAGCCAATGAAATTTCCCCAACAAAACACTTCAATTAATGTAGCCAAATCATGGTGTAACCCAACTGGTTTCGATGGAAAAACTTCTCCATTATGTCCGAATATATACAAACATTTGCTTAGTAACAAACAAACCACATCCAACAAAGACACTTAAGTACACAAGACCAGCCCTGATCAACAACAAAAACAAGCTCAAAGATAACCCACAACAGTCACTTAAAAGCAATTAGAACTCACCTAAAACATATACCAACACAACCATTAACAAGCTTGGAAAGGGAAGATAAGGTAAGTTAATTTGCTTTAAGTAGTTTAAAATGATTAAATATGGTCTTAAAACATACTTCTATCATCCTAGGGTCGAAACAAGCTTTGGGAAAAGGATTAATAGTAGCTCATGTTGCTTTGTTGAGCTCATGTCCATGCTTTGAGCTTGGGCCATTTTTCTTTTTATTCCTCAGGTCATGTGTTGAGCTCAGGTCGATGCTTTGTGTTTAGCTCAAAATCTACTATTACTGCATAAAAATTGCATCTTTTTACTCTTTTAATCATAGTTGATCTACGATCATGCAATTTATCCTTTTATAGCAAAAATCTACCATAAAGGTGTCAATTTATGCATGAGAGTGAGATTAAATGTCCGATAAATGTATATAAAATATACATTTATCAAATACCCCTAAGTTAGCCTTTTGCTTATCTTCAGACAAATTGACACTTCTAAGTCGCCCTTCTTTTCTTTTTTCTTTCTTTTTTTTTTCTTTGCGTTTGATACTCATGTATCCTCTTTTTCCAATTTGAATTAGATTTACCTTAAGGGAACTCTTTACTACTACTACCACAACAACAACATATTTGCACTCCATTTTAAAGATTTCATTTCATTTGTATTTGTACTAAGTGGCTTTTTATTCTTTCTTTTCAAACTCACATGCATCCTCACTTACCTAAGGATCTTTTTATTCCTCCCCTTTTGCCATCATGACTGCAGTCATGTGTCTCTATTTTGTTTTTGTTTTATACACACACACACACTACTATCTATGATAGCATTCAAGACAAGCTCAAATTTTATACAATTTACATAACTATATTGAGTCAAGAACTTCAAAGAAATTGGATACATACTATTCTACTTAAAAATGAAAAAAAATATAATCAAAATCAATGACATTGCCTTAATCTCAAGTCTTTATATCTAAGTCTAAATAAAAAGTAACTAAAAAAAGCAATGATGCCATGGCTTAACTCTAGAGAAGTGAAGAGTGTTCAACTCATTATCTAGTTCCAAGAAGCACAAAAAAAAAAAAAAAAATGGGCCATTTTCCTCCTTTCTTGTGAAAAATGCAGCAAAAGCTCGATTTTTTTTTTTTGAAAAATTTTGGCACATTTTTTTTATCTCATAAAAGTTGAGCTCATTGCTCACACACAACATGCATGACAAGCAAAACAAGAACACTATTCATCCATTACCAGTACAACACAATAGGTCATAACATGAGCTCATTCTCATATTGCACATAAATGACCTATCAATTACCTCTGTTCAATTCCTCACATCATAATTCTAGCAAGCAACAGGTTAGCTCATAATGATAAGCATGCACTCAAGTTAGCTTAATTGTATGCATATATGACCTACAATATGATTCATGTCAACTCATCAACTATACAAAGCGTAACTCCCACCCCCAACTTAAAAATTTGCAATTCTGTCATTATAAATTCAATGCACATGAATAAAAGAAGGAGGTGAGGATTGGAATGATCTCCCTGATTTAGGCTGAGTTGTTGAGCTCCTCAGGTCATGACATGAGCTCGAGCTCGTACGAGACCTCTCCTAAGTTGTAAGTTCAAAC
Source organism: Combretum micranthum (assembly GCA_024138025.1). Classification (NCBI taxonomy): domain Eukaryota; kingdom Viridiplantae; phylum Streptophyta; class Magnoliopsida; order Myrtales; family Combretaceae; genus Combretum; species Combretum micranthum. Next base: position 175,851 of record JAMXBD010000615.1, read on the forward strand.
TCTTGGAACTAACATGTACAAGAAACAAACACTTAAAGCAAAAGGATTTATATATATTTATAGACTGTGGGTTGCCTCCCAAATAGCACTTGGTTTAAAGTCCTCAGCCTAACTATTCATCAGTTTGTTACTTTTTTTATCATGGATCGGTAAGATCCATTGTTCTTGAAGGTTCTTTTGAGGTCTCTCCTCAAAATAGTGCTTGAAGAGGTAGTCGTTGACCTAAAATGGGTCTCCTATGTCTTCTTTGATCTCTATAGCTCCATAAAGATAGACGTTAGTCACAATAAATGGTCCTGACCACCTCAACTTCAATTTGCTAGGAAAGAGCTTCAGTTGAGAATTATATAATAAACTTTTTGCTCGATGTCAAACTCCCTATGAAGAATCTTCCTATCATATCATAGCTTAGTCTTCTCCTTATAAATCCTTGAATTTTCATAAGCCTCATTCCTGAACTCCTCCATCTCATTCAGTTGGAGCAATCTATGAGCTCCAGCTACTTCTTTATCAAAGTTCAAAAAAATTACTGACCAATACGTCTTATGCTCTAGCTCAATCGGAGATGGCATACTTTATCGAACACCATCCTATATTGGGACATAATGGGATTCTTGTAGGCAGTTCAGTAGATCCATAGTGCATTATCAAGCTTGAGTGACCAATCCTTTCTAGATGAGTTTATAGTCTTCTCAAGAGTGCATTTGAGCTCTCTATTAGACAACTTGACTTAGCCACTTGTTTTGGGCAGTAAGGTACAGTAACCTCATGCCTCACTCCATACTTAGCAAGTAACTTATCAAATTGTCATTGCATAAGTGACTTTCCCCATCCCTTATGATAGCTCTTGGAGTTCCAAAAGATGATGAAAATATTTCTCTTGAGGAAAGTACACCTTAGGTATCATTAGTGGGTAAAGCAACTACTTCCATCCATTTGCTCACTTAATTAGCTGCTACCAAGATGTAATTGTCTTGGAAGGATGAAGGGAAAGGACCCATGAAGTGAATCCCCCAAAGGTCAAACAACTCTCCTATTAGAATCCCTTGTTGTGGCATTTCATTTTTCTTTGAAATATTTCCTGACCTTGACAATCCTTACAAGCCAACACAAATGCATGATAATCCTTAAATAAGGTCGACTAATAGAATCCACATTGTAGCACTTTAGTTGTTGTCCTTCTACACCAAAGTGACCTCCCACTTCTCGACTATGATAGTGAGTTAGTATGTCTTGAATTTCACACTTAGGCACACATTGGTGAATGACCTGGTCAGCATATCTTTAGTAGAGGTATGGCTAATCCCAAAAGTAATGTCGAGCATTGGCTAAGAACTTTTTCTTCTTTTGAGGTCCTATCTCATGAGGTGGCACACCACTAGCCAGGTAGTTCACGAGGTAAGCATGCCAAGGCTTATCCCTAAAGGTCATTGCATAGAGTTGTTCATTAGGGAAGACCCCATTTATAGGCAAGTCATCTCTCTCATTTTGAATCCTTGAAAGATGATCAGCTCCTTGATTTTCAAATCTTTTTTTATCTCTTATCTCGAGGTCAAAAACTTGTAACAACAAAGTCCACTTAATGAGGCTTGGCTTGGCATCTACCTTTGTCAAAAGGTATCTAGGTGTTGAATGGTCTGTGTATACTATGACCTTGGAGCCTATTAGATATGACCTGAACTTGTCGCATTCAGAAACTACTGCTAGTAACTCCTTCTCGATAGTGGCATAGTTGTGCTGAGCATTATTAGCATCTTATTAGCATAGCGGATAGTTTGAAAAACTCTATTCTTTCTTTGACCTAACACAGCTCCAACTGCTAGGTCACTTGCATCACACATTAGCTCAAATGGTGAGCTCCAGTCAGGAACTACTATCACCGGTATTGAGGTCAACTCTCTTTTAGCAACTTAAAAGCATTCAAACATGATTCATCAAACACAAATGCAGCATCTTTCTCTAACAAAGTACAAAAAGGTCAGGATACCTTAGTGAAGTCCTTAATAAACCTCATGTAGAAGCCTGCTTGACCAAGGAAACTTCTAACTCCTTCACATTTAGTAGTAGAGGTAGTTTTGCTATGACCTCAACTTTTACTTTATCCACCTCGATTCCTCTACTCGAGATCTTGTGGCTAAGCACAATTCCTTCTCATGCCATGAAGTAGCACTTCTCCCAATTCAATACTAGGCGAATGTCCTTACATCTCCTCAACACAGATGAGAAATTCTCTAGAAAACTCTTAAAAGAAGAGGTAAATACAAAGAAATCGTCCATGAAGACCTCAATGCATTTCTTGATCATATATGAGAAATTGCCATCATACATCTCTAAAACGCGGTAGGTGCATTACAAAAGCCAAATGGCATGCGTTTGAATGCAAATGTACCACATGGACAAGTAGAGGTTGTCGTCTCTTGATCTTCCAGTTTAATGTGTATCTTATTGTAGCTTGAGTACCCATCCAGAAAACAATAGCACTCGTGACCCACTAATCTCTCCAACATCTTATCTATGAAGGGTAAGGGAAAGTGATCCTTTCTTGGCATGATTTAACTTTCTATAGTCAATGCACATCTCCATCCGGTCACAGTTCGGGTCGATACGAGCTCATTCATCTCATTCTCCCCACTGTCATACACCTTTCTTAAGCACTACTTGAACAGGCTCACCCATTGCTATCTAGTAGCATATATCTTAGCACCTAGGAGCTTTATGACCTTCTTCTTCACAACTTCCTTTAAAGTAGGGTTGTTTTCTTTTGTGGCCAAACCTTTAGCTTATACTCAGCTTCCATGAGAATTCTATGAGTACAAACTGAAGGATGTATCCCTTTTATGTCTACAATGGCCCATCCAATAGTTTATAATCTTTTAATATTCCGATTAGTAGGTTTTCTTGTTCAGATGTGAGCTCGGTAGCTATTATGATTGGGAGTGTCTCATTCTCTCTTAAGAAGACATATTTGAGGTGAGGTGGTAACTGCTTAAGCTCGAGGTTGGGTGGCTTTCGCTTGAGCTTAAGCTGAGGTGTTTCTTATTTGAGCTCGAGCTGAGGTAGTTCTTGAATAGATAGGATCATCTTATGCGAGGTGACCTCCTCTAACTCCTCAAAGGGTTGTGACCTCAACCATAGCCCTGCTGCACTCTCACTCAATGTCTCTTGGACCATTCCATCTTTAATTTGAGCTCCTTTCAAGTTCAAGTTGAGTGCCTCCTCAAATTCACTAACAACCTCATTTTCAATCTCGTCATGACCTCGTTCATCTAGATCATTACCACTATCAATGTTAGGTATGCCATCTAGCTTATCTTCTTTGTCATCTGTCCATTCCAAAACCAATTTCTCATACCTACTCAACTTATACTCCCTTCTTTTACACTCATCCATCAGCTGTTCAGCTATGTCTATATGATAATAAGTGTCACCAGCTCCTGGATATTTTAGAGCCCGAAAAACACTAAAGGTGACCTACTCATCTAAACCTTAAAAGGTCATTTCATCACCTTTACACCAATCATGATCTTCTCGGTAGCTAGAAAAGGTTATCCTAAAATCAAGGGTATTTCTCAATCTTTCTCCATATCCAACACAATGAATCATCTAGAAAAACAAATTTATTCGCTTTCACTAGGACATCTTCCACCATGCTCATGGTCGTCTTGATACTTTAATATGCCAATTGCAAAGAAATGGAGGTAAGCTTGCACTTTCTTATCCCTACTTTCTTGAAGATAGTGTAAGTCATAAGATTAATACTTGCCTAGAAATCACACAAAGCTTTTTCAAAGTAGGAATCTCAAATGATGTAAGGTATAGTAAAACTCCTAGGGTCTTTAAATTTAGGCAGCATGTTATTTTGGAGAATAGACTCACATCCTTCTGTTACCAGTACAGTCTCATGATATGCTATTTTCCTCTTCTTTATAAGAATCTCCTTTATGAACTTGGCATAAGACGACATTTGCTTTATTGCCTCTATAAACGGGATATTAATTTGGAGCTTCTTAAACATTTCCACAAACTTAGAAAATTGTTTATCTAGTTGCTACAGCTTCAATCCTTGTGGAAATGGAATAGGTAGAGTATAAGGTTTCACTTCCAACTTCTTCTTTTCTAGCTCATCAACCTTATCTTTCTCCTTGTCTTTCCTTATGACCTACTTCTCCTCTTTCTTTTCTACTTCCAACTCACCATTACTAGGTAATTTTAACTCTGTTCCACTTCTTGAATTGTTTGCCTTCACTTTTTTCTTAGGATTTTTCTCAGTGTTGCTGGGCAAAGTACCCTAAGGTTGACCATTTGAGGACTCAGCTGAGAAACTACCTTGCTTTGAAAAGTTTTAAATCATGGTCTTCAATTCTACCACTTCTTGCTTGAGCTCTTTTACTCTTTTAGATTCACCATTATTTCGCTCTCTTCCTCTTTGCATGAAATTTCCTTGACGAAATCCAAGTGAAGCTCTAGGAATGCTCCTATCAATATAGTGGTGTAAACCCATCATTTCTAGAGTAAGGTTGGAATAATCCCTAACCTTAGTCAAATCAGAATCTCAAAAGTTAACTATGATCAAGGCAAACTAGCAGTTTCAACTCTGGCAATCCCACGCTCGAAATCTAAGGACAATAGAAATAAGCCAATGATAGGTTATAGTTTGAAATGATATAAGGAAGCTTAAAAAGATTAGATTCGCCCAAAAATCATTCATTTTGAGACCAAACGAGATCAGTTCTTGAAAAATGTGCCTTAGTGCCCGGAATAGTAAAAATATTCCAATAATACAGTTAGACTTATAATTATACAAGAATTTCAAAAATATCTGTTTCATAATTTTTCGGATCCCAAAAATATCAGATATAGCACTTTTACGTGTATTTTCTTTATTACCGGTATTTTAATTGTCTAGTCTATTATTCATTTACTATTCACTACTATTCATTACTATTCACTTACCTCCACTTTTTTTTTCCTACATATTCTTACAACCTATATACCTATTTCTTATAATTTTATTTTCCCATAAAAATTCTACACCACATATTACTAAATTTCTCTTACACTTTTCTTCTAAAATTAATTTTTAATCAGTCTCCCCCTTCATACTATCAATTTTCTTTTGTTTTTCATTTATTTAATTAGCTATAATTTCCTTCCATATTTATCTATAAATATCCCATCTCCCTCAACTTCTTTCACACATCTTTATTTCATTTAACAAAACTCTACTAAAATTTCTCCATAACTTCTCTCTCCAAAATTTCCTCCCAACGCTCTCTTCTTTCTTCCCTCCAGACAACAACCATTTTCTTGCAATAACCAATAGAAAATTTTCTGTTCCAACTACCATTAATCTTAGGTAAAAAAATTTCCTACAATTTTTCTTTATGTTCATGTAACTTAATATAATCATAGCGTATGTTTTCTAAACCCATGGAAGTTAAGAAAACAACAATATGTTCATATTTTGTTCTTATTCATACAAAATTTTATTATTGTATTGTTTTATGTCATATATTATTCTTGCTTCTAATCTAATTTCTATATATTTTAAATATATTTATGTATATATATTCTTAGAGCCTATAAACTCACTAACATAACTTTTATTTACTGATGCTCTTATATTTCTTGCAATTTATTTATTTATTTTATGCAATTTTATTAAGACTAGTCATCATCAAGTCAAAACATTTTATTTTTTATTCTTTAAGACTTGTCCATAATCTAAGTCTAGGAGCCTTAATATAAATCTTAGACTCCTATATTTTTCTTATTATTTTCTTACTTTTCTTATTGGAACTAGTCCATTCTAAGTTTCAGGAAGCCTTGATACAAGCTAAAACTTCCCAATACTTGATTTTACTTATATGCTTATTTAATTTTCTATGAAATTTATTTTTATGCACGTTATTCTTTTTACATAATTATAAGTTCATTTTCATGCATGAATCTAATGTTGTTGTCTTGATAAAATTTTCAAAGAAAAAAGGGGTTATTTTCTCTCACTAAAGAATAAGAACTAAATTCTCTAAAAACATGATTTTAACACCTAGGAAAAATTTCCATTAAAATTAGGATCATGATCATAAATCTCTAAGTGATGATATTATGCAAAGATTCTTCAAAACTTAATTATGGTTCTCTTACTCTCTTGCAAAGAACTAAAATAAATTATTAAATCTTAAGATTGATAATTCTTCGTCATACAAATTTTTCCTAAGAACTTGTTTATAAGACTCACCCCCATATATTGAAAAATATTAATAATCAAACACTTTTCTAAGAGAAGTTTAAGATCAACTCACTAGTTAAAAATCCACTTAGAAAATAAAATGTATACAACGTAGGAAAATGGTTCAACTAAGATCTTTTCAAACTATTAAAATAGGAATATTATAAATTTTTAATGTTGATAATTCCTTACTATGCAATATATTCTTAAAAACTTATTTGTAAGGTTTATATCAACACCTTGAAAAATATTAAGAACTAAGTAAGTTTTTCTAAGTCAAGATTAAATTACTAGTTTAACATTCTTAAGAAATTATTAGATAACTTAAAAACCAAGTCTTTAATAAATAAATCTACCCTTGTAAAGTTAAAAAAATAAAATAATGGTTTTATAAGAATAAAAAATCATTAGCAACAAATTCAAAATTTTTTATTTTTCTGTCAATAACTTAGAGAAATATTTTGTGAACTTCATTCTCCAATTTTTAAAAGTAAATTATTTTATGGAAAATCATTATTAAGATAACAACATCACTAAAATTATGCATATAATATGAGTATCTATATATATATTATTAAAGGATTTTTCAAACTATATAAATATCTATGTGTTGTTATGGAATTTTTAGATGAAGTAAGATTTTGAAAAGTTATAATTTAAGGACTGAGATCTTCGTGCTAAACCCATACTGACCCATTTTAGAACCCAAACGGCTTTTAATGTCAAGAATAACTTTAGAAATAGATATCTTTTCAAGTAGCTATAGAACGACATTTTATATGTGAAATTCCGAGTAAAAATGAGTAAGTTATGATCATTTTAAGTTGGAATTTCCATTCATCTGACTTTTAACAAAAATAGTGAAATAGAATTAGAATGTTTGAATAGATCTTCCATGAAATACTCATTCCATGTATTTCTTTCATTTTAGGTAACGAGGAGTTGGAGGATCCATGTCAAGAGGACTATTACGAGTGAAGAATTTTTGGCAAAAATGGTCAAGTGAGTTTATTTCTTACTTTTATGTACTTGTTTATGCTTGTAGCTAGAGGCACTAGAAGTAAGAAAAAGACTAAAAATGGAATATGCATGATAATATTGGTTGATAGTATACTAAACATATTGAGACATGAATTGTTGTTAATTAAATTTGTATTTCATTATCATGACGGAGTGTTTATAAATTCTATGATCACCCTTAAAATCTAATATTATGCAATGAGTACTTAATTAAATTGATCATGTATATCACGACAGTCACATTGCATGTGGCTACTATGCCTCAATGGAACGAGAGTATAGTAATAAGGTAATCACAGGAACGATAAGACTACCAAGATAGGAATAGAGCCCGGAAAGAACTACTTTAGAATGGCGTATAGGAGCTAGAAAAATACAAGATGATGTAAAGAGGTTTTAAAAAGAAGGAAATATCTAACCTCGAATGGAGGCATAGTCTATTCCAACATATGATTTCCGATAGATCATATATTGCTTGCTCACTTGCTTAATGCATTTCATATGCTAATTAATAAGTTATTTGAATTTATTGATACGAGTAGTGTAAGCCCCGAAAAATTTCAGTAAATAATTCCAGGATGAACTTCGAAAATAAACCCAAAATCACTCCAAACTTAAAACTGAACTTCAACTAGTCCTAAATCACAAACGAATCTGAAATTTCTTAATCTTGAGAAAAATAAGAATCTTTGAAAACAAAATAAACTCAACATACTTCAATCCAAAACGACTACGTACGACAAATTCTATACGTAACTCTGACTTATAGAATCAGGAATATAGAACCCAAAAACAAATTTATTAAAAAGTAATAACGATTAACTTTCGAAATGAAACCCAATTCAAGAATTCCGAAAACGTTAAAAGATATTAAATACTTACAAAAATAAAATTTAAGATAAATTTCTCAAATAAGATATGTTTATAAACATAAAATATCAGTTTCCAAATTGGTAAAGATCTAAGCAGGAAAATCACCCGGAAACCCTAACCGGAATACAATAACTTAAGTCCGGCAATCTAGCGCCCTTAACCCTAGAGGCCGAGGTGTAGTTTAAATATGTAGAATAGCTCATAATATAAGTTTGTTTAAAAATATCAAATTGATAAATTTTTGACCTATTTCGAACCCGTTCGGATACAGACTTCGAAAAGCGTATCCCGTGGGCTCGAGATATCAAAAATATACCATTAGTATCGTTAAACTCGTAATTTCATAAGAATTTCCAAATATATCAGTTATATAATTTTTCGGGTTATAAAAGTTACAGTTATAACCTTTTTATCGTATTTTCATTACTACCGGTAATTAATTAGTCATTTACACTATTCACTTTTATTTCATTACACAATTTTATTATTCTTATAAAGCCTTATATTTTTAGATAAATATTTTATATATTATAGAAAATTTTGTTTTTCTAAAATTTAGTTAGTTTCAGGTTTTTACAGGATTAGATTCTGTTTAAGATCTGATACTAAAAATAAAATAAATTAATTTAATAATTTGAAAATATTTGAAATATATTTTTATTTTCATAAAATAATTTTTTAGAATTTTTCAAGTTATAAAAATATCATTTATAGCCCATATTCGTGTATTTTGATCATACCGGTAACATATTTATTGAAATACTAAACTAATTCAAATAATTATTTAATTTTATTCATGAAAATTCTAACACTTATTTAAAAATATTTTTCCTAATTTTATTTTGTATTTTTCTTAATAAAAAGTACTTTTTCCAATCCATACTTCAAATACACCTTACACATATCACTTCTTTTTCACTTCAATCTTTCTACACTTTGTCCCACACTTCATGGCAGATTTTTCCTTCTTTATGGCTACCATTGTCCTTTAATTACTCCTGTTTTGACTAAAAATAAATATATTTCAATCCTTCTTCAAAAAGTTACATTACACATTAATTACACAATTCATTTTCAAGTCAAATTCAAACAAATTCACTCTCTCTCTCTTCTCCCAATTCACGCCACGCCGCGCCCCCCCCCCCCCCCCCCCCCCCCCCCCCCCAATTTTTCTGCCTTGTTTTATTTTTTTCTCTTTCAATTAATTAAAACACATTTAATACACTCATTTTCTCTCTCTCCTTTCATTTACTCCTCTTTCCCTTTTTCATTCCTTAACTTTTTCTCTCTCTTTTTCCTCTCTTTTCTTCTTCATTTTGTTCTTGTTTCTTCAAGAACACAAACTGCCCCCATTCTATTCTTGAGCTCCCACACATATTTCTTGAAGATTTTTAAGTAAACTTCATTCTTAAAGCTTCCATAGGTGATATAGGTAAAGTGTAATGAGAGTTTCATGCATCAAATGACCTTTCATAAGCTTAAAAGCTTAGGATGATGATGCCAAAAATGAAACACTCTTCTCTATGATTAATCTCTTGTATCACTATTATTTTCTTATTTAAAGTAGTTATATTTTGTAGATCTAACTTTTTGTAGCTTTGATTTTCGTTTATGCCATAGATCTTATTATTTGAGTTGTTATTTTTATTATTTCTTATGATTTATGCATAGATTCACCATCCACATGTCTATCTTAGTGATTCATACATTTAAAACTAGTGTAGTAAACTAGATCTAGTGTTTTGAGTTAGTAAAATGCATTAGACTTTGTTTTATGTTCATAAACAACTTGTAGTAGCATGATGATAGTATGAATGTTTTAGAAAACTCAAAATCTATTTTATTTTCAACAAAAATAATTTTTGAAAATTCGGATGAAAATGGAATCATATTTAGAAAAGTTGTTTTTCAACTTCAAAATGTGTATTTTTCATTTAAAATGAAGGGCTTAGGGTATAGGTGCTATAAATGAAAGATTTTGATGAGTAAAGTTTAGATCTATGAGTTTATAGTTTACTACCATGTATTTTTTTATATTCATGTTTATATTAAGTGTAGATCTTGGTTTTGAACTCAAACAAAATAGTGAAATTCGTATTTTGGCAAGACCCCTATTTAAAAACCACTTTCAAGTGTCAAAATAAAATTTTTACTTAAGATAATAAACGCTTAATGGATGTATATCATCAAGACTTCTTTTTATAGAATCAAAAGTGATTTTCAAAATAAAATCTCATTTTCGGATTTTGGTCAAGACATATTTTAAAAACATGTTTTCCAACTCAAAAATGAAGTTTTTATTCAAGATATGAAGGGCTCTTAAGATATGATATATAAGGAATGGATTTTCATAAGTTTAGATAGATTTTATCAAAAGATATGTCCAAAAATAAATTTGGTAAATTCGGATCTCAACCAAGACCAATTTTGAAAAACCCATTTATCAACTCTAAAACTCATGATTTATGTGAAAAATGAAGGGTATAGGTAATAGGTATCATTAAGTAGTGATTTTTACAAGTTGAAATGAGTTTTGATGAGATTAACGTGTAAAACAAAAAGTAGAATCAAGATGAAAAATTTTGAGTTAGTGTTCAACTTATAAAATTCGTAACTTTGGATGATGCCTATGTAAACACCCATTATCCAAGTTCAAAATAAAAGTTTTATGTATTAAATAAAGTCCTTAAGTAATACGTATCATAAAGTCTTAAATTTTAATGCATTAAACAAGTTTTTCCCAAAGGAATCATTTAAAAAGTGGATTTTCTAAAATTCGGATTTTTGAGTAAATCCTATTTGAAAACATATTTACAAAGTGTAAAATGCAAATTTTTATGTAAAAATGAAGACCTTAGTAGTTATGTATGGTTGAGCCTTAATTTCCTAAATATCAAATGATTTTTACTTAAGGAAATCACTCAAAAACTAATTTTTATAAAATTCAGATTTTGGAATCAACCCCACTTAAAAACATGTTTACAAAGTGCAAAATGGAAATTTTTATGTAGAAATGAAAGTCATAAGTAATAGATATAATGAAGACTCAATTTTAACAAAAATAATTATATTTTCTTAAGTAATAAATCCAAAACAAATGGAAATGATCAAAGTTAGAAAACTAGATTTTTCATAAGTAGTTGTTATTATGGTGTTGCAAAATAAAAAGTTATAAAATTTTTTTTTAGCAAAAATCATTAAGATCATGCATACATTAAGCTCATCTCATGTCATTCATGCTAGGAAATCATTCATATTTCATGTATACTTGATTCATCAAATAGAAATATTCCAAACATTTACAAAACTATTTTTCGGAATCGGAAACCCTTACTGATTAGATCTGATCCCTCTATTCCAAGAACTACATGTTTTCAAAACTTGAAAATAATATTAGAAATAGATAGATCTTTCGAAGTAGATAGAAATCGATATATAATTTGCGAAATTCTGAGTTAAAATGACCAAGTTATGGCCATTTTAAGTTGGAATTCCCGCTTAGGACGAGAATTACGAATTTGATAGTTTGTATAAGCTCGTTTGGATTAGTTTGAGTTGAAATACTTATAAGAGTATTTCTTCCTTTTTAGGTGACCCTAAATTCGATGATTCCCTACCACCGGATTACTTTTACTAAAAGACTGATGATCCAATGGCCGAGTGAGTCTTCTTCTTATTTTGTTACCTTGTTTGTGCTTATAGCAAGTTGCATTAGAATTATAGGAACAAGATAAAAATCGATATGAATAGGAATGGGATATATGATGAGACTGTGATGAATGTATGCCAAAGAATACTAAAGCATATCGAAACCATGATTTGATTGGATAACTGCATTGTTCATATTATTTCTATTATGTGTATGATATCGGTTGGTCGCTCTAAAGAATGTATGAATATTTTGACCTAAGCAAAAATTAAATTGGTCATGCATCACATCGGACATATTGCATTTGGTAGCGTGCTACTCCTACGCAGGTCGATCGGTATGGTCCGATGATGACTCGTTTGGATAACGAGACCGATGCCAGAGCTCATTCATGGGAACCAACGCGCATGTGGATGCATTCCATGGGTGAGCCTAGCCGAGTCGAGTGCTATGAGCCGAGGGCTTGGGGACTAGTAGCGGTCATGTAGACTTTAATACCATTCCTAACCCTAGATACGGAGGGCATAAATCCGTTCTGTGTGTAGGTTCCGGATACCTATACATAATTGTTTGCTCATGTGTTTGTTCATACATAGCATATGATTGATTATAACTTGCTTGTTATGGTACAGAATTAAGGGAATTCTCACTAAGCTAGTGTAGCTTATACCCTAATAGTTGTTTAAATGAATAGATCATCTAAAAAATGCAAAGTGGGGACCGAAATGGTTAAAGCCAAGAATGACTTCGGGATTTCGGCAAAGAATAAGAATGTTTGAAGTTATCAGCTAGGTTTTATGATTTGCCTTGTAATAGTTTATGTAGGGAAGTCTTTGGATGAATGTAATTGAAGTTTAATGATTTGTATTTTGAAGTATAGTGATTCTTATATGAAGTATAGTGTTTTGTATTTGAAGTATAGTGAATTGTATTCCCTTTACATGGTTACTCAAGTGTATCAATATAAAATGTATCTCTCTAATGTGTCTCCTCTATGTGTTAGATGCCTTGTACATAGTATGGAAGCCTTTGCATGACTGAAGCAGTCATTCCTAAGCTTTAATATTGTGTACGGTGGACTGCCACGTTTAGGATACCCTTCGGGGCGTGACAGTATGCTAATCCAGGAATATCTTACTAAGCTAGTTGAGCTTACACCCTAATAGATTTTTGTTAACCCATGATTGATATCTCTTATACTCGAGGCCTCTAATTATCCAGGTAAGCTTATGCTTTTGGAAAGCTTTTGGGTAGAATCCTTTTGAAGATTTTAGAATAGATTTCCTTTAAAATCTTTGTAGTTGTAATTGTTATTATATGTAAGACTCAAATTATTAGAGATTTAGCAGGGGAATGCCCCTAAGATGATGTAAAGATTATATTTTTGTGATTTTGAAGATAATGTTTATTTAGACTCTTGTATGCTATATTACTTTCTCAAACTGCACTTCCCACTTATGTCTCCTGTTGCTGTGATAGATGTCTTACATATGGTATTAAAGCTTTTGCATGATTTCGGGAAGTCATTCTTATATATGGCGGACTGCTATATTTAGAGTACCCTTTGGAGGCATGACAAGTGGAAATTTTGTTGATAACTCATGCCTGGATTATATGAGGTCGGACATGGATCTATCCTTCTAGCTCCTCTATTGAAGTTATTCACATAGTTTAGCTCTTCTAAAGCAACATTTGAGCTAGATAGACGACTCATAGATGGAACTTGTCTTAATCCCCCATTATGACCTCCCCCATGACATGCATTAATCTCCATAGTGCTTAGGCTTACCCTTTAGCTCATCATCAAATTAGTAAGGGTAGAAACTTAAGCTGTGAGCTGAGCTATAGGGTTGGTCTCATTTATTGTAGCCACTCTTTTAGACATAACTCTCTCATTTTTCCAACCAAAGAATTTGCAGCCATCTCTTCAAATAGCTCTAGTACCTCTCCTTATCAAGTTTCCACTAGATGATGCATCAACCATACTTCTTAATTGGAATCCCACCAATAGTAAAAGATATGCACTAGGGTATGATTGGGAATTCCATGATTATGACACCTTCTCGACAAATCCTTGAATCTTTCCCATGTCTCATATAGTGTCTCTCCATCATACTGCTAAAAAATGTTGATCTCACTTCTCAATTGGGCAGTCTTGGCTGGAGGAAAATACCTTGTCAAAGATTTTTGAGCTAATTGCTCCCAACTTATAATTGAGCTCGGTGGGATTGAGTTTAACTAACTCCTCACCTTATCCCTTAGAGAGAATGGGAATAGTCGGAGCCTAATAGCATCTTTCAAGACTCTGTTACTCTTGAGAGTAGCACAAATGTGAAGAAAATTCATGATGTGCTCATTTGGGTCTTCATTAGGCCCTCCTCCAAATTGATTGACTTGGACCATTTGGATAAGAGCTGGTTTAAGCTAAAAATTATTAGCCTAAACTGCTGGCCATGCTATTGTAGGTGCTAATCCATTTATTGTGGCCACATAATACTCCCAAAGTTGTCTTTCCTCTTCATGCCATTATGTCCATTAGCTCTAATCAACCTCATTATCATTATATCTTTCCATGGCTCTGATCTACTCTAAAGCTGTACGTCTTGCTCTCAGCTGGCTTCTAAATGTTCTTTCAATCTCTAGGTCAAAGAGTAATGTCAAGTCTAGTACCCTCTTTCCTAACACACACCAAAAGCAAACATAAGTGCGCTTGTTTTTTTTTTTTTAAGCTTTTTCCTATTCAAATTTTTATGGTTTTTCAATAGAAGATTCAGATCTAAGCTCAATAATTCAACTGTCTCTCTACCAAACTCAAAATGACCTCAAACATATGTATGATTTGAGCTCACTAACAGCATGTCACACACACAAAACAAGCACAAGAATGAGTCTTAAAGTTGATCACAAATCCAATATTAGTACCATTGCTTAGCTCCTTGGTAACTATGCTAAAAACTTGACATGTACTTTTTGTGTTAAAACTCTTTTTAAAGCATGAAACTAGCAACAAGTGTACTGAGTGCGTGTGTAGAAATAAAACTAGTGAAAACCAAGTCATGATCCATAAGGAGCTAATTGATTAAGTACAAGAATGCAATGACCTCCTTTAAGCTAAGCAAAATGATTTTAGATTTTTGAGCTAACTAAATGATCTACTTCTAATGCTAAAAATTATAACTAATTTTAACACTAAGGACTACTGAGCAATGGAATAACTCTTGAACTCCTTCAAACCACAAGTGTGAGATTATGTAATAGTAAAAAGATGATTTACTTTCATTACCTTATAATTATAATCGGGTTTGTTTAATTGTATTTTAATTAAATTCACAAGAATTTACTTCCCTTTCAGGTTGCAAAATTCTAATTATAGCTTAGATATCCCTTTCGAGTAATATATCTACAATCACTAGCTAAATAACATATTTCTCTCACAAATAATGTTACTCTAATTGAATTTATGATTCCATGTCAATAAACCATAATTTCAATTGCATTAAGACCGTGAATTATAAGGCTTAAACCAAACAACATGTGTCCATGTCAATTTTAAAATCTTATTTCCTATTTCAATCGGATCATCAATTCCCTCTTGATTATCTTAAATCCTAATTCATAAGAAAATCCATAGATAGATTTTTTTTTTTATCTCATTAACATTGAAATAGAAATAATCAAAATTCCAATTAAAAATACCCATTATAAGAATAAATCAACTACTTAGGAAATCTATTAACCCATCATATAATCCCACTTCAACAAATTCACTCATACTAAAAAACATACATTCATTCATGATAAAATTTCGAGCACAATCTATAATAAAAATATAATGGAGAGAGTATACTTGAAATATTAGAAATGTCTTCCTAATGATTTTAGGTCCAACTCCACTGTGAAAGTTCATAATGAACAGTGCTAGAAGCTGAGGTCGAGTGAAATGAGGTGAGGTAGATGAATGAAAAATGGAAAATGGAATATGGAATGATGGAGAATGAAGGATAGATTATGGGTTACGAAAGGTATTGTAGAATATGGAAGGTGATGGAATGAATTGTGTGGTGGAAGGAAAAAATGGATATTCGATGCTTTATGTGCAAGTGATGATGGGTATTTATAGTGTATAGGGTTTAGATCCTTCGTTCCTGTGTGTAGTGAAAGGTAATGAGTGTGTGATGCGGTGGAGTGGATAAGCGGGTAGACCCTTTGATTACAAATATGAAAACTACTGAATATTTTCAATCAACACATCAAAAATGAAATAAGACATTGCTGGAATTGGTTTTTCTCAAATCAACTTAGTTCTGATGTGATAAGGTCATTTAGCTTATGAGGTGCTCAGTTAATGTTGGAGAGCTCGATGATGTGGAGTAACAGCTCAGTTCATTCTTCTAGATAAGATGAGCTCAATTTCTAAACTTGAGATCATGCACATTCTAATTTGTTATGTACTCCATTAACTGGGTTAGTGATCTAGTGAGGTTCGTGTAGTAGCTCATGTCCATGCTTTGAGCTTAAGTTGTTTTGCTTGTTTTACTTTAGGTCATGTGTTGAGCTCAAGTCAATGCTTTGTGTTGAGCTCAAAATCTACTATTGCTACATAAAAATTGCATCTTTTTGCTCTTTTAATCATAGTTGATCTATGATCCTGCAATTTATCCTTTGTGGTAAAAATTTACCATAAAAGTGCAGATTTATGTATGAGAGTGAAATATAAATGTAGGATAAATGTGTATAAAATATACATTTATCATATACCAATACTAAAATGGTAACTGTTATTACATACAACTTTATTAATAGAAAATGTTTATTCTAATCACCCCTAAAATTTAACACACATGCTCTCATCATATCTTTCAATGTCTGTATAGTTCCCTTAGATTGCTATTATATTTGTGGATGGAAATCCATACGCAAATTCAGCTTTATGCCTAAAAGCTTTCTACAATCTCTCTATCTCATTCATATACAACTAATCTAACTTGTCCAAACCTTAACCAACTAAGCTAGGTGTATTATTTCATTTTGCCTAAGAAAGTGTTATAGGATCATAGGTAATTCCATATTATAGGTCTCTTAATAATGAAATCTTATTCAATATGTTGTTTGTATGCTTCTCTTCTACATTTAATTATCTTGTTTCAATGATTTAAGATTGTCATAATAAATCCTAACGATCTCTTAGAACATATGTATTGAGCAAAGTATGACCTGTCTATTCCCCCTTATACTTCTAAAAATAAATAAATAAACTAGGGCAGCATTTAAGTGTTAACTACTCTTCTTATGTTCACTATTTTTTGACACATACATATTTATAACTACCAATATTACGCCTTGACACAATGATCACCAGATTTGATTCAAAATTTTTAGGCTTGTTAAGAGAGAACCCAATAATCTCTTAATTAGGACTTGTTTAGAGAGAAACCTACTCTTTATTTAGGACTGTGAAAATGGGAACCCTACATCTCCTCATAAGCAAATTTGAAAAAAAAAAATTATGGACAAAGATACTTGTCTCTTTATTTCATTAAATATTTCCCTTATAACACAATATAAGCATAATTATTTTCTACAATAATTGCTAATTTTCCTTTCTTGTTATATGTTCAATTTACAACTTAAATAATTGCTACATATTTGTATTACAAAGATTTAAGCAATTAATGAAGGCAACACATTATAACACAAATACATGAACACCAAAACATGCCATCGTTGCACAAGCATGCACTTTATTGACCATTGCCTATTACTATCAATCATTTAGCACAAACATACATAAACACAAATCAACATATTCATAGACATACTTGGCACTAGAACTCCCTTACTACACATATATATACACACATGTTACAAATTAGCACATTACACATCACATGATACAGACACACAACCTACTAATACACCAGCAGTAACAAAAAGGTAGTCAACCATATTTAACTATTAACGAGGAATTTTCATGAGTGGTTTTTCCAACATATCCACTAAGGCTACAGTACACAGGAAAGTTGTTTACATAAGGAAATTTACTTTAGCCATCCCTAGATCGGGCATTTAGAACAAGGTTGCACAACTCAATCACATTTAACACCTAATGGAGGACTACAAGCTGTGTGGGTGAATTTGATTTGCACCTTCTTCTTAAAGGCAATAATTAACCAAATAACTATTATACACATGTGATAAATAATCAAGGAGCATAAATTTGCTCTGATACCACTAACTAAATGGTATAACCTTCTCAAAACAATATAATAAGCAAATAAATTATAGTTACTTTAGCTAAGTAATTAAACCTCAAATAGTTAGATACTTGCCTAAATTCAACAAATTATCAAACTATAATTAAAATGTTCATCCCAACCAAGAATATAAAAGTAAAGTAATTGTTGATTTTTATAAAATTTAAAATAAGTTCTACTTAGGGTCAAATAGTTCCTCAAATAATAATACCAACATTTCCTAGCTCAACATGATACATCTATCCTATCTAACAAAATTAACAAGCGAGCTTTCAAATCAAAAAGGCGAACCATTGCATTCTGTCTTTTGAAAAAAAAAAAAAGATGGCAAGGGATGAGCTATCTATTCAATAAGGATCGATAATTACATATATATATATATATATATAATACATATGATTAAGAAGACATTCAACTATTAGCCATAGAATCATTTAATTTTTACATGTCAAGAATTATAAAACAAATCACAACTTATAATTTTTTTTCTAGATTTTAATTACTTATTGGGCAGCTTAGATTAGCTAAAATATATCTAATGGTTTTACTAGCTTTCATAATCATAATTATATCAATTTCATTTCTCATAATCAGCATGAGATACCCCTACAACTCATTATCCCGACAGCATCCCAGTGTCTAGCATAATAGCACAGGATATTCCTTGCTACCTAGAATATCCCAACACCACTCTAGTGTCTAGGATAACATTATAGGATTTTTCCAGCAACCCGAAATATCCTGACAACCTTACTTAGGTGTGCCTAGTAACTCTCATATAACATCTCATTTCCTTTTTATTGCATCTGAATAACCATTGGATATACTCATTCTTAGGTAAGTTATCAACTCAATTTTGTTTCACCACAACAACAATTTTAACCACCTGCATCAATCCACAATTGAATAATAACATCCAATAATCATTAATTATTTGAATCATGTCTCTAAGCAATTGCCACATAACATAGAATAGTAGAAATAATTTGTACTACAACAAATCACATCGCATTCAAATAGCAATTTTCATGTAACCCACATGACAATTACACATTTCAATAAACAAACAACACACACACACACACACACACACACACACACACACACACACACACAAATATATAAATACAATTAACTAAACTTACCTCAATGCTAAAATTTTGTCTAGCTAGTTAAAGATCTTACTTGATCCTCTATTTTATCTTTGTGGCCTAAAATAACTTATAATTATAAAATCATTATCTTATAGGACACTATAAATTGTAAATAAAGTTATTGCCCTTTATAAGACTTAACTATTTTTATGAAAATTTGGAATTGTGTTTTTCATAACTTTCCAACACAAGCAATGTAGACTGCCCTTGAATGAAGAAAAGGATAAACTATTGTTCTACGTAACTTCAATCACACGCTGTGTAGGTTGCTTGTATTGAACTTCAAAGAAGGCAAGAAAGTTCTACACAACCTCATACATAAGCATGCTTGTGAAGAATTTAGAAAAGGTCAGAAAGTTTCTACGTAACCTTGTACACAAGCCATGTAGGGTGCTTTTGTAGAACTTCTGAGAAAAATCTTCACCTTTGATATTAGTGCTTCTTTCATCAAATTTCCGATTTACAAACCATTTGAAACTTGACATTCAAGCTTTCAAGTGATATATAATTTCCCTATAAATTAACCAATTTTAAATCCTAAAAATCTTCGTTTTATTCCAGCCCATAAATTTTGTTCTAGCAATTTGAGCGATTATTTTATCAAACAAAGCATCCCCTACACAGGCTAAATGTAGAAAATGTTCAACCTTTTTTGTTTTATGACTATTTCATGAAATCATCGTAATTTTTTAGAATCTATTATATGTCAAAAATGAGGATAAGAAAGCTAAAACCATCAATATGTAAATTAACTTCATGAGTTAAAAGTATTACCATTTTTAGAGAAGGACAACATAGAAGGGATAGAGAATGTAATTTAGAAGAGATGAAGAACTGAAAGTTTTTTTTTTAATGGTGGCTAGGGTTTTCTTTAATTGTGATTAGGGTTTTCTTTTTAAAAAGAATGAGGGTTATTTCCTTTTAATTGAAAAAAAATAAAGGGACATAGAGGTTATATATTCCTATCTCTTTAAAAAAAAACCCTTGTTATTATTATTATAAGGGTGTTACAACAACAGTCTATCTCCTAAATAGATGTCCAACTAAAGCAATGCATGACAAGATATTTACTACAACTTGGATTGAACATAAGCCATCAGCACAACATTTTGAGTATTTAAAAGTATTTACTATGTACACATTATGGTGAAGGGACATAAATTAGATGAAAAGACTGAAAGAGGCATCCTTCTTGACTGTAGTACACAATTTAATGGGTATAGAATCTACGGTTTGAAGACTAAGAAACTTATCATCGATAAGGATGTTGAGTTTTAAGAAAGTGTTACTTGGAGCTGAGATAGAGTAAAAGTAGAGAAGCAAAGCATATTGATCCCAATAGTAGAATCCTCTTGAGAATCTAATGACAAAGAGAGGGCTCCTAACACACCAACAATATCAACTTCATCAAAAGAAGGAGAATCATCTTTATAATGACTGCCTAGAAGAACAAAGCTTCTTATAGACATATATGAGAGTTGCAACTTTGTAATTATATAGAGCCAAGGGCATTAAGACCATAATAGACAAGAAAATCAACAAGAAATATTACAAGACAGAAGATCATGTAGCAAACAACACCTAGACAACTCTCACAAGCAAAGTTTGATATATTATGATACATAATTGGAGTTACACCAAGTGAGACAATCTGGCATAAGCCCAAGTCCAAATCTATTACAACTTTTATAATATATATTAGGTCAATTTCTAGAGTATGATAGGTGGAGTTTCTAGAAGTGATTACTTAAGGTATTTCCATGAATATTCCAGATAGTAGTTTATCTATTCTCGATAATGTTATAGCTTTCAAATCAAATTAATCTCTACCATCCATTAAGAAGGAGAAAGATTATAAATAGGCAATCCTCATTCATTTGTAACTTAAGCTAGAAAAAAAAACTGAGAAATACACAGATACTTTTATTCATAGACATTTTCTATTCTATTCTTCATTTCCTACAAATTATTTTTATTTCAATAACTTTATATACGAACACTATTCCTATATTTCTATTCCTTTCTAATGAAATAACCTTTCTTATACTATCATATTTGTTTTTTAGTAATCTTTCCCCTTTTTCACCAACCAATGTTATTCAATTAGGATTCGCAAACGAGTCGAATTATTTAAGACCTATTGAAGTTTGACAAATAAATGAGTTAAACGAATTTAAAATAAAGTTATTTATCTAAACAAATTAAACTTGAAATATTATTTAATCTACAAACCAACTTATTTGAGCATGCAAAGCAACTCATTTAACAAGTTCTTACATAGCTTCATAAGTTTATATATTATATAAATCAGAACAAGAAAAAAAATATATAATTTATACATAATTTAATTTTCATTTGTTATATTTATTTTTACATATAACTTTTGAAATTTAACTATATTTCATATTAAAAATTTTTTATGAATTGTTTAAGTTTGGGTCGCTTTAAATTAACATGGTACTTATCACCCTCTAGCGAGGTGGACGAAAAGAGGAAGAGCGACCTCTTTTATTTAACTCTGACGAAAAATACGTTATATCCTTACTGATAAAAGAATTATTATGTGCACCTTTTCTTAGGAGAAGAAAACCCCAAAAATGGTTGTAAGGGACAACGGCCCCACAGATATTTTTGCATGCAGCTAGTTGTTTTTGTTTATTGTCGTTTAATGTTTCTAGCATAATATAACAACCTTTACTTAAAAAAGAAATATATGAGCAATCAAAATAAATGCAAAAGAGAAATGAATGTATCATATAGTGTCTAGTTTAGGAAACCATAATTTATAATGAATTGTTATTATATAAAATGATAAATATGAATTCATGATTATGCATTCATGAATTGTCATTCAATAGCTTATTTTTAACTTTTGTTATAAATATCCATATTTTAAAAATATTATCCATACAATTATCATATCTTTGTAATAAAGACAATGAGTACTTTAGATATTTTATTTTTATTCTTATAATTATTTGTTTTATTTTTTATACCAATTGAATAATACAATAGTTATTATAATTCTATTACATTTTTGATAAATTGAAACTGGATCTCCTTCTTTATTCCATAGTCGAAGTGAATTAGCGGATAAGGTAAAGCTCAAGAAAAGTATATAAACAGTTGAGAGTAATCAATATAGTTCTAAATCTTTCTAAAGATACATCTATGTCCTGACTTAAATACCAATTTGATCCAAACATTATCTCCGTTATTTATTTACGTTTTTCTGCTCAAAATTGCGTTGGTAAGCTTATTATTATTATTTTCTTGTTTTACTAATTTATACATACACACTATCAGATCAAGGTGATAGGAACTCTATTATATGGACATATTTTGTTTTACCGAACGTTGAATCTTGCAAAGAAATTTAGTTGGATTTTATTTGAATAATATTGAAAAAATAATAACTGACAAATCGGTTGATTTTCATGCATTTTTGCCAGATTGTCAACTAAGAAAAGAATGAATTACGTGGTCGACTAACAAAAAGAATAATGTGTTAAAATGAATGTGATGTCAACGTCATGGGGTAGCATACAAACAATTTTTGACGGGAGGATCTTTTAAAAGCAAGCTATTATTATATTTGGAAAATGGGTAGGATATAAAGAAGAATAAAAAGCGAAAGGAAAGAATTAGAAAGGAATAAAATAGAAAGAAAAAAGTATTTAGAGGGAAAGAGAAAAGAATAAACATTGGAAAAACACTAAAAGAGGAAAAATTTTATAGTGGCATAGTATCTTTTAGTGAGATGAATCTAGTCAGCTTTTTGAAAATTTAGATTTACATCCACTTATAATCATATCATTGAAATATTTAATACATCGATTATTGTTTTTACTTTAATAATAAGATAATTGATGAGTTGATCCCTATAATAGGCTCGTAGAGGTTTCTTTAAGAAAGTGGCAAGTGGAATTTAAAGTTAGAATTACAAATCAATAACTTTCTTTCCTACATCACTCCATTTGAATTTGTATTGGGGGGGGGGGGGGGGGGGGGGGGGGGGGGGGGGGGGGGGGGGGGGGGGGGATGGGGATGGGAAAAAAAAAAAAAAACTCTTTTTTGAATCCATCCCCTCTCATCAAAAGTCTCTTGAAGTTCAAAAAAACTAATGTTATATTGAGCTAAATTGGAATCCACATGTTCCTTTTTTTCCTCCTTTTAAAAATATATTTGAACCTAATGTGTCATGGCTTAAATGGTATTTTATGTGTAACAGCCCACTAAACACCATATAAAAAACCTACAAATAATATTATTATCACTCAAAGATTTCGTATGCAGACTCATGATCTAGGCATGCTATTAAATATAGTATTTATAAATGGTAACATAATAGCGGGAGTTTTATATAATGTCCACGAGGAAAAGTCTGGTCTGCTGAGGTGAATTCATTCGACCTAGTAGGACAAAATTTCATCTTACTAAACCTATCGAGGGAAATTTTAGCCTCAAATTATCGCATCAAGTAAATCCATATTAGGCAAAAAAAAGTAAAATTGGCCTCACTCAAAAGCTGAGGTGAAATTCACCTCACTTTCCACGTATAAGGCGAAATTTGCCTCACATTGTGGCTAACATGCCATCTCAACTCATGAGGCAAAATTCGCCTCATCCCTGGATAATGAGGTGAATTTCGCCTCTTGTATTAACATAAAGGCAAAACAAGCCTCTAACATTTTTTCAAAAAAATAAAAAATAAAATTGTATTATTTGTACATTGAATTTAAATTAGTAAATAATTATAATTTATATATCATATTTTGAATTATTAATTTATGATAATTTATATTATGAATTTTTAATATTAATTATAATAATGATATTTTATTAGAAATATTATGTTAATAATTATAATTAACCATATTTTCTTATTATCTCATTTTTTTCTTACATAAATTTTATAAATAACAAAAATACTATTTTCATAAATATATCAATATTGTGCAAATATTACACATTTTGAATCATCATATACCTGAAATATTAAATAAAATTTATCAATTACTTAATAAACATTATGGAAATACAAAGTAAAAAGGAAAAAGAAAAACAGTACTTAATAGCACTAAGATATTACCTTATCTTTGATTTTGTTGAATTTATAGTTAACAAACTGATAAGATGATAAAAAAATCGCAAAATTGATACACAAAAATATCAATTTAAAAGGATCATAAATGAAAAAACCAACTAATTTAAAGAAAAAAAAACACATACATAATAGATGAGAGGGAAAAATGAAAGAGATTGACTAGAGATGGAAAAATGGAAGAGGAAAAATGAATTTAGCTGGAGATTGGAGCGGGAGTTGTAATTTATAGTGGTAGGTTAAGAGGAGTTTGGCCTTAACAAAGTAATGAGGCAAAATTAGTCTCATGCTTGAACATGAGGCAAAAGTTGCCTCACTACCCTAGTTATGAGACAAATTTTGCCTCATTATCCCAGTCAACAACATAAAATTCGCCTCATGACCAGGATAGGGAAATCAATTTTGTTGTTGATTGAGAAATTTGTTTTTTTTTTTTTTTCACTCACTAGCCAACTACTCAATGAAATTTTTTATTCCCACGCAAATTTCGTGCACGTGCACCCCCACCTAACCTTCTCCAACCCTACCCCTCTAAAAAAAATTACTATCTAAGATTATGTTTTTAATCTATTAAAGATAAATGCGAATAATATTTATTTAGGTTGATTTTTTTTAATTTAAATCATACATATGCAAATATTATTAAAGGAAATTAATTGATATGTGATGTATAAATTATATATTGATAATAGTTCTTTATAAAATTGAATACACTAGTGTAAATTTTACACATTCTATATATCTTATTATTAAACCCACTATTTATATTATCCTAAAATGTCACGACCTACCACCTCAGGCTCACTGCATGATGAGGGGCGCCCCTAGGCCCTCTGGCTACCCTGGGAAGGGATTGTGATGCGAGGTACACTATCCTTCCAATATACCCTTATATACAACCGGAGCACAAGAAGGTATTGCTTTTTTAGGCATAATTCACTTTAGGCTACAGGTTGTGGAAGACAAACCCTAGACCTAGGCCTTTGTTTGCCTTAAAGGCAATGCCTGCACCAATTGAGCTCCCCTAATCGTGTGGTGAGCCTAGGTGCAGCTCATGGCATAAAAAGGCCAAACTCAAATTAAATATTAATTTGATTTAAACTAAGTTCCTAAATTAAATTCTTATTTTAAGTTCTTAATTTCTAACATATTGATTCTGAAATCATCTTCTAACTACTTCAGAACTAAAGATATTGATATAAAGTTGTAAACCTAATACTTTATTCTAGAATATCCTAATTTTATCATTATCATTTCCTTTTTACTTTCCTTTCCCTCCTTCTGTTTTCCTTTGTTTCCTTTTCTATTTTCGTTTCTTTTTTCTTTTTTCCTTCTCTTTTCTTCACTTTTTTTTCTCTTCCATCACTCAAATTTATCTCTCTAAATCTCAATTTCAAGAAGGATTAAAAGAGAATTCAAGTTAGAGGATGAGATAGAGAAGAAAAATCAAAGTTAAGAGAGCCCAACAACATGAAAGAAGAATCAATTGCATGCTCTTGCCAAAAAGCTAAGAATAATAGTTTTATGTTATTTTAATTGTTGTTTATGCATATATGTGATGAATTAGAATTAGAATTAGAATTATATGGAGTTTGTGATTAAGTTGATAGATGGAAGATATGGAAACATCTATGTTAAAAACTTGGATATGCTTACGCATGAATAGAGATGGGGTTTGATGAGGGTTTAAAGATATTTGATGAATTGGAATGGTATAGAAGTGTTAAAAGTAATGAAAATGAGTTGTATGTTGCTTTTATGATGTTTTAGTTGATGTAGAATAGGTAAAAATTGATAAAACAAAGTTTGAAAAGTAAGGAAATTCATAACTCAAGGGAAACCATGAATCATGAGAGTGACTTAGCCCTTGATGGGCTCGATTTTGTAAAAATTAATAAATCATGGGCATGATTAAGGCCTTGATAGACTCAGGTTGGATAATTTTGCGCAATTAGGGGCATGATTTTTGACCCAGAGATGTTATTTTGAAAACTTTCCATCAATCACAAGCGTGATCCATACCTTAGTAGCCTTGGTTTGGTAAAAAAAAAAAAAAAATTGAAACTCAACAATCAGGCATGATTCTTAGCTCAGAGGCATTTTATGTCAGCTTTCAATAATCACGGCCGTGATCCATCCATTACTAGCCTCTCGTATGGGATTCCTACTGCGATGATGTTTTGTAATTTGATCATAACTTTTTCATCCAAACTTGGATTAAGATGATTCAAAATTCGGTGGAAAGCTTAAAAAGAGACTTACAACTTTCATTTTTAAGTTTTAAAAAATTCTAAAAGTATCAAGGCATAAATTTGATTGATTCCAGCTACTACATTTTCCAAACAAAGTTGAAAACTTTTTACTAGTAAATGTATTGTAGTTAAGTATAAAATGAATCTTTTTCAACTAAAATGAAATAGATAAATGATAGTTCGTGTGTTGCATTTGTTGAATGATATAATTAAGCATGAGTTTGGTGAATTTAAAGATTTAATAAATAATTTGATTAAATAGAGTTAGATAAAAAATGAACCTCGTTAATAATCTAAGCTCAACTTGGCTTAATAAACTTTGATGAGCTAAAATAAATTAGATTGATTAAGTTTAGTTAACTTAGCTTTGTAATTGAGCTAGATGATAATTCTAATCAATCTTGATTAAGTTAAGTTAAAATGGGTTTAATAGGTAATGATTGGATTAGACTAATATGTTAGGATGAACCATAAATAACATGGAGAATGTGTTATTTCAAATGTTTGTTTGCTTAGGAAATGAATAACTTTGAATGTCAATGACATGATGATGTTTTTATAATGAATGAACCATAAACAAAGAGAAAAGAAATACTTTAACCAAGAAAAGAGAATTGTCTGTATTTTGAGGGGTGATCTTCGCAGCTAGAGCGAGGTTACTATTGAGTGTTTAATCAAATAGGGTAATAAATTTGTTTGATATAAATGAATAATTAAATTAAATATTTATATAAGTTTATTTCATGAGCAGATATATGGATACTTGATTTATCTTCTAAGATGGATTATAAAATACCATCTGTCCATGTTTGGATTTCAAAAATGAAAGGTACGTAGTAACTTGCATGATGTATGCTAGGATAAGCATACTAAAATGAACTAAAACTTAAAGACAACCTAATTAATTGAGTGCTGCTTATGCTTGTGTTGTTGAATCTGATCCGGAGAGTGGCAATCTTGTCCAAGCAGGTATGGAAGTTAGGCGCTGAGGTGTCATGATGTAATGACAAATACCATGATGCAATGACAATTTATAAGTGGCTCAGCAGGTACCTAATGGGGCAAATGGTATCGGTGTGTCATTTAGTTAGGCTCATAATGATGTAACATGTTTTAATTCACATTTATGGGACTAGTTACTAACTAATGTTATAGATTGGGATGGTAGAGTGTGTGTAACGGCTGTGAACCTTACATGAGACTATTTTTCTTGTAACATTATCGAGGAGATATAGGTATTCGGGCTGCCTATGTCAACCTCCTGAGTGTCATGCCGTTACTTAGGACTCTCAGATTTTTATTGGCTTGTTCCAAAGTATGAGTGCTCCTGTAAAGCTGGATTTACTTTAAATGAAAGATAATAACTTGCCCTTTATTGCATTGCATTTTGTTGGGATTGTGTGTCATTCCCCGTGTGTCTATGTTACTATATACTGAGCTTCAACTCATTATTATTGTTCTTCTTCTTCTTCCAAGTGTTGTGTTGATGAAGAAGATGATGTTGGTGATGATGATGTTGTTGTTGTTTATGATGATGTCAGAGACACTATAGCTAGGGAAGTCGAAGGTGGTATCAGATGATAAGAAAAAGGTTGTGCGGGTGTATGTGGAGGACAATGGGACAAACTTGGACCTGTGGCTGGAGTGATGGCTAGTAATGTGTACTATCCAAAGGGGTCGCATGCAATGAAAACTGACTGAAACCTATACCCATGACCATGGGGCAAAACCCGATAAGGAAGTTAGCCTCTCTACTGTGCGAAGCTGCTAGATAACTCATGAGATGATCATTCGGTTCATGCATTAACATAGATGGCAGGCTTGGCATCCCATAAAAACAATGGTAGGGATTCAGATGAGGTACCGTTGGTGTAAATAGTGTAAAGCTAAGCTAACTGGGACTTGGGTCGCTACTAGGGGTACCCATGTGAGGTGCAGCTTATTGGTATAAAAGGGTATTACTCGAAGGAAGAAATTGAAGGAGGGCGAGCATATTTCATCAGCATATTAATTTGCTCTTGCATCTTATCCATCTAATGATGTTGAATGGTCTCATCATACTTAGAGTGCACTAAATCCCCATTATGTGGCTGCTTAGAGTGCACTAAATCCCCATTACGTGGCTGCTTATAATAGTTAAGTTTGTGCTCCTCTGTCAGCATACCATAGCCAAAGTCATGGCAGTAGCCAGATCTGTGCCAAAACCGCCTCCATAATTGCCACATATGACTTACGTTTTTGACATGTTGTAACAACAAGATCCTCCTCCTCCTTCCTATTATGCTCCATCATGGCTTGATTGAAACAAAGTAAAGGAAGTGTCAATACAATGATATAAAATAATGGAAATAGTGTATTACTGTACAATATGAAAATAGAATATGCTTACATAATTTTGCATGGACACCTGCAACTTCCAATTACCAGTCAATTATCCCTTCTTCTTCCTCAAATGTGTGCACCTGCAGTTCTCCATTGACATGTGATCCTTTAATGGACATGAAACATAAAAATAAGAATAAATGTAGAATATAAACTTGCACACCATGTATCATCACATGTTGCAAACAATGGAATTTGCCACTTGCTTTCGTAGGTGTATGAAAAGAATAGACTTCGTACCAGCCATATGCACCGATTTTTGCTTCTTCCTATTTGCTATATTCACCATGGTTGAAGCAACAAGATCGAAAAAAGTGAATAAATGGAACAAATAACTAGTTATATTTTCTACGACATATGGAACCATGCCTACTAATCGTCACCAGTCTCTACGAAGTGGACAAATCCCTTCCACTCCTCTGCCTGGTACTTAAAACCCAGTGGTAGCTTGCTAGCACCTTCTTTGCCTCTACCCTTAACCTGGATGTATGCCTTTAGCTTGTAGCAAAGC
This sequence comes from Combretum micranthum, assembly GCA_024138025.1. NCBI lineage: Eukaryota > Viridiplantae > Streptophyta > Magnoliopsida > Myrtales > Combretaceae > Combretum > Combretum micranthum. Next base: position 205,282 of record JAMXBD010000615.1, read on the forward strand.
TAGGTGTATGATTTACTAGTAAAAAAGTTCAATGTTAACCACCACTTGTGTACCCTCTGCAAGTTCACCAATAGTTTGAACTTTTGTTGCACATTAAAGACAAGTTACATGTGTTAGTGAATGATAAAAGCTATTTTAATGGTCGTAGTATGTTTTTAATAGAAAATAAACTTACCATAACTATTCGAATAATGCCATACTGATAGGCCTCTGAAAACGCTAACCATGCCTTACCTCTTGGTCCTAGAATGAACAACTTATTTGATGCTCTATGGTGGAGCAAGAACTCAAACCTAACCATCCTAAGACTTGAGCACATGATACCTACATATCCATCTGGCATGGCCATGGTTGGCCTATGGTCAGTCCTCCTAAACTCTTCCTCTACCCTAGTCCCTTTATATATACCCAACACCTCACAAGCACCATGACATCGCCTCCTCCTGCCGGCTACTACCACAGCCTCATCATACTCCACTACTGCAACCTTTAAGTCCTTGGGGTCCATCTTAGTGGGTAGATCATCAGGAAGTTCATATGTGATATCTGCCCTTTTTCCTAACCCATTCACTTACCTCAGCTAAGTTTGAGGTAGGTGAAAGGAAGCAAAAAGTTTAACTATTCAAGGTAGAAACCCTACTAGTATACTGCTCAAGTATGCCGCAGCATCTTCCATAATCTTATTGTAGAAATCTAGGTACTATATACTGCATATTCAAAAATACCAAATGTTAGTGAATTATTACTTTGAGGCCATTATAAACAAATAGATGTAACATAGAATAACAAATGAAAATGGGCATACAGTCTATTCATCTAATTCATCATCACCTACACCACCATAAACTTCATTAAGCTGGGTAGAAGTGCAAGGTCTTTTAGGTTACTAAATATGCAATCAATTGGAATTATCCATAATCTTTTAACCATTTGATGCATTGGCTCCTCCATAGGTGGTAGCTTATCCGATTCACCATCTTTTATAGATTCAGACTGGAAGGGACCATGAGTGAACATATAATGTTGTAGAACTTTTTATGCAATCCTCCAGTCATCAGATTGCTTACTCAAGTCCTTCAAGTAAAATACCTGTTGTGCATGGTCCACAAGAACGTATGGATTATTATTGTACCATGTCCTTATTGTGTTGATTGCGATGAGGTCTCCATCGATACTTTCTGGTCCTGAACAAAAATACTCACTTAGACCCTACATAATTTAATTGAATAACTTTAATAAGAATGACATAAAAGGTTATCCATTATTTGTTATCTGAACTAATGACATACACACTGTATTTTGTGATCTTAATCTCACCTCCTTTAATTTTATGTTGTATTGGACCCCGTTCACAACACAAGTTCTGTAGTTGTATCAATGAATATTCGAGCCCCCATTCTAAGGCTTCTAAATCTTCTAGCACCTACTACCTATAGACAGAATTAAGTTTTGCAATTGCCAAAGGATCAAAATGATGAATTTAATCTTTAGCCCATTGAAAACTTATTTCAAATGTGTGGGTGAGTCGTAACCTTATTTCTAAACAACTCTGCAAAATGTTTACATGCTATTCTTCCTACGTTGCATGTTTCTTGCACATTAATTCTTGCTCAAACTCCCTAGAAGTAATTTCATTAAAAGTCCACATTAGGAAATGGTGAAATTATGGTGTTATTAGGTCATAAATGAATGCAAATGACTCCACATGCCTCATAAATGGTTGCACCTCCTCACAATTATTTACATTGTCTAATGCATTTTATTGATTTCAAGGTCTGAACCTAATATAGTGCATGCGCCTATTGGACGTACGAGCTCTGTAAATACTTGAAACGACAATGATGAAGCTTCCTCTAGCGGTTCGTCCCATTACCAATGGGGCCTATTTGTTCTTGAATCCATGTTCTTTAAACACAGTAAGAAAAATTGAATGCTCTTTTTCAAAACATATGACTCATAATGGAACCCTTTGGTTTTATCTTGTTTCACAAATATCCTTTGAGAACTCCCATGTATCTTTCAATAGGATACATCTAACGATATTAGACAGGGCCACGCATGTGTGCTTCCCTTAAAAGATGCAGAGTTAAGTGGACGATGATGTTAAAAAAAAGTAGGAGGAAATATCTTCTCTAACTTGCAAAAAGTTAAGATTGTGGTTTTCTCCAAAGACTCAAGTAAATTCACATGAAGTTCTTTAGTTGCCAATTCCCTAAAGAAACAAGAAACATCACTACAATGTCATAAATTCGTACTCGAGAAACCCATGAATGACTACTCGGATCTATTGCGGCAAGACATGACAATCATGCTCTTTAGACCCCTTAAATTCACTTCCTTATCACTTAGATAGGATATTATATCGGAAGCATATCCATTTGGCATCTTTATGTCTCAAATTAAGTTATAGACCTCTCTCATTTGCTAAGTTGACAATGAATAAACAACTGGTGGCTTGAACATGCGACTGTCATGTTCTTGCTGATGTATCTCTAAATGAAAGCCATTTCTTGGAGGGTGAGTCTCACCTTATCTATATCCTTTAACTTACCTTTAAGACCAAAAATAGTCTCAACCAGGTTGTTACATATATTCTTTTCGATGTGCATCATGTCAAGGTTGTGTCGTATTTGCAGTTCATTCTAATATGGCAATTAGAAGAGCACACTTTCTTACACTAATTTGTGCAGTCTTCGTTCCTTTGATGATAGAGCCAATCTTTTATTTTCTCTAATATGACAAGAATTGAAATAAAGAGAGTGGATCATCGGATTGTTAGCTATCCTTTCTATCATCACCTTTATCTATCTTTGTCTTCTGGTTTGCGGGGCACCTAGCCCATCAACTCGTACTCCCTTGTCCAATTTATCCTTTCTTTCTAGGTTCAGACTTAGATCCGACTCAACTGATCTATAATGTCTTCCCTAGTGAAATCCTTAGCTGGGGTCTCGTTTCCATAGTGCCATCAAAACTTAAACTATCGTGGTGCCATCTATGCCTTGAAGGTAACAACCGTCTATGACCGATATAACGGAACTTACTGTTTGAATGCCCACTTGTGTAGTCAACATTACATATAGGACAAACCTTGTAACCCTTGGTCATCCAACTTGATATGTTATCATATGCCAAGAAATCGTTGATAATCCATAACACTGCAGCATGCATTCAAAATGTCTAACCTTTCATCACATCTAGTGTTTTCATGCCACTTGCCCACAATCCTTTTAGCTCTTCTACAAGGGATTGTAGGTATACATCAATGTCTTTTCCTAGAAATCCTGGCCCTGGTATTAAAACAGACGTCAACATATATCGTTCCTTCATGCATCTCCATGGTGGAATATTATATAAAAACATAATAACCAGTCAAATGCTGTATGTTGTGCTCATATCTGCATAGGGATTGAACCTATCAATGACAAGTCCGAGTTACACACTCTAGGGGTCTCCATGCAAGTAGAGGGTATTTGCTATTAATCCTTTCCACTGTTCAGAACTTGTAGGATGCCTCAACAGACCACATATGGATACATAATTTTCTTTGTACCATCTCATCTTTAGAATCGTCTTCTAACACATGACTAGCTATTGTAATCTCAAAATTAATGGAAAATGTTGCAAAACCTTAATCGGAATTGTTTTCTACCTCCTTAAACGAAGCTTCCATCTTTCTTCACCACACACTGGGTAGCTATCAAGATTTTGGAATTCTTTCCTGAACATCACACAATCATTTTTGTGTGCATGCATACATCGTGTTTACATCCATGCCCAACTGCTTCAATAACTTTCTTGCTTCGTAGTGTGAGGATGGTAACAAATCCTATCGGTAACAAACTTTTTATTCAAGCAAGTTAATTATTGAACGACTTCACTAATTGTTTGTCGTCAACCTTTAGATTCATCATTTGAAGTACCACTAATAATATAGAGAACTTTGTACGGCCTGGATATACTGGACTCTTTGCATTTTCAAACATTCTTGTTGTTGATCCTCGTCAAATGCACTATTTTCTTCTCTACAATCAACATCGTCCCCTTTAGGATCACTCATATTAGTAGCAAGGTTCTCCAAAAGTTCTTGATCTGCTTCATTTTCAAAGTGTGTACTTAGGTCAAATACTCCCTTTACCCATGAAAGCATCATCATTTACCTCATCTTCATCTGAATCTTATCTTTACCGTGGAAAATTCACATCAAGTAGGTCCAAGCCATTCTCCTCATGAGGAGACAATACTCAATAATCTAAATAGACTACCATGAACTATTGAGACAATCTCTATAAGGGAGTCTAATTAATCCATCTACCCTTTGATGGTTTGTAGGAGCTTCTAAAAATTTTCTAATCCCATTTCTGTATTACATAGTTGTCAAACCCGCATCATATGCCAATTTTGTGCAGACCTCCTAAATTAACATTAAATCAATTACAACATCTTAGTCACATCATATATTTCCGTATAAGTATACAAACATTTAATACCAACTCATTATCTTCTAAATTAACATATTATTTAAGTTATCTATGTACCATATAGTTAAACTCAATAAACATGTACTAAATAATAATATAAAATTGCTAAATCCTAACTATTTAATTTTTTGAATTACTAAAAAGAAATATGTAAATATAAATTAAATATAAATTTGTATTCACATCATCTATTTCTGTATAAGTATCCAAACATTTAATACCAACTCATTATCTTTTAAATTAACATATTATTTAAGTTATCTATGTACCATATAGTTAAACTCAATAAATATGTACTAAATAATAATATACAATTGTTAAATCCTAACCATATAATTTTTTGAATTACTAAAAAGAAATATATAAATATTAATTAATTAATATATATATATATAAATATTAGCTTTCAAAAATTTGTATTTAAATTATTGAAAATATTTTACTCACCTTTTTAGTGATTGCAACACTCTAAATACCTGACTTAAGCTAAACAATTTATTAGATAGCTCTACAAAAATAAAAACATGATTAATAAAATAATATTATATTTAAAAATTCTATATTTATATATAACGCTAGTGAAATTTGCTAGGCAAAAAAATTAAAAATAAGTGAGAGGGAGTACTAACTGGTTGAGTGAATAAGTGAAATTTCCAAATAGTGAGACAAGAGAAGAGGGAGAGAGGAGAGTAGTGTGTAATGTGTGAATTGGGGGGGGGAGGGGTATGGCTCTTATATAGAGCCATGGGATGGAGCGCAATCGGCTTTTGACAAGGACAATGTGGCAATTTTCACCTCATCATTCAGTTAGTAGCAAAAATTGCCTCAACCAACAATGATCCTCACCTCTAATTAGCTGGATATTTGATCCTAATCAATGAGAAGCGAAGATCGCCTAATTTTATCGCTGCTCATTCCCAAATTTTTACCAATGATCTATTCTTTCTTATGTGCCAGAGAATGGAGTATTTATAGGTAGCTTTGATAATCTTAATATTTTGAAAAAGTAAATAATGATGGAAAATGCAATTTACTTACCATGTGTAAGGTTGTATAAAAAAAAATTTTTTTCTCTTTTTTCTTTTTTTTGGTGGATGAGAAACTTTTGGATCAGAATAGCTATCTTGCAGAAGAGGATAGAGCATATTTAGACGCCATTACATAGGAAAATTTTTCATTCACAAGAAATTTTTTCTTTTTAATGAAATAGTATACAAAAGAATAGAAACCTATGTTAATATCAGATTAATTAACCTATCTTAACAAGGCAAAAAAAAAAAAAAAAAAAAAAAAAAAAAACAGCAGCGGCAGCAGCAATAACAATCTACCTTAGTATCTTTCTTTGTTTGTGTATCAGGTGGTGATTTTAGACTCCTCGTGTTTGGTGTCAACATGAAACCATAAATCCAGCTACCCTTTGCTTCATTCCTCAATATCCTTCCATTCTTTAAGGTACATGCATGTTTACAAGCTACACAATAAGTATAACAATTAAATTTGAGAAAATTATCAATAAATTGTTTATTTAACCCTATGAAATAAGAAGTGCTTTTTTTCATTTAAGAGAAAAACAACGAAAGATAAGTTTTTTTTTTTTTTTTTGGTTCTTTTTTAATGGGTAACATAGTAAAATTTATTATTCTTTTGCTCTAACTATCAAGCTTTTGATGACTGGAGTGAAAGATGGTAAGGCTTAAGGACTTACCCCTAAACTGAAAAATTTCTTAGATGAGTTCAACGAAGCAAGAGGTAATGAAGCGTCCCGAACCACTATGGAAAAGACTGTATCATGTATATTTTATCAAAATTTCCCCTTTTTTCCCTGTTTTTCCTCCTTGAGTTTGACTTGTTGCACTTAGTATACCAACCATTTACAATGTTTTGAGTTAGTATCTCTGCAACTGATCCTAGCACCTCCACTACTTTTGGGTAATTAACCCGCACTTTTATAAAAACGAGTCTTGCGGACCAGTCAAATAACTGTTAGATTGCAATTCCTAGAATGGATGCTGCATTCATCCCTTGTGAAACTAATGCAAGACATTATTGAGCAAACTCCATACATTAGTTGTCATGCTTAGAAATTTGAAATTAATGAAAACTCGCTAAATATTTTACTTAAATAAGATACACCAAGGCTACTAAAACAACAAAACTATGCCAATTCCCTTTTCCAATTTTAAATGTAAAGTTTTTGTTTAAAAAAATGTATTTTATTGAAAGGTACATAGAGATTATATTTAAAAGACTCATAAATATCTAGGTTTTATAATGTCTATGTACAATGGTCCAATATCTAATCAAGGTAAAGGTAGTGCCGTATAACATAGGTAAACACTCTGGTCAACATCGTCATTGCATTCCTAGACATAGAAGTTGTATTCAAGCTCACAAGTCATTAAGAAACATATCAACATCTATTATATTAAATCTTGAGGAAGTAAGTTTGGAATCTTGTACATAGTAGCAAACAAGCATAGACTATGCCACTTGCATGCAAAAACAGTTTATTACAATAAGAGTTTGTTAAAATAATTATTTAAGAGTAGCAAGAAGTATATTTCCAATGTCCCAAAAATTTAAGTAATTCATGTGTCCAATCCGATATATATATATAGGAATGAAGGGGTCAGAAGTCTACCAAGCAGGCCTTGGGGGATCGATGAGGAAACTTAGATCATCACTTCCAAAATCCAGATCATATATACTCTCATAGGAGGTCCTAAGCTTATTGACTATCGACGATAGAAGTCCATCTATAATGTATTATGTATGTATATAATTTATATATATAAATTTTGCTATAGGAGAATCCATGAAGGGTCATCATTGATAAGAGGGAAGAAGGAGGCTATTCATTGGACACACATGGAAATACTCAGAAAACAAAGCCACTGATATCTTTTTGCTATAGGGATTCAATAGCAAGGTGTGGAAAGTGAGGAGATGGAGGAGGGAAAGAAATTAGGGTTTGTAAGTCACAATAAAATCCGACAGGAAGAGTTAAGTTTGGAAGAAATGAGATCGAGAAGTTTTAAGGCAAATTTGATGTGTCTCAATAATGAAAGTGGATGGGCTGGACCAATTGATCAAATTGGATCTGTTAGTCAAAACACAGATGGGCCGAGTCTGGAAGTATGGATCCAACTTAATTAGAAGCTCTACATAAATAAATGATAGCCCATATACAATGTTATTACTAATATTAAAGAATTTGTTAAACATAAGATCAGTACTCTATTATTTTATTTTGAGGATGTGGCATAACAATCACATGAAAGAATCAATAGAATATTACGTAGGAGTAATTATTTATGATTCAATTTCCATCATGTACTACACAATAAATACATATGTAAGTGTGATACAAAAAAAAAAAAAAAAAAAAATCAATGAAAACCACCAAAATATTTGCTCAAGCTTGTATTCAGGCTTGAATAGCTGTATTCGGCTAGTTCATTTTGTTAAATTGTGTTTGCTTGTGTTTACCCTATAGCATTTTTCCACAGAAAGCGCATTCTCTAAGAGACGAAGGACAGATTTGGGAGAATTAAGAAGATGGGGACGAAGCTTGAAAATTGCGGACATAGAGACTGACATATCATTGGAACTAGACAATTTTTGAAGCTGCAATTTCAATTTTAGATAAATTCCTTATTCGCTTTTTCCGGTGATTTCTTTTATACATTTTAGAAACAATTGTTCTTTTAATATTCTTGATATCAATGGATTTGTTATAAATTATTTCTATAAACTCGTTCCTAATCATGCGATTCCTATTTCATACACTCATACATATTATAAATGGTGCTCCACACGTACAAACACAATTAATGCATATAGTCGTTGGGAAACTCACTCTACCATGCAATAATCAAGAATCAAAGTAATGTTCCACTAGTAAAAATTTGGCATTAGAGGCAAAATGAAGATGCTAAACTTGCCTATTATTTCTTAATAATGCTCTTTTCTTAAAGGATACGAGACTTGCTACTGCTTAGTAATATATATAATATATTACATAATACATAAAATAATATATAATATATATTATATGCTCATTTTGAAAAAAAAAAGAAAAAAAGAGAAAAAGAAAACATTTCAAATTTTGTTCTAAGAAGCAAGTTTTGCCTCTAAATAGGAAAGAGGGGCGAAACTCGCCCCTAACTAGGATAGAGAGGCAAATCCTAATTAGTAGCAAGTTTCACCTTTTTGTTTCCCTATATATTGCACTCACATGCAATTTCCCCCATTCTTTAAATTTTGCCTTTCTCAATCTCTTTCTCTCCCACTTTGTTCAGTCTTCTCCCGCCTCCACAATCGCTCTCTCTCTTTGCCTTTCTCTTTTAACTTTTTTTTTTCTTCTCCTTATTTTATTAATTACATTTGTAATGATTTTTTTTTGTTTTCTAAGGTAATTAAATAATTCGCGGTGACGATATACACAAATTTCATTACAAAATGATTACTTATATTATGATAATTTAATACAAACTAAAAAAAAAAAAGCAATATGAATATATAATTGATTTTTTGAAACAAATTCGAAAAAAAAATATAATTAAACAAATCAATTATTTCAACATAAGTATATATTTCGACGAAAAATTAAATTTAATTATATTTTCAAGAAAAAAAATGAAAATAATTATAATGCCATTATGAAAATGAAAAAAATGGATGAAGAGGTGAGTTTTGCCTCTTTATCCATGTTAGATTGAGAATTTCATCTTTTATCCTTGTCATCAAAAGAGGCTAGACTCTACTCTTATTATTATTATTATTATTATTATTATTATTATTATTATTATTATTTTGTTACGAGTTTCACATCATTTTTCAAACAGATGACAAAACATAGTAAGTAAAAAATTTGCCTCTTTTTGGCCTATTATTACAAGTGTTCTAGGTAAACAATCTATTTATCAAGATCTACTATAAATGAAAAGAAATAGTAGTTGTAAATATATCGTTAAGAATATACTAAAGGTAACCTATACTTTACTCTTTATTGTTATATTTCCAGGTTTGACTCGTTTTCTTATATTTGCCTTATCATGGCAATTTTAACTCTATTTTCAACAAACCTACAGTCAATAATTCTATATGTTTTCAAACATACTTTTAATTTATTACATTATTTTTATCCAAAGAAGCTTGTAGGATCAAGAAGTAGAGGAGTTAGATTTAGAATCCAGACTTGTACGTAATAATCTTTCATGTTCTCAATCTCAAATTTATTGGATTTAACTCTTACCTTGTCCATACTCAATGTTAAACCACTAAAAATTATGGTTAACACTTTTGATCATGAATTTCTTCGATGTCCACTTTCTCCTTACAAATTTAAACTAATAACTTCAATGCTCCACTTTGCACTCTATAATTTACTATATCACCTAATTTATCAATTTTATCACTATTAGTTATCAACCTTAATCAAAATCCATCTTCTTGATGCAAGTAGGTCTTCACCACTATCCTAAGGAGAAAGATTATGTAAAGTCTTAAGTTTACATTCTCACCCTAGCTCACTTATATTATTAAATTTAATCTCTACTCTATGCCTCAATTTACCTCTTGTGTGGTGGGAGTATTGCAGCTAGCCAATCACATGTGATAAACATGATGTCGACGTGAAAGAAGACTTAAACTAAGACACGAGTACAAATGTCGTAGAGAGAGGCATGGGAGAAGAAATAGGCAAATATGGTTTCTCAGGTGCATGAGTATGATGGAAGATCAAATCAAATAGATTTGGCCACTCTAGACTTGTTCTTCACAAAAATAGTTGCTTTGATGATTTCAAGAGATTTTTCAATATAGTTTCTGCATTAATCTTAATCTTAGTATCGAGCCTGGGTTTTGATTTCCGATTCGATTTCCTTTAATTCAATTCGTACTAAACCCTAACCCATTCATATGAATCCTCAACTAAGAATTAAAGGAAATTTTGAATTTTGAAAATATTTTGGAGTCGCCACCCGACTAAAGTCGAGAAAAAAAAATAAACCAAAACCAATGGGTAAGTTGATTTCGGTTTTGCTACTGACCAGCGAAAAAAAAAATCATTTTAAAAATGAGAACCAGAAATTAACTTGAGTCCGGGGGCTAACCTATTAAAACCTAAACGATTACCACTTTAGCTTTCCAATTTTAAATTGCTTTCTTTTAAACCTTAATTTCAAAATCTAAACAATTTACAAATATTTACAAATTTACTTAAACAAAGAGAAACAAAAAAAATCAAAAAAATAATTTTTTTACATATTTTGAGTCGCCCATTTAGGTGCCTACGTACCCGCTAATCGGGATCAGACCATACGTAGTTCTTTAAGAAAAATTTAGTTTGTTGGTTAATTTTAGTATTTTGAAGTCTTATCACTTTGAGTTCATTAAGTTTTATGATTTAATCAAAATTATCTAATTTTATGTGATTCTTAAATCTATCAAATTAATTTTGAACAAATTTATAAAAATCAAAATTTTCTAGGTGTCAAAACGATTTTTTTTTTTTAAATAAACAAATCATCATAATATCAATCATCATAAAAACTCATGTAAAACTATCACAATTATTTATAAACACAAACTTCACACTATTATCATATATTAACATCAAACAAATATTACTATAATTAATATTATTAAAACTTTAACTAATTTCACTTATTAATCTATTTATTAATCTATTTATGCAAAAGCATATATTTATTACTAATTATATATAATCTATTATTATATTATTATATATACATATACACAGTTATGGTAAGGAAAACTTACCTGGATGAAGATGGCTCTGCGTGAAGGAATTGAAGACGACCAGGGATGAAGACCGCGATAGCATGCAGAGGATCGGCGAGTTGATGAACGAAGAACGACTCATGACAACTAGGATCGACGACGATGATGACTAGGAGTAGTCCGGCGATGGCAGCAATAACGACGGAGGGTTGACGATGACGTGGCAATAAACGACCAACGAAGGTAAATCGGCAAGGATGGGAGATAATTGATTGAGGGCTTTTAAAGTCCTCACGATTCCGAACAAATCAATGTAAATTAATTATTCTAATTTTCCCTACAAGACAAGAAATTTGACGATTAAAATTGAGAACCCTAAATCAAGAACAACTTAAGAACGAAAATCCGAATTAAAATTAAATTGGACAGAGTTTTGAGAAAGTATACCTTCCTCCTTATAAAAATAGAAGATGAGGAGGATATTTATAAGCTTTCATTTGACCAAAACCTTCCTAATTAATCAATCCCGAACCTAAGGCTTGTAAAACACGTTTTGGGCAAAATCTGAATAATCCGAGTCAAAGCCGATGTAACTTTCTAATTAAATGCAATAAATGATGTGTACCTCCCATATTGTAAAGTTTCAAATCATTAAATTGTCTAAAAAACAACTTTCATACGTTTTTGAATTTTTTAAGAAAGTACCTAAAACGAGTTTTTCCCAAATTTGAAAGAGTAATTATTGATGAAAACATGTGATTTTTATACCAAAACAAACTATTCCATGCCTAGTTTCCAAATCTACCTTCAATTCATAGAAAAAAAGGTCCAGAAGTGGGCCGAATACTGGCTCAAAGTGGGCCGATTGGGCTGCCCAACGAATAAGAAGATGAGCAGTAAATTTTTATTTTTTTTATTTTTTCATATTATAAAACTATATTATATACATCTATATTACATCCATTATATTTATTTCCTTTAATTTGATTTATTTTTTCTAATTTTTATTTCTTATCATAATGCTCAAAAATGCAAAAAATCCTTCAATTTAGCCATATTTGCACTAACATTAACATTTAATTATTAACAAACTGACAAAAATAAATTATCAAAATGAGGTATCTACACTTAGCAATACAGAGAATTTCCCCAAATGAGAAAAGAAGCATCTTATTTATAGATGTTGGAAACTAATAGTAGCGGTTGAATGACTTTTGGATAGATGGTTGTGATAGAGCATTGCTTGCAATCATTAAATCTGTTCTATAGATCCAATGCCCGAACCCATTCTTCCTTTTATATATATGGGCATGGGCTTTGCATATGGGTCTCGAATAGAATGAGGACTTTTATAATATAAAAAGGCCCATTGGTCTTTTAAAATAGCCTATTTTCAAGATAAAAAGGGCTTCATGTTACAACCCTATAGAGTACCCTAGTTATAACAATACACCTTTTAATCAACTGAAGTCTTCAAAAGATTACATAAGTATTGTACACTTAACATGCCTCGTATGGAGTGGACATATAAAACAGGATCGGAGGTTGTTTAAAAGAAGAAAGATACTGCATATATATAAGCCATATAATTAAATAACTTTACAAAAGTCTAAAAACTTAACATAAAGGATGACAACTTTTCCTTCAAAGGCTTTTCTTAAACATATCTAACAAGGAAAAGTAAAAGATAAAACTCTCAGGACTTATACTATTACATCAATAACTTTAAGTCTCTATTACATAATCAAGGTCTTCTTTCAAAACATAAATACATGGCTTCACTTTCTATACTACTCTCATACTTAGTCTTAGTCCAGCTCTTCTTGCTTACAGTCCTATAAACAAAAGTCTAAAGGAGCATGAGCATAAAAAGCTTAGTAGGTAATAGAATCTTAACACAGTTCATTAATAAAAAATAATGGTTCATTAGCAACCATATGCAATGTATCAATCAAATATATGAAACAAATATGGTTTGGATAATTGGAATCCAAGCCCATGGGGATTTACGCCCTCTCTGGGGATTGAATGATTAGTTAAGTAATTCATGTCCATGATAATTCCAAAACTAAAGCAAGGAGAATTCATTCAACTCATTTACTATTTGTAAATAGATATAACATATCTTCACTTCATTTAAAACCTAGAAATTCCTACTAAGTATTAATACTCTAAAGCTAACTCCAACACATGCGACCTCCTTCGAAGCTCGCTCAGTTCTTGTGAAGCTAACAATTCTATGATAACCTTAACCAAATTCACCGAACTCATCAAGCATTATCACAGTATCGAAATATTAATGCGTGACATAAATACCATACTAATGCAATTATGATATCATGTAATGCATGTCAGTTTAAGTTTAAGGTCTAATAAGCTTCATTCTATATTACTTGGAGATTATTTTAATTTCAAACACTTATTAGTTTAAACTACACAATCATTATAAATAATGAGTTTTCACTTTGAATATAAGAGTTCATCACTCATTCTTACAACATATAACATGCAAAGTCCCCAATCCCCATGCATTTAGATAATTTCAATTACATTTAAGATAATGTTTAACTACTTCAAATTCATGAACAAAGTAAAAAGATCCGATTACTCACCCATGCATTGTGGCTAATCGTTGTAGTAATCAGTTGGAAAGTCCAAGTCTTATAAAATAACACAAAACAATTACTAAGCATGTGACTATTTAGGACTTCTATTAATACTAAAGTATTCTAAACTTATGTTATTGTAATTCTAGTTTATCAATATTTAAGAAATTATAAAATACTAAGCTCAACTACCTTCACTTAACTAGTAAAATAAGTATTTAACTTGATTTGCATATGTTATAGTCTGAAACAATTAAATTTTAAGCCTTGACACTTTTACAGTCCTCCAAAACTTAAAATATAAAAGTTATAGAGATCTTTCTAATCTTTTCGTACTCTCTTGAATCACTTTAATATGAGTTTGCATGAAAAATGTTATATTTGAATTACTAAATAGTATCGTTGTAGAGGATCCCAAACTTGAGGCCAGCAAAGCCATAGTGACAGACGTGATTCTTAGAATTACTCAGGTCAAAAGATACTAAGGCCAGAGCCACACCCATGATTCATCAACACATCAAGGTCAGAGGCTACTAAGGGAAAAATTACGCCGTGATTCACCAAAACAACTTGACTCGAGGCTGTAAAGGCCTAGGTAACGCCTGTGACTCTACCTTCCATACATCATAAATTCCAACTTCGAAATTTTCACTTCCTAAACACAAGTTTTGACCTTAATTTGTCAAATGCACTCCATCCTTCAATACATAATTCATGTGTCCTTTCAATAACTCCACATGGGCATTACACAAAAACCTAAACCACATAAAAACTATACACAATATCAACCCATTCAACCAAGAAAAGGCCAATGACTCCATTGTTTACAACTCAAGTCATCAATTTCATCATCCAACTTCTCTAATCTAACATCAAAGTCTTTAATAACCATACATTAAACAAAATTCACCAAGAACATAAACTATATTTACTCATATAAACAAAAGAATAGAAAAGAGAAAGCGGGTTAGAAATGGGTTGCCTCCCATTCAGTGCTTGTTTAGTGTCTTTAGCTCGATAAATTCTTCCCTTGAGGCTCAACGAGACGTAACTCCTAGAACTTTCTAAGATTTTGCTATGGTCCTTGATATGATTTGAGCCTTTGCCCATTGATTCCACAATTCTCACTGTCTAAGTTTTATATGTCCATGGTTCCATAAGGGAAAAGCCTTTTTACCTTAAATGTTCTAACTGTCTAGATTTTGGTCTTCTTGGGAAAAGTTTTAGACTAGAGTTGAACAATAATACCCAATCTCCTTCCTGGAACTTGTGCAGGATGATAAAGTCGTATTTTATACAATTTCATTAAGAAATTCGTGCATAATCTTTGTTAATTTTTATGAAATTGCAAGATTTGGTACTTAGACATGTTTAAATTGATGTTTCAGGTCTAAATAAAATATGGGAAGCAAATTTATGAATTTGATGGAGTTTGAGCAAAAACTGTAAAGGAAATCCATGAACACCAACCATGAAACAATGCTACACTTCTGGTGTAAAATAGAGGAAACACCAGCTTTGGAAATTTCAAACAAACACCGGCAAAATCAGTACCTGCACCGCCGACATTGTGTCGGCCTTGAGGATGAACAAAATGTAAGATATTAAGGCCGGTATCAATATAGCCGGCCTTGAATATTTTTGAGGCTACACCGACAAATTTGACCTCTATTTCTATAAGGACCCGCTATCATCCCTATATTTGAAATAGGAGATAACGGTTCTCCAACCACATATAACCCCTAAGATTATATGTAAGGTTGCCTGAATAATTTGTTTGAGTAATTGTTTATCTAATTCCATAAAGATAATATACAATAGGAGACATAGTTTTTTTTTTTTTTTTTTCTAACCTTAAACAAAACTATAGTACACTACCAACACATTTTGCAAAGAGTATAATTTAACTTTTAAATAGTTAAACACATACATATATACATATATATTACACCAAAGGCTTCTTACAAGACTTAGCAAAAATCCTCAAAACACAACTCAACTAACACTATAATTACGTCATCAACCAAAAAGAATCATATCTAATCTATTACATTCATAGGGGTCCATTGAGTCCATAGTCATCTCTAATCCTCCAACCCATCAAGAAAATCTTCATATTCGGTTCCGTACCCCATACTCGTATAAAACTCATCGGAATCATCACCTAAAATAGATAAAACATGAGCCAAAGGCCTAGTACACAAGTAACGAATACAAAATGCGAAGTGAATCACACAATCCTAGGCTAAATGCATTATGCAACAAACACTTGTTTATTATTAAGTCTTTAGCTAGTAAATTAACACGGGAGTATTCAAACTCCGGACAACAAGGATCTAGTATTACGTCCGCCTCCCTGAGTGGTCCTTACTGTTCTTACAAACTAGGCAGCCTCACCTTCTGGCGTAGCCCGTAATACTAGGGGATCCTGAGTAATGCATCACGACACTCAGGGGGTTGATATGAGCAGCTCAGATGCTCATATCTCCTAAACAATTCTATCCATTAACGAGAAAATATCCTGCCCCCAATCTGAGCAGGGTGCCGCTCTCCGAACCAGATTCAACGGCAAATAATGACAAACAACACTCATATATCAATAGGATTTTCTTAATTTAAGGCAGCTTGATTTTGATGCCTACCCTAGCAAAGAGACAAGCAAGTTACTGCGTACCTGAGATAGCTCGGGAATTAACGAGGTTGACTGGGCGAGGATCTATCACTGTTTAAATCAATATTAAATTTCACATGTAGCCTAAGTACTAATTAACTAATTGAAAATACAATAAATAAGAGAAATTCAAATAAATTAATACAAAGTCATAATAAAGCATTTAAACATCATATTATATCATAGAACACTTAACAAATACGTAATTGATCAAATATCAAACTTCGGAAAATTTTAAAGAAAGTTTTTAAAAATTCAAAAGCGCAGGGGATACGCCGGCATCCAAAGCCAGCGGCTTTGAGCCGGTGTTTAACACTATGAAAATTAACACTGCCAACGCTAGCAGCGCTTAAGGGTACGTCGACTGCCTTCATTCTACGCTGGTGGCTTTGAGCCGGCGTAGAATCCAAATTCAAAATTTTTCAAAACGTCAGAGAGGTGCAAACCGACCACTTACACGGATATGCCGGTAGCCTCTCACTATACGCCGACGGCTTTGATTCCCAGTAGCCGGCGTATAATGTGAAAGGATGAACGTCGGCTGACTTTTTCAGCGAAAGCCGGCGGTGTTCGATCGGCCTTAAGAAATTTGATTATGTGGGCTTTCAACACCGCCTATAGGCCGGCGGCGTAGAAACCCCAAATGCCGGCGTACGTTCAAATTTTAACCTATACGAAAACGTTTTTGAATTCCCCTGTTTTAATACAACTTGTTCATTTTTCAAAAATTTTCCAAACTTAGTCCAAACTTTTAAAGCTTGTTATATGATCCAAATACTATCCTAACAACATGAATTCTACTTCTAATCATCAAAACACTAATCACACTTCAAATTCACATCTCTACTACTCATTCTTCAATCTTCCAAAATACTCATCCCCACACATCCACACTCCTATAAGATATATATACTACCACTCCATTAGCCATATAATCTCATTCAAACTATCATCAATGCAGCAATTCAATCCCACACCAATTATCACCCCAAATTAATATATATTCTAACATTTATGAACAATACAATATAGAACATAAAATAAAAGATAAAGTTTATATTAAATTCACATGACTAATTCTTGACTTGGAATGATATTCAAATTCCAAAGCTTGTATTAAATCTTGGCTTAGGGTTTAGATTTTGGGATGAGAAAGGAAGAAAGAAAGAAGAAAGAAAAGAAAAGAAGTGAAAATTCGTATGAAAATAGGGCTGCCCAAAAAGAGAAAAGAAAACAAGTCTAAACAAAGTCAATTGTCATCTAAACTTAGCCATTAGGGGTATATTTGTCCTAGAATTAATTTAGGCAAATTTCAAGTGCATTTGGATTGTATTTAAGCTCAAAAAGTGATTTTAAAGTTTACCAAAATTCTGTCATAATCTAAGCAAATTCAAAAATAATTTGATTAGATTCTAAACATAACACATGCATATTAATTTGAAAAAAAAGACACACATATTCATTACACTATATGCACATTTACACATATCAAACAATAACATTAATTTCATAATACTATTCACATATAAAATAACACATTCACTAATTGTATTAACTAAGCACACACACACACACACACACACACACACACACACACACACACATATATATATATACCATTCCAATAACACATATATGTAATTTAAGGAATTCATGGCTATTTCAATTTCGCCGGCTTTGGGCCAGCTTTGAGTATTCATAGAACAAAAAATTTAAGCACTAGCATGAATGCCGCCACTATAGGAAGAAGATATTAGACGACTTCTGCAATTTCATTTTACGTCAGCTAATCAAGATTTAATGTCATCGGCATTGAGACGGTGTTGAGTGCCCATAGAAGGCAAAACATTAAAGATATCCTCAATGCTGCTTCAGCTTTGTTCTGAATTACACATTGTCATATCGCCGCCGGCGTAGATTCTGTAATTTCTGGCGTATGCTCTATAGCTACAAAAATGAACTGAAGCAATTCAAATTTCATTGGCTTTGTTTATAAAATATTGATGGTTCCTTTGTTCTTAAGATATCAGAGACACATAGAAATATTATAGGGTTTAATTTTTCCATTGTGAGAGAGTTGTTTGGTTCTAATTGTAATCGATTGAGGAATTGAATCAAGATTTGTTTGAAGTTTTGCAACAAGGATCTTTGATTGGAATTTGGTGATATTTGATATATACTTGTTTATGCTATATTAATTGTTGATTGTATTTGAAATGATGAATTCCTTTGTTGCAAATTCCTTGATCTGTTATTGTTTGATTTAATCCATGAGTTTAAGTTATTTTTGTGGAAAATTGTTGAAACCCTAGATAGCTAAAATGATTATTGTAGTCCTGTTATAAAATTATCAAATTTATGGAATATTCATATTGTGATTCCAACTATAAATCTTGTTTCTTGTTAAATTAGGTTTACAGGAACTTGATAACTCGGAAGAGAAAGTAGTGTTCAATAGAAATTCTTAAATCTAGGTTAAATTACAATTGCGAAAGCGACGTGATTTAATCTGATTTAGAAATTGTCTTTTGAGATTAATGCAATATTTTTAAATCAGTTTTTCACTAAGTAATTAGGAGAAATTGTTTTAAGGCATTAGACAATTATAGATTTAGAAGATTCATAGTTGTATATTTGATTCCACTGTTAAATTGTATAGCAGAAGCTAATGCTTTGATTAATGGTGTTAAAAGATTTTTAGATCTTTGATAATTTCATATGAATATCCGAAATGCTAATTGTTATTATAATAAGATGGCTATTGGATTAGTGAAATAAGGGTGGATTATGTTTTTCCTCACATTCAATTGATATATATCTTTCGTGAAAACACTCTCATTACTTACATAGATAGTGATAATCTAGGATTAGAATTAGTTTGTTAATAAATTGATTGCCTAAATATTATTTAGGAGTTAATTGATCCTTGTGGAAACGATACTTTGCTCATCATTGTATTATTTGATTCGATTCAGTATACTTGCTGGTAGTGTTCGCACTTATTTTATATTTATTCAATTTTAGCGGATCATGGAAGCTTAATCTTTGCATCGTGCCACTTTTTGACTTTTTCTTTGTATAATTTATTGTTCTCATAGGCTCTTAATCAAAGCTCATCCAATTCATTCAGTGAAAAAGCCTATGTTTGCTAGTTGTTACAAGGTCATGATTCAATAGCTAAATAGCCCAATACACTCTGTGCTCCAACTTCGCTGGTGGATGACATGCTTTCCCATTTACCAATCTATACGGAGTTGTTCCTAATGGTATTTTGAAAGTTGTCCTATACGCCCACAGTGCATCATCTAACTTTTTCACCCAAGCTTTTCTATTAGATGGAACTGTTTTTTCCAATATTCGGTTAAGTTCTCTATTTGAGACCTCAGCCTGCTTACTTGTTATTGGATGATAAGGGATAGCTACCTTATAATGCACTCTATCTTTTTAAAACATTTTCAATCTATGTATTGCAGAATTGGGTACTCCTATCACTGATTAAAGCTCGTGGGCATCTGAATCTTGAAAATAACTTTTTAAAAAAATTTGTCACAACCCTAGCATCTTTTGTAGGGGAAGCTTGAGCTTCCACCCATTTCAAGACATAATCAATTGAGGTGGGGATTGGTCTCATAAAGACTATACCCCAAACATCGAAAAACTTCGCATTCTAAAATAAAATTTTGAGACATTTCCAATTTATTTTAATCACCCCCAAGTACTTTCTAAACATATGGGCTTCTTATTCATCCTTTTGCTTCCATTACTAGACATATTACATTGTTGGTTCATAATAAAAACTTGCCATATTTCATTGTTGGTCTTGGTTTTGTTGTCCTAACACGCAAAAGAAAAAAAAAAATTGTATCACGAACGAGAGGATTATTCTTTATGGAAGGAAACTACATTATATGGTTAATGAAGCGACATGACTGAATTTAAAACATAGGAGGAAAGTAAGTCGAAGTCCATAAGAGAAAAGATTTATCTAATAAGTTCTAATGAAATTTTAATATATGTATTTATATGTATTATGCATATAATATGGTAGTAATTATTTTATAAATTATATATTACATTACTATGCATATAAAATTTTAAATCTTTATAGGTCATATATACATACATGATCTTCTCCTGGTTGGTATATATATAGGAAGAAAATTCACCTTTGATTTTTTAAAAGGCGAATTTTGCTCCATTTTTAACATCTTATATCAATTTTTCTACCAGTGATGAATGATATATATATTCTGTTAGATAATAACTATGTATACTTTACAAATTTAGGTTTTTAGTAATTCATTTCCATTTCATAAACCTTAGTCACCCCGCTTTTTATTGGAGGACTAAAAAGCAAAATCTAATAAAGTATATACATGCATAGCGATACATTTAATTTGAAGACAGAATCAATACTTCAAGTGCAAATTAAGTAATTTCTTTATTTTATATTCATATATAAAAATGTCCCTGAAAATAAATAAGGTTAATCAACATCTCAAACATGTCATTTTACATTAAGGCACCCCATTTTTTTTCCATCGTTTAGTTTTTTCTCTTTTTCTTTTTTAAGGAACATGCAAATTAAACATATATAAATACATATATATAATATACGCATAGTGAATAAATGGGAGGAGCTAACGTAAGCAAACCTTTGCAAAATTTAAAAAAAATATATATATATATTAAATAATTAATATACACCACGTGCATACACAGATAATTGACAATTACTAAAATTTAATAAGTTGTCTCCAAAAATAACTTTAGGGTTTCAAACATTTTGAGAACTTGCTATATTTAAGAATAGTCAGCCATAATTTAAGCGGCACAATGTTATTCTTAATAAGAGCAATCGATATATATATATATATAGACAATAAAGTTTAATGTAGGAGTAACAAAATTAAACCTACATGTTTGTGTGTCCACCGTACCATTTGTGAAAACACTAGAAGGGCTAATTCTAGCTAGGGTTTTCTTGATAATAACCGTCCTTCTTCCCGGTGGCGTAAAATTTTTTAATAATAGCTCAAGCCACCTTTTTCAAATACACATAATAGCAAATAAAGTACATGCTTAAGTAGATAGATATCATCACGTGCATCTGCACGTCATTAATCACCAATATGGCGAATCATCCATGGAGGAAGAAGTGCTCCATTGCGGTGTGCTGGCCCACCGGTTGCTGCACTGACATGATCCATTCCTCCATGGTAGGAACTAACCCTGCATTAGTAGAAAATAGAAAGTGAAAAAGAGGTAAGTAGTGTTGATGCTTTAAGTTATTGAGTAACAATGTATGTAACCGAGATGGATCCTCTCCATTTACTATCTCTGAATTTTTTCCTATATATTTTTGAAATGTTGTCACGTATAATCAATAATTAAGATTATAAGAGAACCGACGAAAGATAAATAGTAAAATTCCAAAGCCCAGAAAAACTATACTCTGTACATCATCATTTGGCCTAAATTTTCTAATCAAAATTTCCTAATGTTAAATGTAAATGAGAGAGAGAGAGAGAGAGAGAGAGAGAGAGACCCAATGTTAAGGGGTGGCAGCGGCTGAGAGAGGATGACTGAAGATGAGGTGATGCTACCATCCGCAGCATGTTCCCACTGATGAGGCTGCTGTCCTACAGCTTTTTCCTTTTCCTTGACCTAATTATTAATAGAATAATCATACCGGAAATAAAACATGTTACATATATACCCATACTACTAGCTAGCTAACTAATTATATATTTCTGTTACCGTTAGGAAATTTTTTTTTTCAATACCTTTTTTGTTACTTATTTATGGCTCAATTGACTCTTATATCTGTATATATCTGGTTAAGATCTAGTGTTGGGAGAAGCTTGTTGTGTATGTTTTAGTTATGGTTAATTTATTTATGTCTTTTTGTCTTGTTTTTATAATTGTTTCTTAGTTATGTTTAGCTTAGAGGAAGAGATTTTCGGTGGTTTTAAAATTGTGTAAAGAGTAGCGAGACATAAAATTAATAAGCAAAATCA
This sequence comes from Combretum micranthum, assembly GCA_024138025.1. Lineage (NCBI taxonomy): Eukaryota > Viridiplantae > Streptophyta > Magnoliopsida > Myrtales > Combretaceae > Combretum > Combretum micranthum. The sequence continues at coordinate 227,804 of JAMXBD010000615.1, forward strand.
TGAATTGGCTAGATGGATAAGTGGTTTTTCCTCCTAATATAGTTGTAACACAGCTGTTAGAAAATGGAGAACGGTATTAGCTCTATTTATAAGGAGACCAAAGTTCATACTATTAGGTCATAATAGTCTAGGGAGATGGAGTAAGTATCTCCCAAAGAATTAGACCATATAGACAAATGACTTGGGAAATTAAAATGGATTTATAACAAGTTTGACAATATAAGTTGTTCAGCTTCTAGGGAAGCTTATTTGACTTCTTAAGGTAGAATGGTTCTCTTCATGCAAATGTGTTAATCATATACTTGCATAGAATAATTATTTCATTGAATTTTTCCTTTACAAGACGACAACAACGACAACAACAGCAACAACAACAACAACAACAGCAGCAGCAGCAGTAGCAGCAATAATAATAACATTAATAATGTTGTTGTGCTGGTCACTAGTAAAAAAGTTTGTTTGAAAGGCGAAATTTTTCGTCTCAGTAGCTTCAAATTTCGACTCAGTAGTACTCATCATCCTAGTCAGCAGTCCGGCGAAATTGACCTCATTTTTTAGGATGAGGGGAAATTCGTCTCTCATTCTTTAAGAGGCGAACTTCTCTTACTTTTCGCCTCCTCTACCCACTTTTTTACTAGTGGGTGAAGGGTTTGTGCAGGTTTTTGGAAAGGAAACACACATATGTAGCTTCATATAATACAAGAGGGTGGAAACAGATGCCCAATTAAAGAATCTCCTAGTTAAACCGAGCAAGCCCTTAGATGATTATAATATAATATTCATCCAATCTAGTAACTTCTAGAATATTATTTTATGTTTGGTCTTGGAGACGTGAACTTGCGACATGCCCATTTTACTAGCTAGACGTTATTCCCAATACTCCGTCCTTAACCTGTCATTTCCTTACATATATGACAAGAAAAAAAAAAGTATACATTATGTATGTATATATTTTCTAGGATAAATTATACGGGTACTCTTTGAAATATTTTGAAATTATGCAAACCTTACTTTTTTCAAAAAGTTAATAATCATCCCCTGGAGCAACAGTGGGGTTCTATATATATATATATATATATATATTATTAAATGATAGCTTATTTATCTCTTAAAATAAGTATATATATAAAAAAATTAATTTAAAAAAGCCATGTAATATTCATTTGTTTACATGGCAATATAATCATTTCTATAACAAAAACTAAAACATGAATTCCCAAAAAAAATATAGTATAAGCCAAATTCATTGAATCCCATTTTTTCATCTTTCTAAAAAAATATATATTTTCATTTTCTTTGCACTTTTTAAAGTTTAAGATATATAAATATTCTTAAGTTTATAGATTTCCAACTCAGACTCCTCACGCTGTGTCTAGTGTAGAGAAAAAATAAAGAGAAATACTAATTTGACAAGGCTAAAAATTAAAGGAAAAAAATTGAATGCAAAAGAATATATGTTTTCTCTCTTATTTGAAAGAAAGATAGAAATAAATTAATGAATAAGATAACGAGTAATTGTAAATATTACAATAAAATCCAACAACTGACCTTGTCATAACGCAAACATACAATTAAATATCATAGAGCTATTTCTAATCCTATAATAAACACTACTTATTAAGGAAAAATTGGAACCTAAGATTCAAAGTTGAACACTTTTCTCTTAATAAAACTAATTATATCACAAATGCAAGCCTCATTATCTTCATCTTCATCAATGAAACTGAAATTTGCTGATATAAGTAGTAAAGTTGTTCTATAAAAAAATTTAAAAAAAAATGAAAAGAAAATTGGAAATATATATTTCATTTAAAAGGATAAAAAAAGGGTAAATGTAAAAATACCATCTAAACTTTATGGGTGGTGCAGATTCACTCTTTAAACTTCAAAAGCATGGTTTTTGTCCCTCGTAACTATAAATAATTTGCAAATAAGTCTATATCGTCTTATTTTTTCCTTGTTTCGTACAATCCTGCATATTTTCCGTACAAAATCCGTACAAATTCCACAATGAATTTCTATACTTTTTTTACCAAATAGTGCAAAAATAGACTTATTTGCAAATTGTTTATAGTTATAGCGGTCAAAAACTAGAATTTTCAAGTTTGGGGGGTCAATTTGCACCATCTCTAATGTTTAAATGGTTTTTGCATTTTTCTCTGAAAAAAAAGGATTGGGTAATTTTTATTTACAACTGTATTTTTATTAAGAGAGACATGTTTTGATTTTTGTTAGAAATAAACAATAGATTATATAACCATGTTAATAAATAAATATGATATGATTTTTTTTTCTATTAACTTCTCTTACCTATTTATTTTAAGAGACAAATAAGCTATAATGTAATAATATATGCGAACGCTGCAACAGCTCTAGGGGTAATTGTTAACTTTTTGAAAATGTAGAATTTCATATAATTTCAAAATTTTTAGGGGATGTCAATATAATTTACCCTATTTTTTATTTGTAGATCAAAAAATGAAGATACGCTATTGTTTTATTTGTACACTATCATAAGACACACCGGCCCAAAAAAAGAAAAAACTATCATAAGACACTTGTCTAATACCTGATTGTGTTACCATAGTTAAATCATGCAGAAAACATATTTTTATAATATATAAATGCGATAATATAATAGACTAGCTAATATACACGATTATATGTACTAAAAAAGACTAACCATAAATCCATCGAACAGACTCACTAACATTATTCTCCACAACATATTTTCTCATTAAGGATGTTATTATGCCTAATGTATAATAATTCTGAGGGTACTTTGATAGGAGAGGAAAAATTACGTATACACTTTATGGGGCTAAACCCGCATTTTTTAGCTTGGAGAAATATTTGAAATAAATAATTCAATTAAAAAGATAGAAGAACAATTTATACAAACATTTTTATTTTTCATATAATAAATATTATGACCACGACAATAGAGAATAAATAGATAAAGTACTCTATTGCTGTATCTGTTTTTCAGTTCATTACATGTATGCTCATGCTTGCCGCAATCTATATGGAGCATATGATAATAATCGTATGGAATATATATATATATATATATAAATTACCACGTTTGTTGGTATTTGCATTATCATACAAAGTTCTTGTTTTCATGCAGATTAAATTTTTCATACGACGGAATCTTTTATGATGCTTTATAATTTTTCTTTTATTATTCCTAGAGATCCATATAAATGAACAAGTGAAGAAACATGAAAAGGGAAGCACGAGAATATAAAGGTATGTAGTTATTAATTGTAAAATTCGTTTTTATTAAGTTTATTAGAATTTTTTTTTCAAAAAAAAAAAAAGAATTTTGAATCATATCTTAGGTTAGAATTTCATTTTTCTTTTCTTAGTTTTGTCAATATGTGTTTGATCCTTAAATATAAGTCTTACATGAAAGCCCATCCTGTATACGTATAAACAGTTTTGGCTAATAAGGAATTTGAAACTCGTCTCAACTTTACTTGAGAAGGACCTAAATTGTTTTTAAATACTTAGAATATTAACATTGGAGGTACTTGACACGAATACTTAAGCAAAGGACCTCAATTTTTTTAAGTTCTTATGGATATAAAAGTTTCTTCAACTTTTTGAGGTCATTCTTGAAGACCCCAAAAAAACAAGTTCCTTAGTATTTTATTATTATTTTTAAAAGTAAGGTATTATGTAAACATACAAAGTATAAAAAGAAGTAAATAAACTTATGTGAAGGATCTTAGGGATAAAGTAGTAAAGTCATTTGAAAGGAAAGTTCTTTTAAATACTGGTATAACCTTAAGGATCTTATGAAGGACTTTATGGATATGGATGCTCCTAACCATAAATTTATAAGATAAATTGCATTGAATGCTAAAAGTTACCTCTTTGAAACTGTTAGCAAAACATCAGTATTCTTAACTATATAGGGATCTCTTAATTATTATAAATATATATCTAAATAGAAAATCTAGGAATATGACCATTTAATTGTCCATGCAATATAATCAGAATGTAACACTTGTTTACTAACATTATTAAAGATAATTACCTAAATAAAAAAACACATAATTATTATTATCAAAATATCAATAAAAAATTACATCTAAAATATATGATTTTGTTTTTACAAGAAATCACTTATTTAACATGTGATTTTAAAATTTTAGTATGTTATAAAGTCGCAAATTAACATACTATTTACTATAAGTAGAAAGTAAAAACTGTAAAATCATATATTAACATGTGATTTAGCATAAATGAAAGGTTTCACTATTTTGGCAAAAATCATAAAAATTGCATGTAATATATGCAACATTTGTAGAAAAAATAAAATAACATCTTATGCAATTTTGTGACCATTTTTAATAATGATTTTAATATAATTGTATTTGCGTAAATAATATTTTAATAAATCGGCAAACCAATAATTTTCTCATTTAATCAATTATGAGAGAGAGACACACCTTTTTTGCAAGCATGTTGTTTTGCTCCTGCAAGGCTTTGTCCTGTAACAAGAAAGGATGGAGCTCAGATTCCAATCAAAGTTTATACAATTAGTTCATGGGAATAATCCGCTGCAATTACACCACCAATCCATATTATTTAGCAACGCAATTGACAAAATATATTAATCAAAAGCAACTAAATGCTTCATTATGAAAAATTGAGAAAATAATATAGGAATATGATAAAATAATTTCTATAATATTAATTTGAGAGGAAAAGAAAAAAATAAATTTCTTCCTGGCATGCAAAGATTTTCAGATTAAATTTGAGATGTCTCTTTTTCAATTTCCTAATTTTCTGTCAATTTTATAATTGATGTTGAAGTATGTGATCTTTTGAGTTTGATAAAAAACAAATTATATATCGATAAGATACCGATGATTAATAAATGATGAATAGGTGAGAAGCAAAAACTTTTATTTTTCGAAACAAACCAAATTCAGATTACACCGCACATTTAATTTAAATCTCAAGGGCAGTCCAACAACAATAATTTAAACTATCATCGATAAGGTACAGATGGCTAGAGTAGCAGATGCACCGATAAGGACTGTAAATAGTTCACTTACGGAAAAAATTGAAGTCTTTTAACACCTATACATGAAAAAGATGTAGATAGCACGACTAAGAATACTACTTTAATAGGTTTTGAGCTTTCCAATGTACAAAAAATACGTCAAAAACCAACTTTATTTGACGTCCCGAAAAGACTTTCTATGTCAGTGAGCCCTTGCTTGATGGCCGCAGCTTTAATTATTCTTGTTGGTTGGGACTAGTTAGCACTGCTTTATATGGTTTCTTTTTTCTGCACCAATTGCAGCATTTTATAGTTTCTGTTAGCAGCTCACCAATGAAAATTTTCCCATATAACGACAAAACACAAAGCTTTCTTCCAATTACCTCAAACAAGCTATATTAGAGATCATATTTTATTATTATATTGCATTAAGAAGCATTCAAATCAGTTTTTTAACTCGTCTCAATGCATTTTCTTTTCTTTTTTCTTTTTTCTTTTTTCCTTTTCTACTCTCTTTTCTCATTTTAAGTTACTCATCCTTAATTATCGAAATAATGACAAGCTAAGTATCTATATTTTCATATCTTTATAATTTAATATCACATATTTTTTGACAAATTAATACTTATGCTTTCAACATATATATAATTTAGTGTCTGTGTTAAGTAATAATTTGACGAATGTTTATTTTAATAATGGGATAATGGTAGATTAAGTGTCTATATTATCAATTTTTAATAATTTAATACCACATATTTAGATTTTGGCAAATAATAGCATAAAAAAGTAAAAGTACAAGCATTTTATTAATTATTATCCTATCAATAAAATGAACGTCCATCAATTATTTATTCAATAGAAACAATGAATGCTACATTTTTGTCAAATTTAAAAATGTAACGTCAAATCATCAAAAATTGAAAGTGCAAATATTTAATCGACCATTACCCCTAAAACATCAAAATTACCTAACAGGTCTTTCAAATCATGTATTTGCACATAATCAAACCATTTTAGTCGTGCTATCTAAATCTTTTTCATGTATAGGTGTTAAGACTTCAATATTCTCAGTAAGTAAACTATTTATAGTCCTTAAGAAGGGAAAAAAAAAAAAGAAAGAAAAAACTTAAAATGTTCTCTTTCTTTATCTTATAATTCTTCATTACAGGGACAATTTGCTTTTCTTGTATTTATAAGATCTATGCACTAGTATTTTGACAAGTGCTTATGCTTGGAAGTGAAGAATTTTGTACTTGAAAGTTCCACTTATATTATATGTTAATTGAAAACTCTCCGATTAACACACACACACACACATATATATATATATATATATATTCTAGTAACTTATTAGATATTAAACAGAGTAGAAATTCAATAGAGATAGTTAACCAAGCTCAAATAAATTTTTTTTTTTTGGAAAAAAGATTTGTTTTGTATGATACACCGTGTGCTCTATACATGTGTTATAAAAACTAATTAAAATTTAATAAATGCAATAAGTGAAAAATATAGGAGGTGATTGTTCTAAAATCTATTAATTCTAATATCATGAGTATCAAAATTTTATAGGCATTTACATGATATAAGATTATACATGCAATGTATAATAATTAATGATTGTTGTTTTTTATTTTTTTATTGGTAAATATGAAGTGGAGATGGTAGGAATATGAGTAGATAGTAGCATGCATTAGTGAATAGGACTGCATATAGATTTAGAGCACTTGGGCCCTTTTAATTATGCATTTATTTGGTTTCTAGATTTTATCAAGTATTCAGTTTTATTTGTAAAATTTTTCTATATATAAAATTTATATATATATATTTTATCTAAATATCTAGTTTTAAGTTATCCTAAAGTGATATTAAACAACGCAAGAAGACGATTCGAAAAAGTCCTTAGGATATTTTTTAGTACTTATAATATAATTTAGGTATAAATAAACAAAAGCTTATGATATTACCTCCTTATATATTAATAAGAATGTTATGACTTCTCTCTATATTTATTGCACTTATTACAATAGAGAAAAATACACAAATAAGTCCTTACAGCTTTGTGCAATCAAGTTTGTATACTTAGTTATGCAATTAAGCTCTGGCGCTTGTACATTTACATTTGTTTGACCAGATCCTAAACACTGTTCACAATAATAACTTTAACAAGCTTTAAAAAAGCACTTACATATTCTTAACTTTTTTTCTAGTAATTATAACAGGAAGATGATTCGAATTTAAAACTTCTCACTTGAGAGATCGGGTTTAATGCTACTAGGCCACAAAACTATTAACATCCCAAACAAGTTTTACTTTTATAAAATAGCATTCCAAAATATTAATAGGATACATAAATAATTAGAGATTAAATGTGTAAAATCAGAATTCAAGTACAGATTAAACAAGTTACAATATCAGAATAATTTTTTTTTTCATCACACTTGAGAACTGCACGAGCATATTTAAATAATTAATTGCGAAAATACAGGAATCTAATTATGCACAAATAAAGTTCAGGATCTTCATTGCACTGTAATCTTAAGGGTTTAATATTCTGCCCATTACTAGTGAAGAAGTTTTAAAAAAAAAGGAAAAGATAAAAAAAAGGGCCGAGATTCACTGTACCTTTTTCTGGAGCTCCGAAATAGACTCATACATGAGTTGATTCTGCAAGTGTTTGGCACAGAGCGTAGCCACAAATAGAAAACATGTGTATTAATATATATATAAATATATATATTCATCAAGACCTTGCAAATGTAGATACCTTTCTTGACCTAATATGTTTAAGTGCTGAATCAAGCTGCTGCTCCAGATTTTGAAGCTCCTTGAGACTCAAAGTATCAAGATCTTCTCCCATCAAATTCCTGCAAACACGGGTAATACTATCACTCACTACATAGGTCTTATTTCATTCTGTTCTTTAATAGGCAATTATCGTATTTGATACTTGAACTTTGTCTATTTTCATAATTAATTACTTAGAGTTTCAAATATAAATTTGATACCTAAACTTTACTCATTTTTACAATTTACTACTTACATTTTGCAAAACTTTGCAATTATCAATTTGAATTTTGATCATTTTTATAATTAACTACTTTATCTATAAACTATATAAATAAATTTGAAAAGTCTGTTAATAGTAAATTAAAAATTTGAAACTTCCTTTTACATACTAAATATGACAGCCTTCTTTGATACAAACGAAAAGTGGTAATAATTGAACCGGCTACTTTCAGATAGACAGAAATAATCCTGTAAGATTTATGCACTAGTTTTATACAATTTTTGCCATGCGACTTCAAGAGAGATCTTTGATGAATTTAAATGACAAACACCCCGCAAGAAGGCATAAAAGTTTTTGTACCTTACCTACTACGGCTACACCAACCTGCGTGGGATTAGCTATTCTTAAATTGTGTGCTCTAGAACTAGGAATTAAAAAGTTGGTACACATACAGATACCTTTGGTTTTTCTGCAAAATTTCCATCCTGGCCTTGAGCTTTGCATGCTCCAAAGTCCAGTTTCCCTGTGCATGAGGGACCAAAATGATCAACGGCAAAGCCATTCTTTATCACAAAACAGTAAGTGATTTTTATATTAACACAAAAATGCAGGAGAAAAGCTTTAATGCCACTGTATGTCACATGAATCAATCAATAGCATGTAAGTATAATGACATTTGATATGTAATATGTAATTAGTTTTTTAAAAACTAACGCTTTTAGGGTTATCTAAATATGTAACATATTAGTATTGATAATTTTTTTTTCCTAATATACTCATTTTCCGTTCAAGTAATGTGTGTTGCAATGAAAACAAATAAATTGAAATACATTATCTTTTTGAGGATACCTGTGATTATATTTATATTAATCAATGTAGCAATCGGAACAATGGGGATGTGAGAAAAGAAAGACATAATACCCATGAAACATGAACATGTCCTCAAAGTAGAAAAGTTCGACAACAGCGAATATTATTTGTCACATAAACTTTCAAACTTATATCTAAGCCAATTTAGCAACTCTTGTCATCTTAAAGTTGATTAAAAATGGGACCTCAAATAAAGTTTTCACTCAAATGAAGTGTTTGTATTATTAGCTAGTGACCTTGATACGTAAAATCTTATGGGACAATATGTGACGACGACGACAACAACAACAACAACTACAACAATAATAATAATAATAATTAAGCCTTCATTGTTTTAAGTGATTCAGACAAATATTTGTAAAATTGTTAAATAACAGTGATTTAGTGCACAACTCTGGCATAGCACAATGAATGGCGGACTATTAAGTAATATGGCTAAAAAATTCATATGGAATAGTTGAATTAATGTTTTAAAAAATTAATAATATTCCAAATGTTTATAACGAGTGGTCTATACTAGTAGCATTTCTGGTAAATAGATGATCCTTCCAGTTACCTACTCTTAAATTTAATGAACTTATATTTCTAAAGTACTACCAGGTGCAACGGTTTTAACTAAGAAGAAGAAGAAGAAGAAGAAGAAGAAGTAGTTATATTGATATTATATGATATTTTGAGAATTAAGACAAATATGACTATTAATTTAAGAAGTAATGAAAATTAGAAGTGAGAAAATGAAGAGGACAAAAACAGAGAGTAGAGTTATATTAGCATATGTTTAAATGCCCCTTAAAACTTATTTGGTGTAAGGCCTAAAACAATTAAAATTTTGATTGACTCAACTAGGACTCGGAGCACTTATATAAATTTTGAGACAAATTTTAAAACTTAAGAGAAATGCAAAAAGATCTCAGCAGTTTTAGTTATGTATAGATGGTACGTGTGTTTTTACCATTCCGTGACTTTTCACACCATATGATAGCCCTAAACTGTTATCAAAACTTCAAAATTATTACTATTTGTAATTCTTTTTTGTTATGCTTTAATCCTTTCTATGTTATGATGGAATGAATCATCAAGGAACAACTAGGAAAGGAAAGAAAATAAAAAGAAAAATTACCAAAGAATTTGAATCATTCATTGTGTTTGGAAAATGAAGAAGAAGAAAATGGATAAAATCTTAATTATTATTATAAAAGACAAAAAAAAAAGATATAATAGAGAATCACAATAGGCTAATAAAAGAAAATAAGTAATTTAAAAAAGAAGAATATAAGAGTAATTCCAAAAAATTTCTCACTTTCTCTCTTTATTAGCTTCAATTTAAGGGAATGAATGGTGTAATCCAATAAAATTGTTACATCCATTTTCTTTAAGGCTAAAATGAGTCAACTTATTTGTGAGCTACTCAAACTCGGCTCGTTTTAGGCCTGACTTGGTTCAACTCGAGCTCAAACTCAATCTCATTATTAGGCTCAAGCTTGTATTTAAGCTTACGAACAAACCGTTGAGGGCTTGTTTAAAAGATATAATAATATATTAATATAATATTATATATAATTATTTATATTAATTTGATACTATAAATATAATTAAAAATATAAATATATACATAAATGAACCACGCTAAACAAGCTTAACTATTCAAGCTTGGACTCTAGATTTCTTAATTGGTTTAAGTCCAAACATGTATATTTTAAGCTCATTAAGAGCCTAGCTCGATTTAAGCTTGTTAAGTCTTTAGATGAGCGAAACCCAAGCTAGTAAAAGCTCACCTCAATTGCACCAATAATTTTTCTTTCTCTTTCAAAACAAATAAAAATATAAATTTCATCCTTGATTTCATCCCCTCGCAGTCATTCCCTCCTAATTTCATATTTTGAAAAGTCTCTCACCATCCCATAAATTGCTTTACGGTATATTTGCAGATAGGCCTCGAAACTTTCAAGCATAGTTCTCTCTAGGTGTTATATGTATAGTACCGAAGTCAATATGAAAAAATAGAAAAAGCAAATGATGGTGATGGGTTGACATACACTTGTTCCAGAATCTGTTCCAAGAATCTGCCTCTCCGCATAGGAGTATCTTTCGTAACGTTCCAGAATCCTTTCCATGCTGTACCCAAAAAAATAATAAAAGAATGTTACTTCCAAATCACAGCATCTTTCATGTAGAATTTATGATTTTTGTTGCGTAACTTATCAAATAAAGCATTATGTGCACATAAAACATGAATAAAAATAAGACAAGTATATGGTATTAAATTACACCATGCCTTTAATAATATGTAGATAAATAACATACAAATAAAGAGAAATGGAGGATCTGTGATTTGGAGGAAAAGATTAACTAGCTAAGAGAAACAAAACGACAATCATATGTACTTTGCATCTAGAAGAAGAGGAATAGCTAGGATCTGCAAAAGAAGTGTCCCACTCAATTATCATGTCTGGTAATTTTCACAAATCCACGTTTATCAATTTTCTAATTCTTCAATTGCTAAAGTAACACCTTCTTTATCCGCATTTATTGCGTAAATATCAACACTTAATCAACATAACTTACGGATAAAGTGCGATCCTTCGCTAGGGTAATTTTTTTTTTATTGTTTTGATATTATTTGTTTATAATTTACATAATGTGAGACTCATAAAAATTTTTAAAATAAAATCATGTTAAGTAACTTTTTAAATAACTTATGGATAAAGATAATCTAAAACTAGAAACTATATAATAACAATGTTAATCTTAAATTCACTCACTCAAAATTTCACAATTTTAACTTGATATTTCAACATGAAATTTTAAGCCCAAAATCTCAAGAGTAAAACACTTAAATTTGATTTACTAAATTAAATATTAATTAAAATAATATTAACATTTAACTTAAACTTAATTAAATTAACGAAATTCTAATAGCTGAAACTTAAACTCAACTTGACTGATAATAAATTGAGTTGTTCCAATAGCTCCCACACATTTACACGCTGATATATTAAACATATATACCTCAAACAAATCCAATCACCAACATAGGCATTAACAGTAAAAGGATCAAATGAAAATGGGGCCGAAAAAGTATAACTTGGTGCATTTTTAGGAGTTAGTAGGCGTAATTGTACACACAATCCATAGAGGTTAGAGGCGTTCAAATGGAGTTTACCCTATAATGAAGTAGGAAAAATTCTATAAATGGAGTATTATTGTTAGCATTATTATTGTTATTATAGCAAATTACCTTAAGCACTCCTATAAATTTTGTAAAATATATCAATATTTCACTTTTTTTTTTAAATACAGAAAAAAAAAAACCCTCCAGAAATGATAATATAAGCACTCAACTTTTTCAAAATAAAACAAATAACACCTGAAAAAAAGACACACCCACCCCAGTGTTGACACTTTTAGCAGGGTAAATGTTGTATTTTTTAAAAAGTGAGGTATCAATTTATTTTGCAAAACTTACAAGAATGATCAATGTAATTTATTATTATTTTTGTTGTTGTTGTTCTTGTTGTAAGGGACGGAAACCATATTAGATAAAAGTAAGTAAATGCCACCATTGAGGAGAATAAAAAATGGAAAAAAAAAAAAAGGATAGGTAAATGTACATTTGGTGCCTAGTTAAATTTTTTTCTATTTTTGTAATTAATCACCTAAAATATAAAAGCATTGCTAATCTCATACCTAAACTTAATCTATTTTTACCATTAACCACTGATTTTTACCTATTTTGGTAATCAATAACTCAAAGGGAGTAAGTCTAGATATTATATATGACTACAAACAGTTTCTATGTAGAAAATAATAATTTAAATTTTAAATAATTAGTTACTAAAATACATAAAAATCAGGCAATAATGTGACATTTACCTAGACAAAAGTAGCAGAATAAAGTAGTTTTCCAACCACAAATCCATGCAGAAGTAAATCCCAAACATATCATCGAAAGTTTCCAGAAGCGTACGAAGAGTAGAATGAAAAGTACATATATTCCTAGACATCATCATGGCTAAAGCGTGCTAAAAAGACTAAAGAAACATTCAATGATATGCTAAAAGCTGCTGTGAGGTATAGATTGGGAAGTTAGTATTGGTTTATAAGATAACAAATGAATTTAACCTGATCTTATACAAGAATGTAGATAAATTAATTACTAATAAATGCTCCATTGGCAGTATATGTAAAATTAAAAATATCAAAATATAGTTAAGACAAGGACACACAGTTTTAGGGCCAAAAACAATATTGGTAGCTATGATCAACGGGACATCGAGTATTAACATACAGGGGGACAAGTTACGTACAATGCCTCAAAGTAATAAAAACTTAGATTTTAAAAAGGTTGATTCCATGGAATCTAACAAAGGTTGTGGGCAATCACATTAAAAGATCATGAGAACTTCTAAAAGAGCAAATACGATGATCATGAGCATCTTAAGATAACTTCTACTCTCCACAGGAGAGAATCCTCTGAAATAGTAATGCATGGAAGAAGGAAAAGTAAAAATCTTGGCTTCCCATAATCACTTGTACAATCATACTGAAAGATCAAGTGGAAGACGCTTCACTATCACGTAACGCTATAAATAGCCTAAAGAAAAACTCTAAATTAAGGTTAAATGGTTTTTACTTCTAGACTACTGGGGGTGGTTGTGGGATGTGGGGGAATCATTCGTGTAATGAGTGAGGAAGATATAAAAGGCTCATTAGTGAAATTTACTATGATATAAAATAGTACAGTTGTAAATATTTTAAGAACCCACTTTCCCATTCCTCTTCCAACCATTACACTCGCAAATTCTTAGCTAGTTATAAGAATGTAAAGGATTGCTAAAGTTGTAAAATCTCAGCACCAGTCAAGGGTCAACTATTTTCCCTTATCTAGAATAGGACTATTCATCAAATCGAACCCAACAAAACTAAACCGGATAAAACCGCAATTGCAAATTTTCTTTTTTTTTTTTTTAAATTTTAGTGCACTTCAAAAAGGATCTAGGTGGTTTATAACTTAGTTTAGTGAGTCAACTCAAACCGGATAACCTCACATCAAAAATAAAAATTTGGTATGATACAAGGGTGAGAGTAAAAAAAATCTCATATAGAAAATATGAGCCTTAAAAGGCTTATAAGAGGAATCCCCAAATATCATTTCTCCTCAGTGAACCCTCCTCCTTGCCTAACAAGTAGTATCAGAGCCGATAGATTGATTACAAAACTCTCATGATTGTTCCTTCATGGGGAAAGAAGAGATTTGTGCTTGCGACTCTTATATGAAACCCATGATATAAGATGACCAGGTAAGAAGCAACTTGCCAAGTTCTTAATAAAACTATAAAGTTTATACTCAAGGAGGAATAAAACCCAAACACATTGTAGAGATTCATACTTGAGGGAGTAGAGTCTCTTAGGATGTAGGTATCAGGTAAAATAATACCACATAAAAAATATAACTTATGTGAAGAGTTCATATGAGAAAAAAACTTATTAACCAAATACTTTAAGGCTTTATATTATATATGGTATTAAACCTATTAGTATATTCTTTCATAATATCAAGTACCTTAGTAAACGCTTCTTCTGTCCTTTATAACAATTGTTGATAAAACCAACTACTATCGTTTGCTTTGACATTTAATTGAATTTGATTTTTAAATACATTCAAATCAAGTTATCAAGTTTGAACTATGCTGGCATCTCATCAAACCAACTTAAAGCTATAACTAATTCGGGAATGAGATGAGAAAATTGAACAAGTTTGAGTCAATTTTAAATATGTATTAAGTTTTATCAAAGTTTAGCTAAAGTCATCATTTAATTTAAATATTTAAAACGGCATGTCTTTAGCAGTTAAAAGATGAACTAAATAAATGTCATCGTCCTAGATAATAGGAAAGGTTAATGATTGAATAATATAAGTTGAAAAATGTTAATGATGTTCCAAGCACTTGCTATATATAAGAGACCAAATAATAAAATAGTATATTTTTATATGCACTTGCTTCTTCATAAATTTATGGTTTGTTTTGAAAAAAGTTAATCAGTGTTTTTTCCTTTTTCTTTTTTTTCCAAGGACTTTTAACATGTACCATGAAAACAACCATTGATAAATCATAATAGTTTATTCACTCCCAGTTTATCTTGGAACCTAATAATATCCTAGCTTACTTTTGAGTATGAAATTTTCAAACGTTAGAGGAATGGTGTACTTATCCTAACATTACTTTTAAACTTCAAAGAGATCTACTTGCAAATTATTAAAGATACTAGTATATGTATATACGATATAATATTATAAATAAAGTGACACCTTTTTAAGACATTACTCTATTTACTTGTACATGGTAATAAATTCTATTAAACGGAGTTTAGCTTTCCTTTTTCTTTCTTTCTTCTTTTAATAATAAGCACCTTGTTGATGGGGTCATGGTGAGAATGGTAATAGAATAAATGCATAGAAACTGCTGCTTTTTTTCATTTTTATTTTGGGAAGATAACAATGTGTGAATGATACTGATACATTTATACATTTAATGAAGAGGAAAACTATATTTATGGCACAACAAATAACATGTTGGATTACAGATTTGCCATAAAATGACTTCTATTTTCACACCATTTTCCATTTTCTCCATATACGTGGTTGAGAAGAGATGAAGGAAGATAGAAATATTTTAGTATAGTGAAACAATAGTGTATGTCATTATATTTTGGCT
Organism: Combretum micranthum; assembly: GCA_024138025.1. Classification (NCBI taxonomy): domain Eukaryota; kingdom Viridiplantae; phylum Streptophyta; class Magnoliopsida; order Myrtales; family Combretaceae; genus Combretum; species Combretum micranthum. The sequence continues at coordinate 243,420 of JAMXBD010000615.1, forward strand.
ATGTTCTGTTCATAAAATAGAGCTAATGTAGCTTGGCACATATGATGAATGCTCACGTAGTAAGTTATGAATGAACTTGCTATTCAACATGCAAACATATATCCACAAAAAATATTATATACAAACCATAGACATAAGTTCATTAAGAACAACATGACATTGGGTTAATCTCGACATAAGTTATTATTGCTTAAGACATAAGAGAGTGGTTCAAGGAATTATTGAGAGATGTCGTAATGTTAATAGTTGCGGTATATCTTACAATAGTTTTTGAACCCTAAAGGAAAAATATTCGATAGGTAATACAAAATATTATCAAAATATATCATATGTGTATGCCAACAAAAATAATATGTGCTTCTCACTACTTATATGTAACACTTGACGATAAGTAGATGCAAAATATTAAGAAAGCAATTCAGAGAAGTTGGTAATACAAATATCAACTGAATTCCAAACCCGATGGATGCAGTTTCATAGTTAGCTAATGAGTAATAGTGAGTACATGCAAGAATTATTCACTCCATTTTATATAATCATTCATCAAATTCAGAAGTTATAGAGACAATGACAGACGAGTGCTAGAGAATTATAAACTTTTTATTTTAATTATCGTGCATCCTATATACAATTATTAATATATGAAAAGATAAGATCATTATTAATTAACGCGAGGGTATTCACTTCATTTTTTAATATTCAATAGAAAATTATCCACACAAGGGTTAACTTGAAAAAAAAAAAATTAATACATAGAAATATGATTGCTTTTACATACTAATAATGTATTAATGAAATGAATCATTTATATCATTCACATTATAATTGTAATTTATGGAATAATCAGAGTCCACTAAGCTTCAGAGGAGTTTCACCATTTCGTTTAACTCTTATTTTTCATTTTAACTAATTTCCTAAAGGCCAATCCACAACTAGGTTAATGTTCAATCTATTAGATCAACGTATTCTTTAATTTTAAAGAGCATTTGAAGTAAAAATATAATGAATATAATATTTTATTAAATTAAGCCATTTTTTAAAATTAGCTTATCTCACTTTAACAACAACAACAACAACAACAACATCAACAACTAACAACGGTATGAATATTAATAAAGTAATATTGATAGCTATTACAGTAGATTGCTAAGTGTACTCATTTAGAGAAAAATTAACCTAGGTACTTTGTTACTATAGTAGTCTGGATGTGTATGTAGATTTGGAAATCAAAATGAACTTCAATCAAATTGGTAGCTACTAAATTGCTTGTAGGATGAACTTGATTTTCTGCTATTAGATTTAAAATATTGATAATCAAAAGTTGAGGCCATGGACCAAAAGCTGCATCATCCTATAAATGTAGCAAGTTGTGGAGAAAGCAATGGAAATTTAGGCATAACGATGAGTGGTTACGCTTGTCGTGGATTGTTTAACACTTGTAATATGAGTAACTCTTCTAAAAAGAAGCAATAATAGGGTTGCAGTGGTAAAGTGAGAAGCTATTATGAATTATTATGGACTAGACATACTAATGGCTAATATTGACAATGAACCTAGGATGAAGCAACTTTTAAGGTTGCAATCTTGAATATGTATATGTGTGCGCGCACGCATGTGCGTGTTTGTTTGTGGTTATAATGTGCTTAAGAAGTTTGAGACACTTGAAACTTGAGATGCCAAGACTATGCTAGTTGCTTAACCTAAATAAGATAATAAATGAATAGCCTAATGCATTTGTTATTCATTCATTTGTGAATAGAATGTGCATATAGATGGTATAACTACTTCATTGGATTTCAATTCACCCCTTGATGAGATATGTTTTTCAAATATTGTACTTTTTTTAATTTAAATTTGGACATATATTATAGATTGGGGTGCAAGATATATTATGTTAGTGTGATATGTGACTGGGGCTTGGTTTTCTTAAGGATCTAATAGAAATGTGCCAAATTATGTTATGTAGGCTATGTAATAGAGATGTAAAAGGTTGGGTTATTCATGTTGCTTGTGTTGTAAGTGCTTAGCTATGTAGTAGCACATGCAAAAGTGTTAACTTGTTTAGTCTATCTATCTATTATGTACCAAAGATGGTTATATGGGTTTTTTTTCCTCTTTTTTTTTTTTTCAAATATTTTGATGGTTGGTTGGATAAATATTTGTGGATTATCAATGTCATTAACATTGATTTGACCTTTTGTGGAGCATTTTGTGGCTATTGATATGTTTGTGTCAATAGATATTTTGATCCTTGGTATGTGCACATGGCATGGTTGTTATGTCTCGGTTTTGGTTGCATGAAAAAAGAAGTAAAATAGATAAAAATGTCAAAAGATTTTTTATTTCTTTCCAATCTAATTTTGTTCCAATAAATTAAAGGCAATGTAATACCTTGAGCTAACTTTTCATCATCCTTAACAGTAGCATCTTATATTTTTTTAAGCACAACTCATTCGGGGTTCAATTTCTTAGTCCTTTGCATACAATGATAAAGAGAAATGACTCCAAAACAAAAGTATATTAATGAAAAAATGTTTCACCATCAATTAAAATGATCTCATTAATTTATGGTAATTGCATTAAATGGTTTTGCAGCCATTCTAGGGTAGTTTTTGTAATCCAAAAATGATCTATACATGAAACTTTGGTGTGAATTCTGTTCCGAATCAATAACTTAGCCATATGTCAAACGACCTTTTCATGTGTAAATGCTGGAAATATTAGTTTGTGTGCATTTTTGCTTTAGATTATTTCTTCTTTTTATTTCTTGGCACTCATCAACTTTCTTTCTGACATTTCCGATGCCAGGTGCATGCCCACATCTGCTACCAGGTGCCGTATAAGCTTTTGGATTTTTTTTTTTTTTTTCTTTTTACCAGAATAAGCTTTTGGATTAAGACAAAACAATAATAACAACAAAAAAAAACAATAAACCACCAATCGGGAGATGACACAAATCCTAGGTGGTCGCAGGTCCACATATCAAAAAGCAAAAGCTTAAGTGTTGACATGAAAAAAAAAAAAAAAAAAAAAAAAAAGGTACACAAATTGTTTTTGATTTTCCTCTCTGGATAGATTTTGTCCATCCATTAGCTTGATTAGTTTAGCTTTCAGAGTAATATATTCCAATAACATCTAAAGGGTTTTAGACCTTTAGTCTCGTCTGTTCTGCCAATTCAGTCAGAAAGTTTCATTTTTGCTCCTGGCTGCCGGTGGTGACAGAATAAGGTTGGAAGACTGGTTACGATACAAGGACATAATAATTAATTATGAATCGTTGTCGTCCGCCTGTTGGTTTGTTTAGATTTTTAATACATTTGGTCGCACAAAAAACAAAAAACTAACCGATCCTTATTGATTATCGTATGCCGTTGCCATATTTTGTCTTTTGCATGTCAAGGTCTCAGCTTAGCCTTAACTCTTAAGGGACTTCGTAAAGGGATAAAAATAGGGCCAGATACCTTAAAAGTTTACTAAACTGTTTCGGGAATCCTCAATCCTTTTAACTTTCATTGACGCATACATCATGGTTATTTATATCAAAAAAAATATCAGCTTTCAGATACTAATTAATGTATAAATATGTAAAATGTTATAACCTTTCTTTGGTTTTTCCTCTCCTTACAAATCCTAAAAATAAGACTTAATACATGCTACTAGACTGTAAAATTATATGCTAATTATATCTTTAACGGAAATATAAATATTCCAAATGTCATAAACTTTCTTTGGTTTTTTCTTTCCCCCTTACAAATCCTAGAAACCCGGTTAACATTTTTTGTCCTTTAAATGTCATTTCAAGTTCCCCTTCCCCTTTTCTAAGGTAAAACTAAAACCTATTGTCCTAAATCATAAATGTACATAAACAAGGCTCCTTTCCAAGCACTTGTTTGTAGAGGAGTTAGAACAGAAAAACCTAACATAATTTTCTTTATCGAGCTAATTATAATAAAACTCCCGATGTGTGATTTGATCGAAATTCTAATTTTACAGATTCGAAATGAGAAATTGTCATCCCTTTCAATTGAATCAGGGTACCCCGATCTGACATGTTTCTTGAAAGGAGTAAGATGAAGCTCAGAATTATGGGTGTATAAAATATTCCAAAATAAAAGGAAGGGGGATTGGTCTATGGTCCATTCAATAACAAAAAAATAGGACTTTTTCAACTTTTTGAAGAACCGAGCAAATGTGTAAGGACCAAGCCAAGGAAGAGTCCTAAAGTAGAGGTGTGAGAAGCACCTCTCATTGAACATGCTATGTGGCAATAATTAAAAATTTTCCACATGTAAGTATATTGAAGAATTTTTCTTTTTCCCCAGCCCAAAGGTATATTCAAGATATGAAGAGGTTTTCTATGTTCTGTTTATTTGCTGTTATGCCGAATAAAATTAGATATACGTTGCATGGTATGAGATAATTAAATGGAATTATTATATTTTACGTATTATTGATGAATTTCCTTCTAATAGTGCAATAATATGTGATTTGCATAAAGCGAACAAATTATGTACATAATCTCCTAACAAGTAAACAGAAATGCTTAGTCACAAAAAAAAATTGAAAATAAAAAAACAAAAGCATAAAACAAATTTAAAAAATTTACATTATGCATTAAATAATATAAAAACTTAAGATCTTCAACCACATGAGGCCATTATAATGTGCTAATGTAGAGAATCGAACTCGGTACCTCAAAGATGAAGCCTGGACCGGATGCTATTAGACACTTGAATGCTAGTTATATTATATATATGTATATATATATATATACAAACCATGTAGACCTTATGATAAATATGTTATATATAAGCATTTAATGCATATTCTATATATAAGTTATTTAACTCATATTCTTTCCCTTTAGCTCCACACATCCCAGCAACAACTAGCGGCTAAAATTAATATACCATTAGACAATGCTCTTGTCATCATTAGGTGGCCATAAAAATTAGGGTTTCTTTTTTTTTTTCCTTTTATTATTCCTTTATCTTAAACATCTACAACGCTTAGAATTTGATTCTTTCATGGAAGATGTTTTCAAACTTTTGTATCAATATAATTACAATCAAAATTTTAAATTTATCAAGTAATATAATAATTGTCCAAGGAAATTATATATAGGTAGCAATGGCTTATAAATTAAAGTGTCCCAAAAGCTTTTCTTGGGCTTTAATTGGTATGTAAATTTAAATATTGTCTTCTATCAACTCTGCTTTTGTCATTCCATAATTTTAATAAAGTAGTCTTGGAATATCGTTACCATACCCGACACATCGATAATGACATAGAAAAAACAAGAGCCAGATTAACGTAAAATTGCCAGATCCAAAGGGTCGTATGCTCTTCATGCTCTTCTTCTCCTTACTTTTCTCGAACATATGTATAACAATAATATACTAATCACGTTCCCTTATTGGTACTGAAAAGGTTTAATATTATATTTGTAATTTTTTATGTTATCCATTTTGGTCGAGGAAAAAGGTACTCTCCAAAATGCTAGTTCCAAGGTTGCACCACGCACCCTAGAATCTGTAGTTTCCTTTTATATGTAACTTTAATAAACAAACAACAAAACATTCGGTTAGCTGATCCATGCTGAATATATGTTTTATTATACTGCAATTTTTTTCGCAGCTCATCATTAGCAAGATGTATGGAATTTGATACAAAAATTATATGATAAAAGAAACGCAAGTGAACTTAAATTAAAGTTATAATTGATTTATATGAGACTATAGATATGTAAGATGTTATGAAGTTTTTATAAAATTTGAGCAATAGGGATATGAGACGGACAAAATTACGTTAGAAAAAAAAAATAAAAAAGATATAGATCTGATGCAGAGCAGATACGGATAAGATTTATAAAATCGAGAATTAAAATAGCACACGGATGGACGTACCATGAGTCGGTTGCATATTCGAAGAGCTTTCCCTTAGTGGAGAAGACAATTAGAGCAACCTCAGCATCACACAGCACAGAGATCTCATGAGCCTTTTTGAGTAATCCAGTCCTTCTCTTAGAGAAAGTCACTTGTCTATTAATCTTATTCTCGATCCTCTTAAGCTGAACCCTACCTCTCCCCATGGTGCGATCAAATCGATTTTTTTTTAATATATTTTTTAAAAATTATGTGATACCTAAATTCGATAGTAAACTACCAAACACTTAGAAAGAAGCTGAAATAAGAACACCCTTAACTATATAGCAATTTAACTTATATAAAGAGATAGAGAGGAATTAATGTAAGGAAGAAGAGTAGAGAATAAAGTAGAAAAATGATATAAAAGATTTTTTCTTTGGTTTTTTTGGTGAAATATTATGTCTTTGGAGGTGGGGGTTATGTTGGAATTTCCTTAAGGAGAATTGTACTAATGAATTTTACTAGAAATATTAGTAGACATAAGATGAGAAAGCCATGGTAATGAAAGAAAGAGAAGGAGGAGAGAAGGAAGGAAGGAGTAAAGAGGAATGGAATATGGAAAGTATGGTGTTCGTTGAGAGTTGCTATGGACACAAATAGAAAGGAAGAAAACTGCTTTGGAGGAAGGGCGTGGTTTCTTTAAGATGGAAATGGAAAACCAGGGTGGTTTCGTCATGCACGTTGTCGAGTTCTCATTGGCTAAAACGACTTGTCAAACACCGGTTCTTGTCTGCTTTTCTCTAAAGCCACATCAGACCAGAGGGCCAGGCCCTCTCTAGTCCGACGTGTGGTGGTTTATAAATATTTCAAACCTAATTAAAAACTTTTTGTTATGCGGTGGGATTTTGTATGGTAATTAAATTTCATGGTGAATGATGTGGTGATTTTTGTCGGTTTCTACTCATAGTTACTGTTTACCTGAAATTATTGCAGTAAAATCTGCCGTTCAAGATAGGATACTAAGAAGTTGAATTGAAGTCGTCCCCATAATGTGCAATATTCGTGAGGTAATTACATACCTTAATATTCTCTCTCTCTAGATTAGGGCGATAGTCTAGCCCTATTTTGATAGATAATCTAACCCTATTTTAATGAAATCTATAGCATTTCTGCATTGCCGTTGCTATTGGGAGTTCTATTTCTTCAAGTAATGATATAAACTACAACGCCAATTATTAAATAGGAAAACAAAATTATGAATTCAAAATTAATTGGAAGTCAATAGATGGTTTTTGCATCTAAATATTTACAAAATTGCGAACTTACTCCAGGTTGAAAATCAAGACGAATAAAAGTTTGAAAATGAGTTAAAATAATCAAAATAGACTTCACCATGTTATTAAATCCACAACTTACCCATGATAGAATATAAAACTTTTAACTATCTCAAACCAGTTACTATGCACTTGCACAAGATGAAATTTTGCACCTACCCCCATCCCCAAACCCCTTGTTGGTGGACCCGTCTCCCACACACACTTCTGTCTTTTTAGTTTTCTTTTGACTTCATTTCTTACACTTGAATCACTCCTAAAGTTTTCGAGGTAAGACACGAAACCCTTATCCCTTAATAGTACTTTTAGTGCTAATTTAGCATAATTAGTTAAATAATAGCACTAATTAACTTCTGTACAATTTTTTTCACTAAAAGATGAAGGAAATGATGAGAGTTTAGAAGAGGAAAAAGCTACTCACATTCTCTAAATTCAAATTAAGGAAAGGGTTAATTTTACAATTGAGTTTAAGTTATTATTTAAGCATTCTATGCAGAAATACTAATATGGGTACATTATACACTGATGGGGTTAGTTAAATTATTATTGTTGAATTGCCCTTGAGATTTAATTAAATGTGAGAGCTTGGAGGAGAAGGATTTGAAACTTTCTCAAGTAAGGTAGGCTTCTACATTTGCTCATGATAATGTGGATTGAAAGATTGTGAAGTGGGTTTGAGTGTGGCTGTATGTGTTGTTGGCATGATGTGTTCAGAAGTGGTGATGGTGTTGTGTTTCGGTAATTGCTAAAGGTTTTTGGTTAATTGATGTCTTTGATGAGTAAACTGATGCATGTCTTAGAGTAATAATAATATGAGATTAGGTGTTTGATTAGTTATTGGTCAATTGTGTGATTGGAAAGTGAAATTGTGTGTAAAGCTAATGTAGGTGTGTGGCATGGATGTGTATAAATGGATATTTAAATTTGGAAATTATGATAAATATGTGTTTATGTATTTTTTGTTAACTTAAATTATGTAAGTAATGGATATGGATTGTGCAATATATTTATACACGTTGAGTTTCATGTTAAGCTTCATATGACAAATATAAGAAAACTTAATTAAATTTTGTATAGGTACAATAGGAGGTTATTTGGATAAGTAGGAATATGAAGGGTATATTATGTAAGCTGAAGGCTTTGCTTTATAATGTTGGAATTTTGAATTTATATGTGATTTATATGTTACAAAGTGCGAGAATATATGTTTTAGTATCAAAATACCATTTCTCATATGCATAGACCCCTTTTATGATATGTATGCTAAGAAATATGTGAGACATGATATGTAACGTGTTTATTTGAATATAAAGATAATAATAATATAATTTACAAGGGAAATCAAGATTTGAATAATATTGAAGCATGATACATATGTTACGGCTTTTATCAAATTAATAGCTAAGTTACATTTTGCCATGTTATTGATGGTTGATATAGTGAATAAAGGAGTATATATTAAAAAATACATAAATTGTATGTAAATGAAAAAAACAATGGTATTACCAAATATAATTGAACATAGTAATTAAGACAAGAACCTCATGATAACATGAATTTGGAATAAAAAAGGAACCTAAGTTTTGTGGAATATGGATTGAATATTAACAATTTTAGGTCTCCAAATTCAAAACATAGATCACTAATGGATTATTTGCCTAAATCAATAAACGAACTTGATTCTAAATAATTAATTAAATAACTTGATTGAATAAAACTAGTAGCATAGAAACCTCAAAAGAATCAATTACCTATAACCTAGACTCAATGCACACAAATCGAAGTTATAAACTAGGATTTATAAACATGTGGACCATAACCCGAATGCTATGTCCTAAGAGGATCGAAGCTCATATTACGAATAATGGCAGTGCTAAAAGAGAATACTGAGAAATAATAAGGTAAGAGAAAGAAAAATGTAATATGAAAAAGAAGAGCAAAACCTCACTAAAGATAGAAGAGAAGCAATTTACAAAGAAGAAATTACTCAAACCCAAACTCCAATACATTCAAACTCTGACTCTTAAGAAACTCACACTGAAATTGATATTTTATTGTTGTGTTTCTGATCACTCACACTAACAAAACTACACAGAAATGACCTATTTATAAGATATCTCTAAACTAGTTTGGTAAGGATAAGTGGTAATAGTCTTAGCAACTACTATTCATATTACATACTCTAAAAATATCTTAACTAATTTCTATATTTCTAGAAAAATATGAAGTAATACATCTAGAAAATATCCTACCTACAACAACTAGAAAATTCTAAACAAAATATAAATATGTGGCATAAGATTAATCCATATTACAAGTCACCACCTTAGCTTAAATTGCCACTTTAAGTTGTCTAATCAGAGGTACATATACAAATCAAGTTCATACAATGTTTGAACTTGGTTATTGAAAGAGGCTTCGTTAACACGTCAACTGGATTGTCTTTTCTATGAATCTTCTTCACTGCAATGTCACCTTAGGAAATCACATCTCAAAAAAATTGATATGTGATATTGATATGCTTTGTTTCCAATGAAGCATTTGATTTTTAGTCAAATGTATTTAGCTATTGTAAAAGGCATTTGTAGGCATCAAATCCAATCCGAATTCATTATATAAGCCTTGTTACAAAATGTTTCTTTGATTGCCTTTGTTGGCGCCATATATCTTACCTTCACTGTTGACAAAGCACTTATTGCCTCTAAGGTTGACTTTTAACTAACAACACAATTACCTATGCAAAACTCAAATCCAGTAAGTAATCTCCTTTTGTTGAGATCATCACCAGCATAACTTAAGTCATCAAAACCAATTAAGCCTCCATTCCCTTTTCTAAATTCAAAGCATGCATCAACCAAACCTCACAAATATTTGACAATCCATTTCACTACTTGCTAGTGTGCTTTACCAAGGTTAGCCATAAATTTGCTAACAACACTAAAAATAAGGACATCTAGACAAGTACACACCATAACATAAATCATGTTGCCAAGTGCACTTGTGTAAGAAATATGTATCATATCATTAATATCTTCATTTATTTGGGGGGATAAGATTCTTGATAGCTTGAAAAGAGCTTATAGTGAAGTACGAACAGATTTAGCATTTTTCATCTCGAAATGCTCTAAGACCTTCTCAATATAATGTTTTTAAGTTAGAAATAACTTCTTGTCTTTCTCTCTCTTTGTATCTACATGCCAAGATTTTTCTTTATTGCTTTCAAATCTTTTGATAAGAATCAACAAGCTCAAATTTGTTGGAAAGGCAAATAGAAGAAAGAAAAAACAAGTGTGGAAATAGTAGACTTGTACACCGGCAACATAGACCACCAACGTTGCCAACCTAGTCCTCCAACTTTCAACTGGCCTTCAACATGACCAGAATTGAAATTTTAAAGCTGAAGTCAAGGCTGCCAACTTATGTAATAAAGGCCACTAACTATAAATTTATTTAATTTAGGGTATTTAAATTCAAAAGGAAGACATCAATTATAAAAGGATTTTATCTATCTAGTATCATCAAAAGACTCTTTTAGAGCTATTATGATGCTTGTAGCTCATTATGACTTAGAGCTCTATTTAAATGGATGTAAATACAACTTTTTTTATGGCAACGTTGAGGAAATAATGTATATGGCGCAACAAAAAAATGTTGAATACAAGACACCAAACATTTGGTATGCGTATTCAAGAAATCCATCTATAGACTAAAGCAAACATCTCATCAATGGTATTGAAAGTTTGATTAGGTGATTTTCTCTTTCTCTTTCGCTTTCAAGGAAAATGCTATGGATCAATATTTATATCACAAGATCAATGGGAGTAAATTCATTATTCTAAAGTTGTACGTTGATGACATTTAGTTTGTACGTAACGATGCAGGCTTATTGCATCTAACCAAGAGATTTCTTTTAAATAATTTTGAGATAAAAGATCTTGAGAATGCATCTTTTGTATTAGGCATACGAATCTATCATGATCATACACGAGATATATTAGGCTTAATTATCATAAAGGGCATATATCATAAAGTACTTAGTTGATACAACATGAAAGATTGTGCATCAAGAGGCACTTCTATAGCTAAAGGTGATAAGTTCAATTTACTTTAATGTCCTAAGGTTGACATTAGGAACAAGGCATGGAGTAGATTCCTTATGCATTAGCAATGGGGAGTCTTATGTATGCTCAAGTATGTAACCATCTAGGTATTACGTATATTGTTAAAATGCTTGGCAGATTTCTAAGTAATCTTAGGAAGAATCATTGGAAGGTAACAAAAGACATTATGTGTTGTTGAGAACAAAGGATTATATGCTCACATACCGGTAAATCTAATCATTTAGAGATCGCGATATGTTTCGACTTCAATTTTGTTAGATTCCTTAATAATAGAAAGCTAACTTCTAGTTATATTTTCTTAATGGCTAGTGGAACTCTATGATCGAAAATTGCTAAACCATCACTTATAACCTCTTATACCGTGGAGGTGAAATTCGGTTGCTTGTTATGAGGCACTAAACCAATAAATATGGGTGTGAAATTAATTATAGAGTTGCAAATTGCAAATGGTATGGAGAGACCAATAAAGATTAATTATGGTAATAAGGCTGCTAGACTATATTCCAAGAACAACAAAAGTTCGTCACAATTGAAGCATATTAACATAAAGTTTCTCGTTGTTAAATAGAGAGTTCAAAGTTTTCAAGTGATAATTGAATATGTTAATACAAATCTCATGGTTGTAGATCTACTTACTAAAGGTTTACCACCTAAACTATTTCATGAGCATGCCACGTACATGGGTGTTATACATTTTGATGATATGACATTTTAGTGGGAGATTTCTATTGGATTTTTTTTTTTCGCATTTGAGATTTGCTATTTGTTGATGTACAATTGTATTATGTTTTATAATTGACTCTATCATGGTTATTTGTTGAATTCTCTAAAACAAACTATGTATATTCCCATTGCGATTGTGCATAAAGTAAGAAATATGTTATGAGTTATAAAGTAAGACTTATTGGAAGGCATGTTAAGGATCATATTCCATGTAATTTCCATACTAACCATTCATATTTGATCTATGTCATCATTAATTATATTAAGATTAGTGACCATTGATGGGACTTGTCAGAACAAGAGGATGACAAAGACCGCTTTGATGTTAAATATTGATATGGTTAATGGACTAGATTGTTATGAAGATATGTCTAATGTAGATTGTAAAAGCTAAGCTCATAACATTTTGTATGATCTACAATTATCAGGTAATATATGTAGTCCAAGTAGGAGGTTGTTATAATTTTGTGAGTAATATATTAATTAATTGTATATTATAAATGGTCTAATTGGGTTAATTGAGGAAATAAGCCTTTTTAAATAAAAATGACCACTCGGTTATAGATGGTATAGGTTTTAAAACTCATCTTTATCTACTTTTAAGTATGGATTTTAATGCGTAGAAAATCATTTTTTATTTTGCTTATTATGATGGACAATAGTGAAATAAGATAATATAGGTCATAAATAAGATTGAAGTCCAAAATCTAAGTAGTGAGGGTTTTCTAATTCTACCTTCTTTTCCACATTCTATCAATGAGAAAAATCATGAGAGGAGACACTACTTTAGACCGGAAGACTAGAACATTCTCAAAGAAATTAGTCTTCTCTATAGATTCACACTCACACTTATATAATTTCGTTCACTGTGTTATGATTTCATGCATGGAATCTTGGAATTGTTTCATATAGAAATCCATTAATTGTTCCAACATAGCAAACAAATTGATACTACAATGATGTTATCTAATATTTTAACTATTTATATAATCTCAAGTAATAATTTTTAATTGAATAAAATTTAAAAAAGAAAAGAAAGTAACTTTCGAGTTTGTAAATCCAAGTAAAATCAATTGATTATTCATGAAGATCCAATTCCTAAGCTACTAGCGGCTTGGCAAATGAATTGATCAAATACTCTCTAAGTAAAAATATCTGTATTATTATTATTATTATTATTATTATATTATTATTATTATTATTATTATAAGAATCATTCTAATTGAAACAGACATAAAAAAAAAAAAAAATCAAAACATTGTCAAATTAATGAACCAAACTCACCCTGATATTGGATGATTTAGCATGTGGTTGGTATTATAATTTGGACGTAAGAGCAAGTGAAAAGTTGGGTTAATAACTTAACGTCCACTGAAGTAACAAACGGCCTCTATGGCTAGTGTTGTCTGCGCCACTTGGGCCAAACAACAAATTTCTTAAACTTCATAATTAACTAAATTTCAATAATTTGATATTTGATTTAAATCATCAATTGTAACTCATTGGATGCCTTACATGTGTTAATAGGGATATAAGTTCATTTGTTAAAACGATTTTAGTCTTCATCAAGTAAAGATGGTCGGTATAGTAAACCAGTTAAGTACTTCCCAAATAACACGAATATACACTCATAGAAGGGAATTAATTTCAAAGTCCATAAAGGATTTCTTCATGAAGTTACTTCATATAGTCCTCTCGAATCCATAATATTTTAAAATAAATTCATCCGAAACAAAGATATTTTTTATATTGTATGTAACCATTTGCTATTTTATTAAATCAGTTCAGACAGCTTAACAAATAGATTTTGAAATTTGGTGCTTAGATGTCTTTTAGGTTTAACTCCGCTATCTTATACAGGGTTTGATGTTAATTCGGGGTTGATCTAGCAATGAGGACTCTTTTTAAGTATCTAATAAGATGAAGCTAGATTTTCTCACGTAAAATGGGTTTATGATTAAGTTAGCACCGGCGCAATGCATGAATTTTTAAATAATATTTGTAAATATATAATAAATATTATAATTTATATGGCTATTAATGATTATATAAAATATTATAATACTAGAAAAGTTATAATATTTTGAGTTATGAGTTGCAACTATAGAAAAGGAAAAACTTACTGATTTTTTATGAAATGTAATTATGATATGAAAAGGTATATCGGTATAAAACTTCCAAAATTATATATTATAATAAGATAAATAATATCCACCATTGTAATAAATTATATATATTATTGTTCTATAATATACACACACACACACCAAGTGATTACTTATCAAATTTTTCTTTTTTTGTAAGTTATAAATATTATTGGAAGATAGGGATAAACTACTATATCCTTTCAAGAAGGTAAGGTAATATTTTATGAAATGATAATATCAAAAAGGTATGATATAAAAAGTAATAGCAAAGAAGTATAAAAAATGAATTATACAAATATAGAAAAGTAATATTTCATAAATTGCAATAGTACAAAAAAAAATATTAAAAAGGCCTCATACAAGAAGGTAATAATGAATAAAGTATAATGCTGAAAAGAAACAAGCCAAAAACATAATCAAGAAGAGAATAATATTTCTAAGATGGTTAAAACCACATGGTACAATGGTTAAAAAAAAAAGAAAAGAAAAAAGCATGATATAATTATTCATGAAGTGCAACAACTATTATAAATCTTTTCAGAGGTAACCCTTTTAAAATGATTGAAATGAAAATAAGATGGTTAATCACTAGATAATTTTAAATAGGTGACACTTGAAATGAAAAAAAAGGTATAATAAGTAGAATGAAAAAGTATGATAATTGAAAGGCTTCTAAAATTATATATTCTAATAAATTGTCATATTATAAGGGAAAGGTGACTAAGTTGGCGATTATATACAATATAAGGCATCTATAAAATGTTTATTATTAAGAGATAAATGATATCCTTCAAACATTTTTCTAAATCTATACAACTTCTTGTATATGAATTCAAGGAAAAAAACAAGTAACTTCTTTCCCTAATAAATTAAAACAAGAGTGATATTTATACATAAAATCTTAGAAAAATTATAAACATTTCTCATGAACTTTCACCTTCTCATGAATAAATTAAACGTGAGTAGGTAATTCTATTGCATGTAATACCCACCTGAGGTAGGCATTGATGGCTAAAGAGTAAAGTACGAAAGTAAATTTCTTGGAAGCCGTTCTCACGCGATAAGATATAGATATGAGTTATTCGTACCATGTATACTCTTTGAAACCTATACTAAATATATAAAGGGTACAAATTCTAGCTACCATATATTTAGCATACTAAAAATTATAACATAATATTTGAAATATCCTAAATTTTACCAACCCAAATTAGGAATGTGCAATTAAATACTATAAAAATACAAGTAGTTTCGAATATTATTTTAAATTTAACTTAGTATTGGAATTTAGATAGTTTGATCAATTGAATTTTGTAAACTATAGAATATAATTAGATGTTTTGTTGACTTGACTGTCTTTATTTTGCTAAAATTAAGCAATTATGATCATTTAATGTATTACCATAATTTTAGCATAACTCATGTAAAATAGTTATTTCTTTCTTTTATTAGCACTTTTGTATAGCCTATAAAAACAGACATGTATTTCAATAATGAAATATATGAAAAAGAATACCATTTCCACATGCTGTCAGAGCATTAGATCTAGGATCTACGTGACTTTTTTTTTCTATGGATTAATAGAAAGATCTAAAAAAAAAAAAAAAGACAAACAAATAAAAGAGATAGAGAAGGAGACATAGATTTCTAAAAATTTGAGAATGGGAGATCAAACCCCTTCAACATAAAGATCCCAAATAGATTCATCAATACTTATAGAATTAACATCTAGAATATCAAAGGTATGGAATCAAACACCAACTGCAGCGAATTATTTTTTACACAAAATGAATCAAGTAATAGCAATTGTATCATTGATTTGAGAGCAAGTGATCACATGACATTTAACCCATAAGATTTTTCTGAAACAACTCGACAAAGATGGATATATATCACTAATGCAAATGGTATGAAACACCCTGTTTCAAGGGCTGGAAAAGTGGCACTTTCATCCTCACTCTCTTTATCAAAATCATGTTCTAGCACTTTCAAATAGATTGTCATCTATCGAATAAGTTCCTGAAGAATTGAACTATGTGTATTAATCTATTCTAAATTTTTCGTGTTCCAGGATATTCTCACCAAGGAGATTATTAGTCGTGGTACTACAAGATGGGGGCTATACTATGTGGATGATCTCAGTATTGGTCAAGCTAACAACATTATTCGAATGTGTGACAAAAGCAAGAAATTTGGTTGTGGCATCTTCGATTAGGACATCCATCATTTACCTACTTAAGACATTTATTTCCAAGTTTGTTCTCTAATTTAGATTACACAAAGTTAAAATGTAAAACTTACATTCTAGCTAAAAGTCATCGAGTTTTCTACCTAATAAATTCAAAAAGGTGTGATACACCATTTATGTTGATTCACTTTGATACTTGGAGACCAACTTCCATTTCAATTTCTTCATGAATTAAATGGTTTGTGATTTTTGTTGATGGTTGCATGCGTATGACGTGGCTCTACTTGATGAAAAGTGAAAAGGAGGTTATTGGAATTTTTTGCTCTTTCCATACTATGGTTAAGACCTAATTTTATGTTAAACTTCAAGTCCTTTGTTTTAATAATGGGGGAGAATATGACAACAAAAAGTTACAGGAATATTTTTAAATGAATGGATTGTACCACAAAACAACATGCTTTCAAACTCCACAATAGAACAGTATCGCAAAGAGAAAGAATAGACATATTCTACAAATGGCTCAGTCTCTTTTAATAGCAACTAATGTACCTCAAAGGTATTGGATAGATGCAGTTACAACTGCAGTTTACTTGATGAATCGAATGCCCTCTAAAGTGTTAAACTTTAAGATTCCATTACAATCTCTTGCTCATTATGTACCTTTATTGTCCATCCTTATACTTGCACCAAGAATATTTAGATGTGTGGCTTATGTCCATCTTCACAGGAATCAAAGAACCAAACTTAATCCATGTGTAATTTGTTGCATATTTTTAGGCTATGTGCAACATAAACAAGGATACCGATGCTGTGATCTTGCAACAAGCCGAATGTGTACGACAATGGATGTTACATTTCTAGAAACTAAATATTTCTTTTAAAAGCCAAATTCACATTATTCTCTTCAAGGGGAGCAGATTGAAGAGAATAATATGAACTATATTTGTTGAGAGAATTGACCATGTTTTCAATACACATATAAGGAAATGACTAAAGTTGAAGATATGCCTCTAGTAAAGAAAGATGAGAAGAGAAGAAATAACATGAAAGATGGGCAAGAAGGAGGAAATGAAGAGGTAGATACTCAACAACAAATAGTGAAAGATGGACAAGAAGGTGGAAGTGAAGAGGTAGAGACTTAACAAGGATAAGAACAGCACCAATCCTCTCTTAATTTAGTATCAACTAATCAAACTTCTGAGAATAATCCTGAGCTTTAGTTCCTTAATCCCTATTATAATAATAATGAAGATACTCTTGTCGGATATTAATCACCTCCCAGATACAGTAGGGGAAAGCCACTAAATCTATATTCCCCAGACTATAGCAAGAAAAGAACTAAATATCCAATTGCCAATTATGTTAGCACTGAGAAA
Organism: Combretum micranthum; assembly: GCA_024138025.1. Taxonomy (NCBI): domain Eukaryota; kingdom Viridiplantae; phylum Streptophyta; class Magnoliopsida; order Myrtales; family Combretaceae; genus Combretum; species Combretum micranthum. The sequence goes on from JAMXBD010000615.1 coordinate 261,176, forward strand.
ATGTCATAGCTACTCAAGACATTTGTGCATAAGCCATTATTGAGCACATTTCCAAAAACAATTCAAGAGGCTTTGAATGACCCTAGATGGACCCATGCAATAATTGAAGAAATGGCAACACTGCAAAAGAATAATACATGGGAGCTCACAACAATACCTAAAGGCAAGAAAATAGTAAGATGTAAATGGGTGCTCTCTATTAAATATAAGGTAGATGGAATCATAGGTCGATATAAGGCAAGACTCATTACAAAAGGATACACACAATCATATGGCATTGACTACCAAGAAATATCTTCACTAATGAAATTAACTATAGTCAAAGTTTTACCATCAATTGCCATCAATTAGGATTGTTTTCTTCATCAATTCAATATAAAAAAATGCATTCCTTCATGGGGACCTCGAGGAAGAAGTTTACATGGATGTCCCACTTGGCTTTGCTGCATCACAATATGGGGTAGTTTGTAAGTTGCAAAAGGCATTATACAACTTGAAACAGTCACTAAAGGTGTGGTTTGGATGGTTTAGCTTGGCTATGAAGAAGTATAGGTATATACAAAGCAATTCATATCATAATTTTTTCTTAAAGCATCAAGGAAGGTTATTGGTAACTGCCCTTTTAATTTATGTTAATGATATGATAATTACAGAAAATGATGAGAAAGAGATTGCGAGCCTGCGAAAACATCTAGTAGCTGAGTTTGAAATGAAAAATCTTGGAGGCTTTGATGTGCGTTATTATTTTGATCGAGTTTTAATAAATTAATTCCTATTATCTCTTTCCTATGATATGGTCCATACTCGGCAAGTGCACCTATCAATTATAGTATAGGAATAGATTATATCCTCGTATTCCTCTAGGTCGTCAGCAAGTACTACTACTCACCCTCTTAGTTATTATCTAACAATCGAATAATTGGAACTCAATGAATTAAACCTACTGTTAACAGCTAAACTATATTAATTATAAGGTTTCACCAAAATAATGTGTAGAATAAGACTTTAACACAACCAAAATGAAGGTACACAAGAGGGTTACTCCATCATATTAACATGATTTAAATACAATTCATCCTTTTAATAACTTATCTGTTGAATTCTCAACTCATAGTCATTATTCTCATAATGAACCAATTCCAATCCTAATTGTATCCACTAGAATCTCTTCTAAGTAAATAGACAATTAATAATTGCATTAAAAGCTTTTGTTATCCTTAAATTCCTTGAAACATGCAAACTTCCTAATAATATCTCTATTAACAGGAGTAGTTTGCTCTAGTGACTTAGATCTACCCGATGGAATTGTCTCTCAACACTTTCCATCAAGATCTAGTGTAAAGTCATGTCATGCACTACATTTCCTTAACTTTTATGAAGTTCTATCACTAGAAATTCATAATTAAATGGATTATTAACAATTAAATACACACTTCATGTTAATATGACTTCGTAAACCCCAGATCTACTCACTCATGCTATAATAACAATAACAAATACGGAAATCAAACATCAACAAGAAACAAAACATTATAATAGGGAAAAGAAAAGAAAAACCCCTTTAACTGACAACTAGTAAGAAGTTGTTACAAGACATGAACACTTTGACTCCAGTTGTCTTTCTCAAGTGTCTTCTGGAATAGAATAGATTACAAAACTTTCCTAACTTGAATGATTACAGTAGTTACTTCCTAAATTATGAACAGGTGTGTTAATTGTGTAGAATTTGAAAATTCTCTCCGTCTCTTAATGGGTATCTTCTATCTTTTAAACTCCTCACATTTTCGAGTCAAACAGTACAACACTTAGCGAAAAATTTATGTCTTCTATCCAAACCGATGTATCAATTAATGAAAGGAAAGTAAAAACATCGACTTATAGATAGTTCATCACGGGCGAGTAAAGGGTAGTAATTCCTTGCTATAGTTGAATTTCTTCACATCTCCATTCTACATCACAGGCAACCAAAAGGGAGTGATTCTTTCTATTCCTTATTTTTCTTCACATCACGGGCGACCAAAGGGGGTGGATTCGTTCTATGATTGAATTTCTTCCTCTCCATTCTACATCACGGGCAACTAAAAGGGAGTGATTGGTGCTATGATTGATTTTTCTCCTTTTTGTCTCAATCATGGGCAACCAATTCCACGTGACACTTGTTGTGGATGTAATTTTCTCCTATCTCTCCCATGATTTGTCATGCAACATTGTTACTTTGGAGATAATTGAGTCCTTTTTGCTCGAAATTGCTCTAAAATGTGTTGTTATGGTCTAAATTCACCTAAACTGAAAAATATTATTGATTTGAGTATCAATTCCTAAACAGAAATATAACTCAAGGCCTAAATTTTACTTAATCAATCATTAAGATCATGGATAACTCATGTCTATTAGTCTTGAAATATTTTTTAGGAATTGAGGTGGCTCGATCAAGTCAAGGAATATTTCTTTCGCAAAGAAAGTATGTGCTTGACCATTTAGTTGAAATAAGCATGCTTGACTATAAGCAAGCAGATACTCCAATAGTTCAAAACTGCAAACTAGGAGAATGTTTAGATTAGATACCCACCAACAAAGAAAGATATCAGCAGCTTATAGGGAAGTTAATTTACTTGTCTCACACATGCCTAGATACTGCTTATGCTGTGAGTCTAGTAAGTCAGCTTATGCATAATTCAAGTAAAGAATATATGAAAGTTGTAACTCGAATTTTGCAGTGTCAAAAAGCATCTCTAGGAAAAGGGCTCATGTTTAAAAAGTGCAATGATTTAAAAATTGATGGTTATATGGATACAGATAGGACAGGAAACATTTCTAATAGAAAGTCCGCATGTGAGTACTTTATCTTTGTTAGAGGCAACTTAGTCTCATGGAGAAGTAAGAAACAAAAAGTAGTTGCGTTATCAAATACAGAGATTGAGTTTCCAAGTATGGTAAAAAGACTTTGTGAGCTGCTTTGGTTAAAAGAGCTGTTAAAAGAAATTGGCTACTCATCTGAGTCAAGTATTAGAGTGTTCTGTAATAACAAAGCTACCAAAGAGATTGCACATAACCTGGTTCAACATGACAGGACCAAACATGTTGAAGTAGATCGACATTTTATCAAAGACTAATTTAAGGCAAAGATAGTTCAATTTTCTTTTATAAAATCAAAAGACCAACTAGCATACATTCTCATAAAAGGTGTTTCTAGCAAAGTGCTCCACAGCTCAATATACAAGTTGGGCATGAAAGATATTCATGCACCAACTTGAGAGCGGGTATAGACTTGACTATATTTAAGTTGCTATTGATTTGAATGTCTTTATTTTGTTAATATTAAGGAATTGGGATCATTTAATGTATTGCAATAATTTTAGGCATAACCCATGTAAAATAGCTATTTCTTTCCTTTGTTAGCACTTTTGTATAGCCTATAAAAACAGACATGTATTCAATAATGAAATATATGAAAAGAGAATACTGTTTCTACTTATTTAACATAATTGGATTAGTAAATAGATTTAATAGAAAATAGAATTCCAATACCATAAATACCCACTTCAACCTAACAAATTACTTTAATTATATATTTTAACAAATTCAAATTAATCAATCCTTTCCGACCATCAACTTGAACTCAATTCACCAAGTTCAATCACCTAAACCCCTAAGTATCCAATTGAAACATTTTAGCCTAAATTCCTACTCTATAAATCCTAGAAATTTGAAAGTAAATATCTTCTTTCAAATATCAAATCCTAAGCCCCTAAAATTATAAATTCAAGTGAGATATTAATTTTCTTTCAATTAGAATTCCTAATTTTAATTTATAATGCCAATTAGTTAACTTTCTTTTTCTAACTTCTTAAGTTCAATTCTTATGCCCAAAAGCTTATAATCTAAAAGGCTCAATCCATCATCTAAACCCTAAGCCCATTAACTAAAAGGTCCAAGCTCATAAGCCTATATTCCACCATAGTATCATGCACATTCACATATTTAATTAAACCCTAAGATCTAGAAAATTCTAATAAATGTGAAAAGACCAAAATGCCTCTAGAACCTAGAGAACTCTATACAATTTAAACACAAGAGAATGTCTTCCGAATTTAGAGATTTTCCATCATTGTAAAATGACTAAAATACCTTACATGAGCTTGAAGGGGTTGAATCTTGATCTAAGTTTTGAGGGTTTTCAAATTGAAATGATATAGATAAAATTATTGTTTAATAGGTTCCATGAACAATAAAATTAAACTAGTTTACAATTAGATTATAAAATGATAGGATCCATGATCTATAAAATAATTACAATGTTTAAAAAATCACAAGATTCTAATAATAGGGTTCACCAAAATTCTATACTTCTCAAGAATTAATAAGAACTCAGGAATAAAGAGAATCAAATCTCAATATTTATAATCATCATAAAGGTTTTTAACATAAAAGCATTCTCAAAATCTCAAAAGATATGATAAAACTCCCTCATTTTGCCTTTGGACTTACATTATAAAGAAACAAATAAACTAAAAAAAAAATTACAAAATTCTAAAAAATTGTCAACCCACATATGCTAGCTTAAAGCTAGTAGCTTTTAATTCAGTGCTAGTGGCCTACATTATAGAAGCTGGGGGCCTTGAAGACAACTCTTAAATTTTCAAATCTATGAACTTTGAAATTGGCCACCTAAACTCCTACGTTCGTGGCGTACAAATGGCATACATGTGTTGTTTCAACACTTGTTCATTCTTCCTTTTGTTTGCCTTTCCATCAACTTAGAGCTTGTTGATTCCTATCATTACCCTCAAGTTTAAGAAGATTTGACATTGAATCTTGTCCCTTCAATCTCTGAACTTCCAGAGTTAGATTTGGAGTTGTCATCTAGTTGGTCCATGCAAACAAACTCCTCAATCCTTTAATCTTCTTAATATGCATCATCTTTGTTTCTTGTACCTCTACAAGACTCATAGATAGTAAATTGTATGTTTTGTCTCGTTGCTAAATAGTATATTCTTGATTGTACCCATCAAAGGTAGCTCTGAGATCATACTGACATGGTCTTCCAAAGATCAAGTGTTTAGTATCAATAGGTACTACATCACACAAAAATTCATAAGTACAATCACAAATAGGAAGAGGTACATGAACCTGTTTATGCACATGAACAGCTCCCTAATGACTAAGCCAATAAAGAGCATATGGACTTAGATGCTACTCCACCTACAACCTCAGTTTAGAAACCAATCCAATAGAAATAATATTTAGCTACACTATCAATCACAGTCAAACAAGGTTTTCCCTACACCAAACTCTGAACACAAAATAGATTATTTTGCTTATATAGAATCACATTCTTCCGCTCAAGTATTGTATACAAATAGGAAGAGGTACATGAACCTGTTTATGCACATGAACAGCTCCCTAACGACTAAGCCAATAAAGAGCATATGGACTTAGATGCTACTCCACCTACAACCTCAGTTTAGAAACCAATCCAATAGAAATAATATTAGTGTAGCTACCACTATCAATCACAGTCAAACAAGGTTTTCCCTACACCAAACTCTGAACACAAAATAGATTATTTTGCTTATATAGAATCACATTCTTCCGCTCAAGTATTGTATCCTGGAAATTCAAAGGAACATTGACATGTCAATCTTGTCTTCCTCACTACTCTTCTATTCTTCTTCTTCACTCTCAATCTGATTCCCCTTCATGACCATAACTTTCTTATTAATATACTGAGAAGTGATGAGGCCATGTCCCAAACACTTGAAACATTTAACATCTCGATTCCTTTACTAATGTTTTTGATCAGACGCTTTGTCATCCACCCCTTTTTTCTTGTTCTTCTCTATCTAATCCTTTTTCTTCTCCTCCTCATTTGACTTACCATAGTGATGTGATTTCTGAGACTGTCTGCATTGATGCCTCTTAACTCTACTAGCCAACTTAATTACATCCTTCAGGGTCTGATAGTACTGGAGCTCCACTACATTGACGATATCCATCTTTAACTCGTTAATGAACCGAGCTATAGATTCATATGAAGATTTTCTAATGTCACACCTCCGCATCGAAGTTTCAAACTCCTTCAAAAATTCTTCTTTACTCTGCTTTCCCTGCCTCAAGGACTATAACTCCATTAGCATCTCCTATGTATAATAATTTGGCATGAATCTACGTCTCATCAATCTTTTCAACAAAGCCCATGAACACACCTTTTCTTCATCATCCCTTCGTCTCACACATATAACTTATCCCACCACAAACTAGCATAGTCAGAAAATGCCAATGATGTCATCTTCACATTCATGCACTCATCACCCACATTTGGAGAAGGTATTTGACTACTAGTGAAAAGTGGAATTTTCAACTTGCAACATAGGCAACTGGCCTTCAATTACACGTAGTTGGCATTGGTACTCAGGCTATCAGCTGTTAATTGGCCTTCAACATGACCATAATTGAAATTTTAGGAGCCCATATTATGGTTGCCAACTTTGATATTAACTGCCGCCACGCTTGAACATCTAGGCCACCAGCTTATAGCCGGTCTTGAGCTATTTGACATAACTTTTTGAATTTCTTTTGTTTTCTTTGTTTGTTGATTTTCCAAGGTTATTTTGAAGCCTGTATGATCCCTTGTATTTATACTTTTCAGTTGATGATCAAATGAATGAATAGAAATTTTCTTTGAGATTTTTCTCCAGTATGAGAGCTTTCGATTTAGTTCTTGTGATAAGAACTCTATGTGATAACTCTGGTTTTAGTCAATAGGTTTGATTAGGGTCAAGTTGCATTTATGATAACTGTGGTTCCAATCGGTAGGTGTGATTAGGGTCAGCTTCTGATTGCTTCTTTTGATAACTTTGGTTTCATTTAACGGGTTCAATTGGGGTTGAGTTGCTATTTACTCATTTCAAGAAAATCCTACGGTTGAATTTCCATCAATAAATGATCGCGTCTTAGGTTTTCTATACCTAGAGTTTCCTTTAAAATGTAAGTCAGCGTATTTGTTTTATCATATCTTTTGAGCTTGAGGGGGTAGAATCTTGATATGAACTTTTAAGGTTTTTAAATTGAAATGATATGGATAAAATTATTATTTGATAAGTTCCATGAACAATAAAATTAAACTAGTTGCAATTACATTATAGAACGATAAGATCCATGATCTATAAAATAATTACGATGTTAAAAGAACCATAAGGTTCTAATAACACGGTTCACTACAATTCTATGCTATTCAAGAATTGATAAGAATTCAGGAATAAAGTTAGCGGATTTTAATTCAACATTGGTAGCCTACATTAGGTAAGATGGCAACCTTGAAGACGACTCTCAAAATTTCAAATTTGTGAACTTCGAAGACTGATAGCCTAAACTCCTATGCTGGTAGCATATAGGTGTTGTTTCAACACTTGTTGTTTCTTACTTTTGTTTTCCTTGACTTCGAGCAATACCCCTAATCTATTTAGGTGAAATGACTAAAAATCCCCTAACCCTAAAAGAAATTACAAGACATAAAATGCTATAAATATGACCCTTAGAAAACCCTAATTCTCTCTTCACCCCTAAATTCACTTAAGAATACCTCTCTCAAAACACACAAGATGATCCAAAAATCCATTGACAATCCCTCTTCAAATCTAGCATCTATTGAGTAAGGAAATTCATGATATCTCTACAATCTAATCACTTAATTTCTTCCATAAATCTAATCTCTATTTCAATCAATTCTTAGGTGACTTTGAAGGCTAAAATTAAGGTTAAAGCTAGGAAAATTAGCTTGAAGAAGCTTCACCAGCATAAGTAGTGATAGTGGAGAACCTAGGTTGTTTTGCTAAAACAAGTAAGAATGTAATTAATATGCTTGATTCTGTTTGTGTTGATATATGTTGGAAATTTGGATAAATATGTGTTAATGATGTTGATTTGAGTTATGATTTGTGATTTTAATTGTAAAATATAAATATATGTATAAACTAGATAAAAAAAATAAAATAAACATGTTTTAAATGATCTAAATTGCCAAAAAATTAATTTATATGCATAAATCTACAATCTGGACAGTTTGAATTATTAAATTTAAATAAAATATTGAATGAATTTATTTATGGATGAAATTTATAAAAATTATAGTTTGACATATATATATAATATATATATAAACAAGAAATTTTCATGATTTTTGAAATATATTTACTATTTTAAATTACAAAACACTGTTACAACCAATAACGGTGACGTGAATGTATTGGGCTAAACTGGTGACTTATGCTTCTTCTTTTTGGGTGAGATTATAATGGTTTTAAAAGCTTAAGAATTCTATTTTAATATAATGTAAAGAACTAACCAAGAACTAGCAAGCATGAGGATCAATTTTGATCAAACCGATCGGTCATTATTGCTGCCTAATCTGGACAGTTTTGTGTTAATTAAAATTAAAACCATAACTAACTAATTAGTTTATGCCAATTTAATTTTTAAAAATGTAAAACAATGTGTTATGAAGTTCGTATAAAAATTTGAGCTCAAGAACCCATATTTAAGATAGTGAACTGATTGATTAAAGTTAGGATGTATATTAGTTTTTGTATAGGAAAAGAAATATTGGAATTAAGGTAAATTAAATCTAATCAATAAATATGAAATAAACATAAATAATGTGTTTTCATATCAAAATATGACTTTTGAGATGAATAATAATTTATTTTGATTTTCGGAATTTATTTAACAAAATAAGTATAAATAATTCATTAAAAGATAATATAAACATAATAGGAAACTAGTTTAAATGCTTTTGCACATTTAAAGATAAAAATAGATTATTAATGATATAAATGGAATAATTATATCTTAATGAGTTGTCCTACTTAATAAATGTTTATTAGATGGATATATAAAAATTTTTTATTGAAAATACCATTTTACAGACCTGATTATTATAAAATGAGTTTAGTATACTTAATTGAATATGAAATAAACTTAATATATATATATATATGAATTAAAACTAAATTTACCTTAGAACTTGATATTAGTTTATGAATTAATATTTAAAAAGAAATTACGTGAAACCTCAATTAATATGAATTCGATATGAATTTATAATTTAATACTTATATGAATTAATGTTCTGAGCAAATACTTACACACTTTGAGCCTACTTTCTACTTTACCTTTTGAAGTATCTTATGACCTATTTTCTATTTGTTCATAGTATATATTTATACCAGGTACACAGTAACTTATGTGTTACGTGCTAAGATAGACATCCTAAATAAATTATTACTTAAAGACAGCCTTAATAATTACTTGTAGCTTGTGTGTGATTGTTTTAAGAACTGGTTTGAGGGGCGACAACCTCTCTAAGAGGTACCAACATAGTAGTTAGGCGCTTAAGCCATCATGGGTGGCTTAGCAGGTAGCAGATAGAGGAAACAGTAGCAATGCAACATTTATTTATATTAGAGAAATGTTGTATTAAGCAGTTTAATATATAGGCTCTGTTACTATACTTAATCACAATTGACTAATATGGATAAAGATAAGTAATGGTTGTGACCTCTGGATAAGGCTATTGCTTGTAGAGATAGGAGATATAAGTATTTGGACTGCCTATATCAACCTTCTAAATAGTTGCTGCTACTCAGGACCCTAGGTTTCCAGCATGTTGCTAGAGTGTGAGTTTTCCATTGTTGTTTTACTACACTTTAATTTAAAGATATAAATTATTAATTATTGCATTGCATTTAGAAAAGGTGAGTGTACCCATTTCATGTACACTTGTATTGTTACTATACTAGACTTTGGTTCATTCCTTCCTTTTTCAGGTGTTTGGTACTTATGATTACATGGGGTATAGCATGCATTTCAAGGAGTTACTTAATGAGTGGAGTAATTAGGATTCACTAGACTTATTTTGTCCTATATAAGATTTGATCATAAACTAATATTTTGATGATGACCTATTTGTGAGCCCATGGTTTTATGATGAGATACTCAATACTTTTTTTTTTTTTTCCTCAATACCTGATGGTATGAAACTTATGTATATAATTTAGTCTACTCTTTGAAGTAGCATATTTGGAAAGTGTTTTGTCAAATTTATTTTCCCCTGCAAATCTAGTTGTTTCCAAAATCTAATTTAATAATTTTAGAATCTCAAATTTATTTAGTAATAATCATGATAAATTGTAGATCAAGTAAGCCTTAACGTATAACGCGTAAGTGTTATACATAGCGAAGAACACACCTTGACCCAATTCGACACATGACAATATTAATCAATAAGAAATAAATAATAATAGTCTTTTTTTACTATACATCTCTAAAAAAAAAAAAAAATCTTTTCTTTTACTTCTCAATTCAAATTATTGTTCTTTATCATCTTACTTTACTTTTTCCTACTCTTCTAGATTTCAAACTTTAATCTACTATAGTTTTCATATTAAAGCAACGAAAGAAAAGGCATATTTACTAACTTTACTCCTTATTTTTTTTTTCATAGAAATGCTTATGAAAAAATTATAGTAAAAGGAATTGGGTAGTTGCTTTATTTCATGATATCCACTTGCTATTATATGAATGATATTATTCTTCCTCTTAATGCAAGAGTAATGCAACATTCATTCATAAATAAGATCAACATGTTGCAAAACTTGTGATATAAAAGAAATACTCTAAAAATTTCTTGTTATAAGTTGTTTATTGTGACTATATGATAGTTTTTCATATTATATGAAAATTGTATATATTATAATAAATTTAAAAGTTAAAAAAGAAAGAAAAAAAATTACAAATTCCATGAAAAAAATTACAGACTTCATATGATATGTTGTACTCTATGGATTTTATAAGATATAAGGTATTACAAAGTGGGTTTTGAGTAAAAATTTCAGTACCATGTACCATATAGAACAAATATAGGTAAGGTTTCATACCTTACACATCTTGTACTTGATGACTCATATGATAAATCTTTATTCATAGGTTATACATTATCGTAAATGTTGATAATTTGAAAATATAAAGAACGTTTGTTTTGTCATTAAAAGAAGGAAAAAAACACATGGAACTTTAGGGAGTATTAAAATGCATTTTAAAATTTCAAAACTTAAACTCAACTCGAATTCAATTGATCTTAGGACTTAAAGCTTGACTTGAAACATTATTGAACAAGTTGTGCTCAACTTGGTTAAACTCATTCATATTCTAATTAATTCAAAAATATACTTTTAATCAAATAAAAATAATATTAATAATTAAAGGTACCCAAACTTAACGAATATCTAAACTCAACTCAATCTTGATTGGACTTATAAGATACTCAAACGAAACATTATGAATATCAAGCTCGACATAACTATTCTCCAATTAATTTTTAGTAAAATATTAGGCAGGATTGAGTAGTTCATAAGTAATTTGACTAGTTCTCATGTAAAAACATCTTCAATTGTAGATAATAACTTTTTTTTAGACCTATCAAGTAGGCAACTTAATCAAAGAGGGTTTGAAATGTATGATCAAAGCTATGAATTCACCTCTCTTTCTTTGATATCATGATAAAATCAGCAACACAACTATTGTATTCAAAAATTCAAAACTACAAATATGATATGGTGTATTGAATTTATAACATAAAACTTAAAGTTTAAAAGATTTATTATCATTTTATTAAAATTAAGAGATTACTTAGAGTATTTAAAATTTATTTACACTTTCCCCATCAATGAGGTCCACACAACTATTTAGTTGAAAAAATTTTGTCTTTTAATTTTCTATATTACACACAGATGTGAATCATCGCCCTAAACCTTGTCGTAAAAGTGCAATAAGCCTTAGTAGGAGGGAATTCACATTTTCGTTGTCTTATCATTTCAACAAAAAGTTTGATTGATTGACCCCATGGTGTAATTAAAGCTCTTGAATGCAAAAGCGTACCATCCATATAGTTTTGTTGCTTCGAACATGCTTTGCTATGCCCTATAAGTAGGCCTCAATGGACAATCCACAAAGGTAACACACGCAAGTTTGGCCTACAATGGTACATAGTCCAAATGCTACTAGAAGCATCATGAAATATGCTAAAAAATTAATATTACAAGAGTAATAACAATAATAAATATAATAATGCTAATAGACAATAACAAATCATATTGGAATAATAATAATAATAAAAAATAATAATAATAATAATAATAATGTGCACAAATATAATAAGGAATTATTAAGAATAAATAAAATAATGTAACAATTAAGAATTTAATAAAATACAGAATAAATAATTACAAATTGGATAATACACATCACATATTATAAAACAAGAAAGGGTAAAATAGAAATTTAGCTTGTAATTAATTTAACCAATACAAAATACAAGGGTATGGAAGTCATTTCATTCCTAAACGTTGAAAATTATACATTTGAGCCCCAAATCCTTATATAAAAGCTAATATTATCTCTCTCCTCTCACTATTTCCTTGCAAGACTTCTTAAGGAAGTCATCTCCTAATTCCTCACTAATATCTCTAATCTTTTTTCGAAACAAAAACCTTTCCTTATCACTCTCAAATTAAAATTTAGTAAACTTGCATCATAAGCTTGAAGAAAAAGAGATAAGAATGTTATCTTTCCTCTTAATTATTTAATCAACATCCCTAATGCAAAATTAATCTTAGGATAATCAACGATCAAGAGGAAAATGAGGAATGCTTGAGAAGCATCATCAACAAGTAGCTTTTGATTGTGTTTTTCTTGATTATATGTAAGTAATCATATCCTTACTTTCTTGATTATGTTGATTATGTTATTGTAATAAACCATTTAATGATGAAATCATATATTATATTATTAGATTTATAGATTTAGGAATGGATCATGAATGATTATGACTATTTATGTTGCACAAGTGCTGGCAAATTGTGGAAATCTTTGATATGTAAAATCTAAATGAAAATATCAAATTAATTTCTTTTAGATGAAATATTTAGGAATGGTAGTTTAATTGCCTATATTTAAATTGGAAATTTTTCTTAATTTTGAAATACATTTATTGTTTTTTAAAAAATTAAATTACGAAATAGCAAAAAAAGCAAAACAGAGGTTTGGACAATTATAGTGGTAAAGTATAGGGCTGAACCAGTGACTTTTTCTTCTCCTTTTGGATGAGAGTATCATGGTTTAAAAGCATAAGAAGTCTATTTTAATATGGTGTAAAGAACTTTTAATCCCCAAGTTTTTCTTTAAGTTAAATTAGAAGTTAAAAATTAAATCCAACATAGATTTAATATAAAAGTTAGAACGAAGAGTATAGTTAGTAAATTAATTTATACTTGCATTTGTAGAATGATTCAAGTGAAAATAGAGATCTAAAAATTTCAATTGATCTATTTCATACTTGCCCATCAATTCTTTCAAACTTCAAATTTTCTTATGAATTAGTATTTTTAAGGTTCAACTCATAAGTTATAATAATTTTGTCATAAACTAACATAAGAAAATTTGTATTTAATAAAATTTATAAGTCAAATTGATTAAACTTTTTTTTAACTCTAATGTGTTGTTTCTCATCTCTTTATGCATAAAGAGCCTAAGTTTGCATAAAATTCAAGACTACAACCCTAGTGTCTTACCATACTTGTCATGCAACCACACACACAATAACTCTTATAATGCCTCAAAAGTCAAATTTACTTTATCTAACAATTTAGATAATTGTAAAAAATAATTGGCAAAGTTTATCCCCTAATGCAAGTTATAGCAAGGGTCATTTTCACTACCTCATCATTCAACATTTTCTTCACCATCTTTCTCTTCTAAAATTCTTCAAAATTTCATTTCAAGCTCCACCATCAAATCAAGATTAAGTTAGATAACCTATTTCTCATCTTTTGCTTTATTAATTTTGTAAGCGAGATAAGTTTGCTTAGTGTCCTTGTTAGTTAATGTTGAATATAAGGTTGTTAGTGATATTGATGCTAGATAAGTGAGGTTGAGTAATGAATTAATAGTCTAAGTCCTAAATCATTGATATAATAGACTTTTCTTGGATTGATGAAGTTGATGTTGTGGATGAATAAGTATAGTGTAAGTATATGTGTGTAATGCCAACTTGAACTTGTAGGAGGAACATATAAGCCTCATATGTTGATGTGGAAGTGTATTTGTTGGTAAGATCATAATAAGTAGTTTGAAAGTATAAAAGTTTCAAAGTTTGCAAATACAAATTAGGGTTTACTATATCATGGGCATGATATAAGGTGTAGTAGTCTCGGTTAAGTTATTTTGGTCGATCACAGGCATGATCAAAACCTTAGTAGCTATTGGTGTTTGAAGTATAGCTAATCACAGGCATGATAAAGACCTTAGTAGCATCGGATGTTTGATAGAGGTTGCGATCAAAGTCGTAGTTCATATCACAACCATGATAATAAGACATAATCTCCTCTATTTTCCTTTGCATATGAGAAGCCCTTAATCACGGGCATGATGGTGCCCGTGATGGTGATCACTGCCTTGATTTTGGCTGCAATCTTGTGATCCCCTATTTCACCATGTTTTATATAAAAATAAATAAATAAATAATATTACTATATAATATAATACACTATATATGCATATAAATGCTAGTTTAAGACCTTTTATAGAACCTTACAAGATAGATTATAGAGTCATAGATTATGAATATGTGAAGTTATACTAATTAGACTTAATAAATTAGTTAAGTTTTAGTAGTTGAATAATACCTAAGTATAGCACTTTATAAATTCTTAAAGATTAACGAATTAGGAATATGATAACACAAATTTAGGATAACTAAGTACTAATAGAAATTCTTATATAGTTGTGTACTTAGTAATACATGTTTGTTATCTTATAGGAACCATAAATCAAGACCTAAATTTTTCATTAGACTATTATAACGAGTAAGTTGAGATGCATAGTTAAGTAACTGAAATCTTCTCACATTGTTTGTGAATGTAATATAGTGGCATATATTCTTAAATATAACTATAATTGATCACATGCATAGAGAATAGGAAAATGACGCATGTTTTACGATGTGAGATTGAATAATAAATTTTAGTGTTAAAATTGATAACCATTTATTTGTTAATGATTGTGCAATGTATGCTCTTAATTGTCTGGAAATTGAATGGTTGCTAACTAATTTGACTTAACGTGCAATTGATCTTTAAATAAAGCAGACACACATTGCATGGCATCATAAATTGCATTTGCATGGTATTCACATCATGTATTAACATCTCAGCCCTAGGGTAATGCTTTAAAGTGTAGTGAATATGGTTAAGATTACCCTTGAGCTATTAGCCCCTGCAAGAACTAAGGATGTCATTGGGTCTAGTTTTAGACGGATCATATGAACTCGAAACCATCCATTACCTTATAGGGTTTACCAAACCCGATACCTATAACCCTATAAGATTTTGATAGTATATCTAAACCCATCTTCTAGGGTTTGATTTAGAATTTAGAACCCAACCCTATAACCCTATAACCTTTTTTCTTTTCAACCTATTTTAAAATTTTAATAATAAATTTTAGAAAAGCTAGTGCTTTTGACATAAGTTTCTTATATATTCAAAAATGAAAAGATGCATGTGGATTTGATAGAAAATCTTACAGACCACTTCATTATACAATATTTAAACAAATATATATATATATATATTACTTTTGCCACTGTATAATATCTTAAAAACATAGTTAAATTAAATCTTCTACTGGGATTAAAATATAATAGACATCAAATAATATTAATTTCAACACTTATATGACTTGAAGAAAATTTAATAAAAAATTCTAAAATTCATAACTAGTCCAGTAGATATAAAAAAAAAAAAAAAAAAAAACATCCTTAGGGGGTAAAAAAGATGATAGCTCCTTTACTTCTTTTTTCCTCTCTTTGCTTATTTAGTAATATTTTTATTTATTTTTTTTAATTATAATGGCGGGTTGTTAGGTATTCACCGAGTTTGTTATATGATCCAAACATAACCTTATAACCCTATATGGTTCAATCTAATGAGGTTTTTAACGGATCAAGCAGCTTCGAAATCTTATAACAACCTACCTGATTATATCCTTACCAGGACCTAAGCGCTGAAGAACGTCACTTAATGAGAGCCAACATTGAGATATTAATACTTGATGGAGTTTCTAAGTTTTAAGGGAAAGTAAAAGTTATATTACTTATATGTATATAGATAAACAAAAATGAATTTAAAAAGAAATTCTTCTTCCTTAATTCTCTGTCTCTCCTAGACATGAATTACTTAAGCTGGTCCTTTAACACCCTAAAGAGGGTAGAAATATCTATCCATTTGGATTCCAGTCATCCAAACTACACTTGTTGCATATGGTTGACTATTACATTGTATATGTTTGAAAACTAAATATTTCATGACATTATTTGAATTGTGTTAAAATTTAGTTATTCACTAACCTTGTTGCGATCATGTTCCTATAGATTGTTGTTTACAGGATTTAAGGGAAAAGACCAAGACTGAGGAGTTGAAGCTAGTATAGATATCAGAGCTTCTTGATTATGGACTGAAAAGAGAATATTTGTTTTATAATAAAGCCTTTTAGAGACTAATGTTTGTAATAGTTTAAGCAAATGTAATGTAGACTTTTGGAGATCTCTTACTAAAGTGTAATGTTAAGGTCTTTTGAAGACCAAGGTTGTAAAGTTATGGTGTAATGATCAAAGATTTTTGTAAAGTTATTCTTATACATGACTTGTATGTATGTAATATCTTTCTTATTTTAAACAACCTTCAATATTGTTTTAACCGACCATGTCATGATGTATTCTAGCAGTTTTATGTACATGTATCTTTTTGAAAGCCTTAGATTGAATAAAATAAATGTATGTAACTTCAGTTTGTTACATGTTACATAGATTCTACTAAGGTACACTATAGGGGTGTGATAGAACTAACCAAGAACCAGTTAGGATCATCCTTCATTTTGTGAAAACCGGTTGGTTAGTGGTGTTGTTTCCCTATTTCAACCAGATTTGAAATTTTTTAATTTTTTAAAACATATTAAACTAATCCAATTGGGTTTAACCAACTTAAAAACATGCAAATAAATGAGTTAAGAAGTTTACATAAAAATTTGAGCTTAAGAACCTGTCTAAAAGTATGTAAATCGGTCCAATTAAGTTAGGGTATGCACTAGTTTTCAATAGGAAATATAATAATATAATTAAAAGGAATTTAATGCTAATCAAATAAATATGGAATAAATGTAAATAATATATTTTCATATTAAAATATGTATTTTAATATGAGTAATTAAATAATTTGATTAATGAATTTATTTAATAAAATAAGTATAAATTATGACTTATAAGATGATATAAGCTAACTACGAAGCTAGTTTAGGTTCCCTAGCACACTTTAAGGTAAAATTGGATTATAAGGATATGTATGGACTAATTATACCTTAAATGAGTTATTTTACTAAATAAAAAATCATTTGAGTAATTATAAAATAAGTTATTAAGAATATCTTCTTAAGGAACTAATAATTACAAAATAAGTATAGGTGGTTAGTTTGAGTATAAAATGAAATTTTATATATAATATGATTTAAAACTAAAATTTACTTTGGAACATGATAATAATTTATAAACTAATATTTTAAATAGTAATTAAGTGAAATCTCAAACTAAATAGATGATATATACATATAACTTAATTTTGATTAATAGTTAGCCTAATAGGAATAAATGACTGAGTTGAAGACATAAAACTTATTGAGATAATTTCTTTATACAGATTCTTGATCTTGGAATTTCCTATCATCTATTTTGTGGTAAGCTTCCTATTTGTATACGGGTATGTGTTGACTTGGGTGTTGCTTGCTAGGATAAGCATTCTAAAATGAATTAATACTTAAAGATGACCTAATTAATCGCTTGAGTATGCTTGTGTTATTTTTTAGATCTGATTTAGAGAGTGACAACCTTATGATGCTAATATGATAGTTAGATGCTTAGGCTACCAGAGATGACTCAATAGATAGCTGATAGGGCAAACGGTAGTGGGGTAACGTCTATCTAAATCATAAAGAAGTAATATAGTGTGGCTCATGACTATAGAGATTGATTAAGCCGCATTATGTTATGGACTATGATAGGTAGAGATGATAAACAACGATAACACCTAAATGAGGCAACTTATTTGATATAAAGATAAGAGATATAGGTATTTGGATAGCTTATTTCAACATCCTAAGCAATTGTTGCTACTCAGAACCCCTGAGTTCCTAGTCATATTACCGGAGTATGAGTGCTCCCATGTTATTTTGCTACACCTAAAATTAAAAGATATAAATGGATGGTTGTTCCATTTGCATTAGAATAGATGCATGTGATCATGTTGTGTGTCCTTGCATTGCTATTGTACTGGGTTTCAAGCTCATTCCTTCTTATATAGGTTATGAAGATGATTTGATATAGATACTTTAGATGCATGGTCTATGGGTTGATATTGGTGAGAGACAAGATGAGCTAGACGTATAGATACATTGGACATTATTTTATTATTTTTTTAAGTGTATAATTATTGTATTGTGAGATTCCTGATTTATTAATGAGAGAATATTTGTTGTTATTTACAAAACTTAAATAAGGTTTTCTTAATCTAAAATTGATTAGAAACACATTTAGTTAATGATAGCCATTGCATGTAATACTTAAGTATTATAGGTGGTAAAATTGTTAATGCTCTAGACCCTATTCGGAACATTACACATCATGAGTCAAACATAACGGTTGAAGGCGATCAGAGTTACAAGAACCATGACTGGATGGCTATGCTTGGGTCCATTGCTTTCACATGTTGCGTATGGAATTCCTAGGTAATTACTTTCAACAAGTTTGAAAAATACATAGCCATGCTATTTCAATCACATGTTTTTTTCATTCGAATCCTACTCAAACTATAGTTTTTTCCTTCATTTTCTTAAATCCTTAATTATTTTTTTCATATCTTTTTTCATAATTATTTATTTATTTAATTAAATATGATAACAAAGAGGATTATTAATCTTTTTCTCTCCCTCTAGATCTATTTGCCAAAATTAATTGACCACATAAGGGTAAAGTAAAAAAATTATTTTTCTCTTACATAATTGTATTTACAAAATTAACTATTTCACAGTATTTCTATTACTATTAAATCATAAATTGCAATTTATTCTTAGAGTTAAACGAATAGATTATTCTATGAGCTTCATTTTGTTTTTCATTGTGCTTTTTAAATGCATATTTCGATACCCTCCTACATAAAACCTAGTCTCACAATAAAACCATAAACAAGGTAAGGCCATAAGAATATAATGGTACTTTTCTAGACTTATTACCATTCTATTGGTAATGTTCTTTTAAGAGGAACTAGATATTGGAATAATTGTTATTTATGTTTTATTTATTAGAAATTGTAACTGCACTTTTAAGATATTTTGTCCCACAAACCAATCATTCCATGACTACTTAAATGGGCTATCTACATTCTTCTCCTACTAAGGAACTTATTCCCTCTTTTCAAGGAGCAACTATGGTTTGTCATTACACATTGTTCTACTAATGGTTGATAAAATATTAGAAAGTGTCAACATTTGCTATCCTGTATGAAGTAAAATGGTTTCATCTCCTTAGAGTACTATAATAGTATAATAAGGCATTATTTCAGACACATTCACCCATCTTTTGAGCTAGTATGATCCAACTTTTAAACAACTCTTTCCTTATTTTTCTCAATATATTATTTCACATCAAATGAAAGCTAGGGTTGTACCTGACCAGTTCAAAGGCGAAATTAATGAAGAATGAATATGGCAAGTTATAAAGCAACTAGATTAATGACACACGATTAAACTGTAAAAGTGGTTGAAAAAGATTTAAAAGAGAAATTAATTATTATCAAGGTGGTAAAATATGGAAGCTTATGCCTTATAAAAAGAAGAGTAAAAAGATAGGGGCAAATGTTTAATTGGGTAGCTGAACTGTGCACAAAAGTTCAATTTGTTACGTAAATTTTGAAACAGTCAATTTAACACTCAATAAAAAAAAAAAATTTATGTCTATTTACCTATCTTTTATTACCATTAACTTTGATCACTAACTTGAAAGAGACATCATATTATTGAATTTTTACTGTTCCTCTTAACTTTATCTAGTAGTGATAAATTGTTTCTTCCACCTTGAGAAATAAAGCAAATGATGAGTGAGTGAGTAAGAAACACTACAAAAAAAAATTGTTTTAATATTAAATTAGTATCAAAGCAAAAACTCAAGAGTCAAAGAAGATGTATTCAAGAGAACAATGTCCTAATATGGTGGATGAGACCATTCGTGAAGAATGTCCACTTGTCAAGCAAAAAGCTCAATTTATGGGAATGATAATGATGCTTGGTGCTAGACTAGTGAAGGTGGAACTTTGCATCACTAAAGTAAAGGAAGGATTGGAAAAGTCCCAAAATGTATGGAGGAATGAGAGGAAAAACCCTAGGGTAAGTTGCAAATGAATCTCAAGTATATTAAGGAAAGCTTAGAGGCACAAGATAATATCTGTTAAGCCTAAATGGAAGACTTGAATGCCAAAATGAGTAAAGTGGAAGCTGTGATAGTTGGCATGGTAAAGAGAATGGATACAACCTTTCTAGCTATAAGAAAGGAAATAAAGGATCTCATGGCCCAATTAGCAATCTATAAGGCATTACTAATTAATGGTATGGCAATCCAACCAATAGTCATGGTGGATTTGCTAAAGCTAGCGTGCATTAAGGGTATGTAATCAATAAGATAGGTTAATAATTTCTTTTAGGTTTGGAACAGTATTTTGTTGCCATTGAGCTTGTGGAAGATGGAAGTAAGTTATGAACTACAACATTATACTTAAGGGATTCAATGATGGTTTAGTAAAGAAGACGAACTAACAAGATAACCTCCTATACTGATTTTATTAGCTAGTTTAGACATATGTTTTACCTCCCGAATGCTAGAAGGGAGGCCAAAATTAGGCTTTGCCACCTTACTCAAAATGGTACTATGAAATAATATGTATAGAATTTTTATGAACTTGTGTTAGAGATTCCATACCCTCAAATAAGATGATGCTCTCATGATGTTTTTAGATGGATTGAAACCATAAGCGAGAGTTGAGCTGGAGTGGTGAAGTGTGTAAAAAATCTAAAAGGAAATAGCTGCTATGAAAGGGTCAATAGAATTATAAAGAAGTGTTATATAATATTCTTCTTGCAGTAAGGTAGAAGAAGAAGATAAAAATGAGAGTAACAATTCATTGAGTTTACCAAGGAGGAAAGAGAAACAAAGGAGATGGTAAGCTGCATAAGGAAAATCAAGAATTGAAATGCTACTTTTGTGATGGGCCGCATTATGATATGGAGTGTCTTAAGAGGGGTGTTTGGAAATTTTAATAGCAAATGATAAGTCAAACAATGAGGGGAAGAGGTGACTTAGTGTGATAGAATTATTTAATGCCATGAAGACTAAAGGCGTTGAAAAGCATAAAGGATTGACGCATTTGAGGTAATGATAGCCAAAAGGAAGATGAATGTAATGGTAGATACGAGAGCCTCACATTTGTTTTTATCTAATGATGTTGTATGAATGGGGGTTGAGAATTGAAAAGGGTAGGACCTAATTGAAGACAGTAAATTTAAAGGAAGTCTCAACATTTCAACTTGATAGAGATGTCAAATTCAACATTAATGGTTGGCACGGGAAAGAGAACATAGAAATGGTAACTATGGATGATTTTGAGTTTGTTATTGGAATTGACTTCATAGTTAAGATCAACGTAATCATTGTTTTAAGGATGAACTCCATTTCATTGCTTAATGGAGAGTCTCTATGTGTAGTTTCAATGACATAGAAGGCAGGGCAAGTAAATAAGCTTATCACAACAATGCAAATTTTAACTGAATATGAGGGGGTAAAGATGACATTAATTAAAGAAAAAAGTAGCTTAACTTTGCTAAGGGAGGCTTTAAGAAAACTTGACATCAAGCCTAAAGAGAGACTATATTCAAAAGAGTAATCAAAACTTATGTAAGTAGTAACAAAGGACAAAGGACAAAGGAATGGTTGGGATGAAGGTTATATGAAGTGGGAAGAGAGTTAGGAAAATGCATCATAGGAGAAAGGGAGAAGATATTAGTAGACTGATGGGACTTAAGAGGAGGAATGAAACTCTTGAAGACTTAGTATGGACTATGCAACAAGAATCTCACTAGATTAGGTGGGAGAGAATGACATAGAATTATAAAGAGAAGCTCTAAATTAAGGTCTAGTGCGGGCTCAATGAGACAAGTTCAACATTTAATGAGAACTATAGATGTATACACAAAAGTCTATGGGATAGAATTGTCTAAATCGATATATTATATATATCAGTAGGTGTGGTAAGTAGTTATAGTAGTTAGAGTGGTTGGTAAGATTTCATCATATTTGCTACATTGTAATAATCGTGGTTCATTTTGGGAGACCCTTTATTTATAGGGAGAACTCCCTCACTTCTAATTCATCCATTTACTAGTGATTATTTAGTCTCCCTAGAGCGTCTCTCTTTAAAACTTAGTCATTGTGTTATTGTTTAGCTTACTTGACACTCTTGCCGGGTTTTAGAAAATCTAAGTGCCACACAGGATCACTCAGAGCAGTAGGCCTATGGCATGTACTGTCTCTCTCAAGAGTCAATTTATTCCACATAAAAGATATTATAAATACATCTACTAGTAGTATTGATTTATTCTATAGAATGAAATAAATTGAAATAAAGTAGATGTCGACTTAAAAATAAGTTAACCTGGAATTGATGAGAATTACTTTTAATTTTTTGTTCAACGGACTACATAGTTTGTCCAATTTCCATTCCATTTTTTGATAAAAGACTATATGCAAGATTAATCAAGTAATGGGTTCAAATGCCTAACATGCCCCCCCAGATATAAAATTTCACTAAAATGATAAGTTCATGTGTGTGTGTGTGTGTACATCTAACATACGACATTTATTATAAATACAAATTAACATTATAAATATTCTTTAATATGCATTATGAACTTAGGAGCTTAAAGTCAGTATCGTTATACCATTCCCTAGATAATGATAATGTTTAACTAGAACTGAGCACATTATCAAATTCCACAAAGTATGAAAATGTTAATCTCATTTGAACTTTTAATCATCGTTACCAGTCATTGAGCAAATGTACACCATATTATCAACATTATGCATTTAAATAAACTTTTTATATTTACCCCAAAACTTTATACATATTAACCTATTATAGTACAATGTTATTATGAAGACGCCTCAAATTTAAAAAATCAACCCTTACACTCAGGACTAAAACCATAGAGGGAGTGATATCATCCACTTAAAGTTTACATGGGTTTCATACCCTATCTTTTCTTGGTAATATCATCGATCATGTGTAAACTCTAGACATTATAGAGAAACTCCAAATTTGAAAAGCTCAACCCTTATACCTTGTGATAGAAATGTGAGTTTAACTACATTTACTTATTTGGCCAATATACAACTATATAAAGAGAAATAAGTAGGTTTTAATTTTTACTTTTTCGCCAAATGCTTGAGTCGTTTTTCTTGATTGCATTATTTAAATTGATGCAAGAGGTTGGGTTTTTCATTATATACATTTTCTTTTTTAAGAAAAATTTAGTCCAAGAAGTCTATAATAGCTAAAACAAAATTATTATGTTTTATTAATTTTAATTAGCAATATTTTACAAGTTTAAGATAGGGGTGGAAGTGTTGAGTTTTCCCAGTTAGGATGTCTCCATAATATTTAACGTTTATAGTAGGTATCTAATTAATTTACTCCAATTATAATAATTAGCAATATTTTACAAGTTTAAGACGTGGTAGCCTACACATATTAAAAAAAAAAAAAGAATACAAGATATTAGAAAAATTCAGTGTTTTCTACGTTATGCTACATACATGGTCATACCCAGGCTATTCGTTTCGAAACTCTAAATCGAAACATGCATACTCTGACATACATTTACCATTTTGGAATCTACCGGATTATACCAGGTCTAATAAGTTAGAGTCCAATAGATTCTGATAACGGATAACCCAAATTAATTGTTGTATCATGCCAAATTACAAATTCAAATGTTCAAATTAGTTTATCTTGCCATATATTATATACAATTATTATACTTATCTCATACGACAGAATTATATTTAAATTATTACCATTATATGATATTTATCATTTTTGAGATAATAATATATTATATATTTGTTGTATTTTTATGTTATATCGTGTATTATGGCAATATATAGTAAATAATATGAAATACACTATTTGAATTAATAATTATAAAACTTATATTAATAACCATATATCTTATTTCATTCGAAATCATTATATTTTATTTCATACATCAACATCATAACTTATTACATAGAATGTTTAAATTATTTTTAGTGATAGTTTTAAAATATAAAGAATCTTATCAATTGCCCATATTATATGATGTCATAAGTTATATTATTTTTTTATAATATAAGAAGATCCATTACATATATTACATGTTAAATATTAAAAAACATAATATCAGTCAAATATCATAAATAGATATCAATATATCTGTTAATGGTGTTTCTATAAATAATTATTTTAAGGAGTTTGAGATAATAATTCTCTTATACTTAGTGGGAACGACTATTCTAGGTATTGACAGAGTAGACACATTATCTTATAATAATGGTTATTTTAAAAATTTGACAAAGCAAAATATAGATTGAATGCTATTATTTTAATAGTTATTTTATTCAAGTCTACCACCACCATGAACAAATCACCATGTATGGAAATAAAACAAAGCGCCTTTATACTTTATGAATATAATTAACTATATACAAGAGATATAATAATTCAAATACTGAAAATATGAAAAGGAAAATAGCATATAACACTAGCAACGATAACGATAATGTACTTAATTCTAAAAGCAACTACTAACAAATCAATCTTATAAAAAAATATTTAATGGATAATATATACAACACACACATATAGATATATATGTAGTATGTAACTATCAACTATATGTTAATACATGGACAAGACCATGATAGTTTTCAAAGTAATCGCAACTCATATGTCACTTGTTAGAATATCCATTGTAATTATACAACTTTACACCTTTACACTGACTATCTTGATCCACTACCCAACTAGTTTTGCAATTATAATTTTTGAAATTTCTAAGAGAAATCCTTTTGCTGTAATTGCTTGTACTTTTGCATTCCAAAAAAGTAAAGCCTCAAAGATGGAAGGCGGATTAAGTATAAATTACATTTTCTAAGAAATTTTGAAAATTTATAGAACTGGTTAAGCACTTACCATTTATCAACGATATAAAGGCTCCAGAAATTTTGCAGCGTTAATTATGTCGCGGTTATTTCACCTGTACAACATTAGAAAGAAAAAAGTTCATAGAAACTGAGATATAGCAACAAGGTAATTATGAGGAGACAGCATTATTTTGAACTGAATAATGATAGGAATAGGACCTCAACCACTAGCTAGGGCATGAATGTGCACAATAATGTTGATCTGCATAATTACTCAAACAACATTGATGATGCTGCCGCCTTGAAGATAGGAATTGCGTCCTGTCCCTTTACTTCTCTTGAGTTTTATCAATTTGCTCTTTTCAAGCGCTGCTTCAAATAATTAGTGGTTGAAATGAAAATAAATAAGGTAATATCTATTAGGTCAGGCTCCTTGTTGAGTGGAGCGGAATAATTACTTATATACTACTCATTCTACGTAAAACTGCTATTATGGTATTTACTTGGTTGAAAGAAATGACAATTCATTATATAATGAATTGCTATTACGCATAATATTGAATAGCAATGCATATCTATATACATATAAATTTCTATTCAATGACTTAATTTCAATTTTTGTACAATTATCATCATCTTTTTATAATGAAGACAAGTGACATTATAGATATTTTACTTTTACTCCAATAATTACTTGTTTTATTTTTTTTTTATAACAAATGAACATTGTAATAGTAATTTCAACTCTATTATATTCATATTGAATTAGAATTCAATCCAACCTTTATTTTATATGGTGAAGTGAACGAGTCCAAGGTGTTTTAAAATCTAAAGAAGAAAAATTAAGACAATGCAAATTATTAATGGCCAATTCATTTTGCTAAATGAATAATATTGTAATGGAATCACTATTACTGATTAATGAAATAGATATTTTGGGGAAAAAAGTCAATTATTATTCATAAATTTGAGTAAAGAATGACAATTCGATTTTTCAATAAGAATTCCTTATCAATCCCTATTACGATTAACTAAATGACATGATAACTCTTCTTAAGAAATAGATCTATAATATAATAACAATTACAATAAACTAAACTAGTAGTTTGCAAGTAAGTATACTTTTTAGAAGTTCAATAAGCTCAAAATGCAGTCATCAACGCATGGCTAGTATGCATCCGCGAGCAACTCATAGAAAATTTTTTTTTTTTTTTTTTTTTTCCATATTCAAACCTAGCACCACCACCTTCTCCTCGTCGTTGGAGTGTGCCTACTAGTTATATCCAAAATTATGGAACTTCTTATTAAATTTATACATTTCACTAGAAAAGAGAAAAAATGATTCATCAAATGGTTCAATACCCTAATGGGCATTGAAAACACGTATAAACACGTCTAATCCTCCCTGAACCTCTGTTGATCAAGGCGGGTAGTATGAGCCGTTTGTATTTGTATTGGAGTTGGCTGACTTGACCCTTTTCCTTGTAACATGTTCCAGATGAGAACATAATCATCCGTAGGTTGCGTATTCAGTTTAGTCGTTTGTTGATTTGACTTGATTTGAAAAATAAGGGAGGATTTACCCTTAAAAATAAGGTGTTTATCCGTGTTTTCAATAAATCAAAATCAAAATTCAGAGGTATCGTTATTGAACAACAACCAAACCGCCAAGAAGTTGCAATCTTCCCAAATTCGTGTCCAACGCATGAAGTTAAAGTTTCAAAGATTTTCATGTGTGACCGAAAAGATATTATCTGAAGGCTAGTTAAGGTAGTATTGGGTCATATAATTTTTAAAGGTATTTAGCTGGATTTATATTATATTTGATTTACAAAATGTATTTAGGACTGAATTAAATTCCTTTCATAGGACTGGATAAAATTTTTCTCAATAGAACTGGACAAAACTTAAATTTTTATTCCTTATAATTTATGCTATAAAAATATTGACATTGAATAAAAATAAATCTCTTAATAAATATTTTGTCCACTACTGTCATGTACCATATATACCAAACTTGGTATAAGAGAATTATCTATTCACAACTTCTTTTACCATGTTATCTAATCCTTCTTGTTATGCTCAGTTCTTGCAACAAAACGTTTCTTAAGTATTTAATATATATTTAGTGTTTCAAAACAAAAGATTCAAAATATATTCATGTGCTATGGAAGGAGGGGCTTTAAGCTATTATCAATGGTTATCTCGCAACAAATTGATGAGTTCTTGATTATCGATTATGGAAGTTTTAGAGTTTTATTTTGGAACAAAAATATGATGAAGTAGAGGATAAGTCAGCCATTGCAATCCTTAAATCAAAACCATTGTCGATAAGAACGAAGGCCTAGTTGGCTACTACAGACTGGGGCCTTACCCGTCATATTGGTAGACAAGACCTGAGCACGGGCCGAATTGGACTTGTGGATTGGCCTACCCCCACATCGATGGGTTTTAACTGCCAACTCAACCTAGCGATATGGTTCATGACTTGGGTCATGTGTGGGTTAAGGGTTCAGGTTGTGAGCCCCAACTCGTCAGGTTGACAATGGTTAAAAAAAAAAAGGAAAAAATGAAATGGAAAGAAAAATTAAATGTAAATACGAACAAAATATTTCAGTTATTTTCATGTAAATAGTAAAAAACTTTAATAATTACTGATGACATTTATCGCAACATTAGTCATAAATATAAGATAAGCTATATTAGAAGATATCACGTTTGAGATAAATTCAATTAAGATATTAACATGTCAAAGGTTAAAACAAGGGATTATCGTTTCACAGAGTTCATTTAAAGTATTAATATTTGGATGTGTTTTCAATTAAGGACCCGTTTGTTTTGAGAAAAAGTATTTGTTAATGAAAAATATTTTTTCTTGAAAATTTTTCCAAGAAAATAATATATTTTCAATTTTTTCACTAATTTTATGAAAATACTTTTCATTTTTTTCAGTTTCAAGATAACTCATATATTTTAAGTATAAAATGAAAATGTTACGTATATTAAAATGATAAATAAATCTACTTTAAAAATTTTAAAAATTAATAATAGATATTTTTTATAGTAATGATTGGTAGATGGACTTATAAATCAATGAAAAAATGTCTTATACATTTATATTCTGTAAGTCGTTTTCCAAAAAATAAGCTATAAAAGTCTATATTTTTCAAAATAAGGGAAAATATTTTCCATTATTGTCCTATTTTTTTTCTTAAACAAATATGGAAAAATGAAAAGATATTTTTCTAGAAAACATTTTTATTGAAACAAACCAGACTTAAGTTTCCTTAGTTTTCCTTAACAGTCAATTATCAATATTTTACTTCTCACTTTACAAAACTTTAATTCTTCTTTTTAACCATTTAAAGCGCTAATTTCTTAAATGAATTTATTATGAAACGTTAATTTTTTTTTAATCACTCAAAATGCTGAAACCTTAAATAAACATGCTTTTAAACATGATAGTTATATAATTTACCTAATAAATATACTTCAAAGAGTGTTTGATTTGATTTATATAAGCCTTCAACCAAAGTAAAATCCTATTTGAACTTTTAATCAAATTATCAAATTCCACAAAGTATGAAAATGTTAATCTCATTTGAACTTTTAATCATCGTTACCTACCATTGAGCAAATGTACACCATATTATCAACATTATGCATTTAAATAAACTTTTTATATTTATCCCAAAACTTTATACATATTAACCAATTATACTACATTGGTATTACAAAGACGCCTCAAATTTGAAAAATCAACCCTTACACTAAAGCTATAGAGGGAGTGATATCATACACTTAAAGTTCACATGGGTTTTATATCCTATCTTTTCTTAGTAATATCATCGATCATGGGTAAACTCTAGACATTATAGAGAAGCTCCAAATTTGAAAAGCTGAACCCTCACACCTTGTGATAGAAATATGAGTTTAACTACATTTACTTATTTGGCGAATGTTCAACTATATAAAGAGAAATAAGTAGGTTTTAATTTTTACTTTTTCGCCAAATGCTTGAGTCGTTTTTCTTGATTGCATTATTTAAATTGATGCAAGAGGTTGGGTTTTTCATTATATACATTTTCTTTTTTAAGAAAAATTTAGTCCAAGAAGTCTATAATAGCTAAAACAAAAGAATTATGTTTTATTAATTTTAATTAGCAAAATTTTACAAGTTTAAGATAGGGGTGGAAGTGTTGAGTTTTCCCAGTTAGGATGTCTCTATAATATTTAATGTTTATAGTAGGTATCTAATTAATTTACTCTAATTATAATAATTAGCAATATTTTACAAGTTTAAGACGTGGTAGCCTACATATATTAAAAAAAAAAAAAAGAATACAAAATATTAGAAAAATTCGGTGTTTTCTAAGTTATGCTACATACATGGTCATACCCAGGCTATTCGTTTCGAAACTCTAAATCGAAACATACATATTCTGACATACATTTCCCATTTGGAATCTGCCAGATTATACCTGGTCTAATAAGTTCTAGAGTTAAATAGTTTCTGACAATGTACCGCCCAAATTAATTGTTGTATCATGTCAAATTATAAATTCATATATTTAAATTAGTTTATCTTGTCATATATTATATACAATTATTAACTTATCTCATACAACATAATTATATTTAAATTATTACCATTAAATGATATTTATCATTTTTGAGATGCATAAACTATAATATAATAATATATTATATAATCATGGTATTTTTATGTTTATCATATATTATGGTAATATATAGTAAATAATATGAAATACTATTTGAGATAGTAATTATAAAACTTATATTAATAAACATATATCTTATTTTATCCGAAATCATTATATATTATTTCATACATCAACATCATAACTTATTACATAGAATGTTTAAATTATTTTTAGGTGATAGTTTATATGATGTCATAAGCTATGATTTTTTTTTTTTTTTTAATATAAGAAGATCCATTACATATATTACATGTTAAATATTACAAAACATAATATCAATCAAATATCATAAATAGATATCAATATATCTGTTAATGGTGTTTCTATAAATAACTATTTTAAGGAGTTTAAGATAATAATTCCCTTATACTTAGTGAGAACACTATTCTAGGAATTGACAGGGTAGACACATTATCTTATAATAATGGTTATTTTAAAAATTTGACAAAGCAAATATTAGATTGAATGCTATTATTGTAATAGTTATTTTATTCAAGTCTACCACCATTATGAACAAATCACCATGTATGGAAATAAAACAAAGCGTCTTTATCCTTTATGAATATAATTAACTATATACAAGAGATATAATAATTCAAATACTAATAATATGAAAAGGAAAATAGCATATAACACTAGCAACGATAACGATAAATATTTCTAAAAGCAACAAGTAACAAAAATTTAATATATGGACGAGATAATATAGTTTTCAAAGTAATCACTACCTATATATCACTTGTTAGAATATCATTAGTAATTATACAACTGTACATTTACTCTGACTATCTTGATCCACTAAACTAATTTTGCAATTATAATTTATGAAATTTCTAAGAGAAATCCTTTTGCGTAATTGCTTGTATTTTTGCATTCCAAAAAATAGTAAAACCTCAAAGATGGAAGGCGGATTAAGTACAAATTACTTTTTCTAAGAAATTTTAATTTTATAGAACTAGTTAAGCACTTACCATTTATCAACGATATAAAGGCTCCAGAAATTTTGCAGCATAATTATGTCGCGGTTATTTCACCCGTACAACGTTAAAAAGAAAAAGTTCATAGAAACTGATATATAGCAACAAGGTAATTATGAGGAGACAGCATTATTTTGAACTGAATAATGATAGGAATAGGACCCCAACCACTAGCTAGGGCATGAATGTGCAATATTTAATTGCATTTATCTAATTTTAAAAGTTCACGATAATGTTGATCTGCATAATTATTCAAACATGATTAAACTCTGATGTGTAAAATGAATAATGAACTCAAAGTAGAGAGAAAAGTATACTGCATTGATGATGATGCTGCCTTCAAGATAGGAATATCGTCCTCTCCCTTTACTTCTCTTGACTTTTATCAATTTGCCCTTCTAAGGCGCTGCTATAAATAATTAATGGTTGAAATGAAAATAAATAAGGTAATAACTATTATGTCAAGCTACTTGTTGACTTGAGGAATAACTACCTATACACTACTCATTTTATATAAAACTGTTATTATGATATTTATTTAGCTGAAAGAAATGACAATTTATTACATAATGAATTGCTATTATGCATAATATTGAATAGCAATGCATGTCTATACACACATAATTTTCTATTGAATGGCTTACTTTCAATTTTGTACAATTATCATCATCTTTTTATAATAAAGACAAGGGATATTATAGATATTGTATTTTTACTCCAATAATTATTTGTTTTATTTTTTTATGACAAATGAATATTGTAATAATCATTCAACTCTATTACATTCATATTGAATTAGAATTCAATTCAGCCTTTATTTTATATGGTCAAGTGAACGAGTCCAAGGTATTTTAAAATCTAAAAAGAAAAATTGAGGTAATACAAATCATTAATGCCAATTCATTTTGCTAAATGAATAATATCATAATAGAATCACTATTATGGATTAATGGAATACATATTTTGGGGAAAAAATCAATTGATTATTTATAAATTTGAAGAAAGAATGATGATTGATTCGATTTTTCAATAAGGATTCCTTATCAATCGCTATTACGATTAATCAAATGACATGATAACTCTTCTTAAGAAATAAATCTATAATATAATAACAATTACAATAAACTAAACTAGTAGTTCGCCAGTAAATATACTTTTTAGAAGTTCAATAAGCTCAAAATGCAGTCATCAACGCATGCCTAGTATGCATCCACGAGCAACTCGTACAAAACTATTTTTTTTTTCCCCATATTCGAACCTACCACCACCAACTTCTCCTCGTCGTTAGACTACACCTACCAGTTATATCCAAATTATGAAACTTTTTATTAAATTTATACTTTTCACTAGAAAAGAGAAGAAAAGATTCATCGAATGGTTCAATACCCTAATAAGCATTGAATCTACTCTTTTTTTAATAGAAATGGACGATCTCAATTTACTTTTTATTTTTATTTTTATTAATTTAACATATACCATTGAAATGATCTAGACATCAATAATAGGAAATTAAAATCAAATGAGGTCAATGGAAGCCATTTGAAATCATGCATGAATTTAAACAACTAGATTTTTCAAAATTTCCAATTTTGCCTTAAACGGATAACCAAAACTTTGAAAATTCAAAAACAATTCAAATATTAAAAGTAAAGTAAAGGAGAATATTCTTTTGAATGAAATGTATTACAAGAAAAAAAAAAAAAAACAATGTAGCTATGAGTTCTGTTCTTGCAAAATTACGATTATTCCCTTAACCAGGAACCACCATAAATTAAAATTTTAAGATTTAGCTAAAATAATTGAATTACTTAATCAAACTATTTGAATAATTACTTGTCCAAAAGATTAAATAAAAAACCTCAACTGTTTAAAACTAGCTAAGGTTCTTGCACATGTAGGATTTAGACACTTAAGATCATGTTACGTGTCACATTGCTATTAGAGGATCATTTTTCTTTATCTAAAACCCTAATTCTGCTCTTTCCCTTTTCTATATAAATATTTCCTTTTTTTTTCCTGTCTCTTCCCTTTTTGGAAACTCTCACAAAACCCTAAGGAACCCCTTTATAGTGCTAAATAGATGGAATTAGCAAAAATATAGCACTAATTACATATACGATGTCTTTTACTCGAGGAAATGGAAAAGATGAAGTAGTGTTAGAAGAGGAAGGAGATCCACCACCACAACAAAATTCACATCAAGTTAAGCATGAGATTTTAAGATGTTATGATGTGAGCATTTTGGCATTTTAAGCAGAAAAACTAATTTGAGTGAGTTAATACATGTTTAGGGCGTTGAGAAATCAAGTTTTGGAGTAATTTAGAAGCCCTAAATCCCCTCCAAGCTGATACAAGTGAAGAACTATCGTTTAGGGCAAGAAAAGACATCAAAACTAACTTATTTTATTAAGGTTATGATGGTTTCGAAGTTAGGTTTGCTATAATGGTATTATATAGTTTTTGGGTATAATTTGAAAGTTGGGTTTTGTCAAGATGGCTTTATAAGTGATGGGTTTTAGCGTAGTTTCGTAAAATGATGGATTTAGACTTAAATATTTTGAGAAAATTCATGATTAAACATGTTTCCAATGGATGGTGAGTCATAATAAACAAAGATTAGGTTTAAACACGATCTTTTAGCTCTTTTTAAACCCAAAAAGCCATTCAAAAGCTCCTTTCATAGAAAAACCCAATTTTAAGTTCAAAACACTAAAAATTCAGAGGAACACTGTCAACACATAGACTTATGTATCAAGCTGTGTAACCCTTTGACCCAAAAAATGTGGAAAAACCTAGACTTTTAGAAGAACACAGCTAATACACGAGTTTATGGACTTGGTTGTGTATCTCTCTGGCTTTAATTTCGATGTTTCTTGGAAAATTTAGGGGATATACAGCCTCGTATATCATCCTGTGTACCTTTCTGACTACACAACCAAGTGGTCCATGGCTAATACACAAGCTAATATATTTGGCTGTGTAAAAGAACGTGGCTTAATACCTTTACCTATGGATTGCCTGTATACTTTTCCATTCCTTTTATAACTCTATCAATCTTCACCCAAATCACACGAAAGTTGACTTGGTGTTTTCTTTTAAGCTTAAATAACCTTCTAAAGACTTTAAAAAAAAATTTATCAAATATTAATACCCAATCCAAATTGTACAACAAATACATCGAGTCTAAATGTCTTACACAAAGTTTGTCCCCTTAGTAGTGCACGACCTGATACACGAGATGTGTTCTTGGTCATGCAAAGGAATGTGAATGATTACATAGGTCGTGTACTTAGCAATGTTTTCCCTAGGAACATTTGCACAAGCCCATGAATGGTCCATGCTTTTTCTAAACTCCTTCTTTAGGTTTGAACAACCTTTAATGAGATTCTTAAATGTGTATAACCAAAGTTAAGCATTTGAGTAACAATGTAAATTGAATAATGTTAATTAAACTTTAGCTTATATCCAACTTCAATTGTGAAATAGCTACTAGACATTGAGCTTTAGAAAGGGATTCTAAAGCTTAAACCAATGGACTAGTATGCAGTAAATATGTGTTACTTGTTTATGTAGTCTTAATAACTAGATTAAGAATTTAAACTTGGCTTAATTTTTTTTTAGTTACTTATTGGCCACTTACCATAGGAAGTAGCACCCTTAGACTGAGTTGCAAGCTTGATCGCAACTTTGGAAAGATCCGATAATTTAGACACTTAGGCCCCATGGAATGTGTGGTTAGGCTCGGTAAGTAGTCGATAGGGAAATTTCTGAGATCAAGCAGTCAACTAGGAGTAAGTACGTAGTTGTAACAAGTTATACGACCTTATAAGATCTTGTATAAAATGTTACAATAGACCATGCTCATTGGTTATAGCCTATGAGGGGATGACTCTAACGATACTATTTCTTTCTTTCTTTCCTTTCTAGTAAGTTCTGGAGACTTATTAAACCCCTCCTCTTTAGTGCATGATTCACTAAACGAACTCTACTATGTTTATTTAGCAGGAGTCATGAGTACTCTTGAGCATGTTAGGATTTCAAAGACACTGGGAATGCCTTAGTTGCGGATTCTAAATTAAATAACCTAAATTATCTTTGCTACCTTAGAATAAGTGTGTGCGACATGTGTGCAAGTACTTGTTTTGCCATGTACAGGGCTTTGTAACTTATTCTTTAACATTTCAGGCCCCACTAATGGTTCAATGGGAGTAAGAGCTGCACTGGATAACTCGATTAGATTGACATTGTACGTGATATAGATATTACAAGTTTTCATGAAAGAATTTCATTGTATTCTTATGTTACTATAAATTTGGATGATTATAACTAATTAACTACTAAATATTTTTATTTTTATTTGATATGGATTTTTAATTCCAAAAGTTTTGTAATTAAATTGTATTCATTTGATGGGCCTTGTGGTAATATTTATTAATAGGGATTTTGTGAAACTTATTTTCCAAAAAGGTTAAATTTGACAGGTTTTGGCAAATCTGAAACATATAAAAACAGATGGTAAACTACCAAACTTTTGCAAAATTAACAACGATTTCCATATTAGGACTTGATTAGAAACCCATTTAGTAAAGGAATGTCTATGCGCATGTCACTTGGAGGTGATATGTGCGACGAAACAACTATACCCTTAAGTGCTCGAGGATAGGGTTGTTTCAATTGTTGCGTGACATTAATGGTTAAAGTTATAATAAAAAGAAATATTATAAATATATCACAAGGTATTTTAATCATTTTTACCATTTCCATCAATAGATGTGATTGTACTAATTTAGATTCTAGATATCTTAAAACAAGAGTTTCCAATACAAGTAGTGTATAAAATTCTTATAGAAAAATTAAAATAATATACAAAATTGAGGATTTAGTTAACCTTTACGGACGGACAATACATGAATATTAGTGATATAGAAAAATATAACTAACTGTAATATATATATACACACACACACACGACACTTATGTGATGATTCACAACTTATCAGCGGAAAAATGCCATGTTGTCCATCCTATTTCATTTTATTTGTATCTTATAATAACACCATAAAAAATATCTTTATGATTAATTGTCCAGAGGATTTATTTGTTTTCTTTTCGTTTTTTTTAAATTAAGTCATAAATTAATCTCTAAAGT
This sequence comes from Combretum micranthum, assembly GCA_024138025.1. Lineage (NCBI taxonomy): Eukaryota > Viridiplantae > Streptophyta > Magnoliopsida > Myrtales > Combretaceae > Combretum > Combretum micranthum. The sequence goes on from JAMXBD010000615.1 coordinate 297,410, forward strand.
TTTAGGGTATGTTTTGTTCTGCAATTTCACACGTGTTTGGCATTAGTTTTATATCTATTTGAAATCTAGTATTTGGAAATAATAAATAAAAAAATAATTTGTAATTTTACTTATTTATAGATCATACAAACTAAATATAAATCAAATAGAGATTAGAATCTATTTTGGTGGTCTATTTTTTATTTGTATGTAATTTACATTCGTGTCTTATCTATCACTGATCTGTATGGTCTATTTATGAGTAAAAATAAATGTTTTTTCATCTGTATCTGTTTTGAACAATTAGTCTGATTGAAACATATGTCAAAACGTTAACCCTTCAAACCAAACGCACCTATAAATACCCGATAAAAACAAACAATTCAAACAAATCCAATACTGTTCTCAAGCATAGCCATGAAACCCACAAAGACCTATTTAGAATTAGGGTGGAGATTCTTAGTAGTGATAACCTTATCACTCATCACGGATTGATACATGTACCAAATGTTTGTCAAGGAAAGTTATTCTCTTGCCTAGAACTAGAAAATCACACCGAGAAATCTCCTCTTTCTCATCCATTCAAGCGGGGATTTGCTAGATAAACATTATTGAATAGCATTTTTTAGTGAGAGGGATAAGTAGGAGAATTCAAGAAATCTAGTACAGTATTCCACAGTAAAAAGAAAAAAAAATTAAGAAAGAAAAGAAAAACAGATATTTTGAGTTTTGACAATAATTTAAGTGTATATAAAAAATAGAAACGATTGAGAATCCATAGTACATATATGTTGGCAATTAAGTAAATATGAAAAATATATAGAAATCCAATTATCACGCAAGATATAAGATCTTGAGCGGACGACAGATTTAAATTATTCCATTATTTTTCAAATCAAGTCAAATCAACAAACGGCTAAACTGAATACGCAACCTACGGATGATTATGTTCTCATCTGGAACATGCGATTGCGAGGAAAAGGCTCAGGTCAACCAACCCCAATAGATATACAAACGACTCATACCTCACGCCTTGATTAACAGAGGCTCAGGGAGGAATAGACCTTGAAAAAAAATAAGGTAATTTATACATGTTTTTTCAACAAATCAAAATCAAAATTCAGTGGTATCGTTATTGAGCAACAACCAAACCACCAAGAAGTTGCAATCTTCCCAAATCCGTGTCCAACACATAAAGTTCAAGTTTTCAAGATTTTCATGTGTGACCAAAAAGATATTATCTGAAAACTAATTTAGGTAGCATTAGGTTACATAATTTTTAATGGTATTTAACTAGACAGTCACTATATTATGTTTGGTTTACAAAATATATCTAGGATTAAACTAAATTTTCTCCATAGGATTGGACAAAATTCTCTCAATAAAACTAGATAAAACTTAAAATTTTATTTCTTATATTTCATGATATAAAAATATTGAAACTGAACAAAAATAAAATCTCTTAATAAATATTTTATCTACTGCTATTATGTACCATATACACTAAACTTGATACAACAGAATTATCTATCTAATACTTCTTGTATTTATATTACATGGTCCTTTTTTTTTATGTTAAGTTCTTATAACAAAACGTTTCCTAAGTATTTGATATATGTTTTGCGTTTCAAAACGAAAGATTGAAAATATACTCATGTGCTGTGGAAGGAGGGGCTTTAAGCTATTATCAATGGTTATCTCGCAGCAAAAATATGTACAGATGATGAAGTAGAGGTTAAGTCAGCCATTGGATTCCATAAATCAAAAGCATTGTCGATGAGAGCGAAGACCTAGTTGGCTACTATGGATTGGGGCCTTACTCGTCATATTGGTAGACAAGACCTGAGCACGGGCCGAATTGGACACGTGGATTGGCCTCACATCGATGGGTTTTAGCCGCCAGCTCAACCTGGCGATATGGTTCATGACTTGGGTCATGTGTGGGTTAAGGGTTGTGAGCCCCCGACTCGTTAGATTGACCGTGGTTAAAAAAGAAAAAAAGAAAATTTCATGTAAATAGTAAAAAATTTTATTAATTACTTCCAACATTTATTGTATTGTTATAAGCAACATTAGTCATAAATATAAGGTAAGCTATACTAGAAGGTATCATGTTTGGGATAAATTCAATTAAGATATTATCGTGGGTTAAAACAAGAGATTAATGTTTCACAAAATTCATTTAAAGTATCAACATATGGATGAGTTTGCAATTAAGGACCCATTTGTTTTGACAAAAAATATTTATTTATAAAAATAATGTTTTCTTGAAAAAGTTATCAGAAAAGTAATATATTTTCAAATGTTTGGCTAATTTTATGAAAATACTTTTCCTTTATTTACAGTTTCAAGGAAACTCATATATTTTAATTATAAAAAATGAAAAAAAAAATTACACATATTATAATGAGAAATAAATATACTTAAAAGAAAAATATTTAAAAAATTAATAATAAATTTTTTTTATAGTAATGATTAGTAGATGGACTCGTAAATCGATGAAAAAATGACTTATACATTTATATTCCATAAGTCGTTTTCCAAAAGATAAGCTATGAAAAGTCTATGTTTTTCAAAATAAGAAAAAGTGTTTTCCATAAATTGTTCTATTTTTTCTTAAATAAATACGAAAAAATGAAAAGATATTTTCTTGAAAAATATTTTTATTGAAACTAACTGGACCTAAGTTTCCTTAATTTTCCTTAACAATCAATTATCAATATCTTGCTTGACTCACTTTAAAAAAAAATTAATTCCTCATTTTAACCATTTTAATTGTTAATTTCTTAAATGAATTTATTATTAAATGTTAATTTCTCTTTTTAACCACTCGAAATACTGAAACCTTAAATGAACTTACTTTTAGACATTATAGTTATTGATATAATTTACCTAATAAATATACTTCAAAGAGTGTTTAGTTTGATTTATATAACCCTTCAATCAAAGTAAAATCCTATTTCTTTACAATGTGAGACTTGCTTTTATCTTTGTAGTATATTAAGTGTTTTGAACTCTCACATTGTTAACTTTAATATTAAAAGAGGACGTACTTGCATTTAATAAATGCACATTTTAAACAATTCTTTTAACAAATGACCTAAAAACTATAATTCTTAAGTCCAATTTTATTTTAAATTAAAATTTGTTTTAGTTAATTTTATCATTATTTTATTTTTTATAATTCATTATTTTTGTCTTCTAAATAAATTATCTTTACATTTTTTTTAGTTTTATCTTTAAAAATAAATAAATAAATTTAGCTGGTTCAATAGACCTAAAGTAGATCCATGGACCGACAGGGACTCGAAACTAGCTTGCCTTAGCCTTAGCCCATTTTGATTATGAGTCACCCCTTCCTTGGCTTGTAAACTGACGAATTTAGGCCAATTTTGGGCTGCATTGAACACGTACCAGGGTTTAAACAAATGACCCAATGTGAATTTAGCTAATGTCAATCATTCCATGTGATATTCACTTGCATTACGTTCGGTTTAGTGGAGTTTAGCTGTAAAGACCCGACATGCTCAATTCTCAAATTAAGCATACCAAGTCCCCAACCACGTATAACTCTTACGAATTATACGTAAGGTTGTTTTAAAAGAAGGTGTTTATGTTGAACATTGCTAAACCAATTTTAGAATTTATGAAATCGTTTAGTTAGATTTCTAAATAACTAGATTTGGCAGCAGAAAATCAAATTTTATAAAACAACTTATAAACTTCTACTCCCTATAGAGCAAACCAGTTTTCTAAGAAACTAACTTTATAAAAACACTTTATGATCTACTCTTAGAAGTAGATAATCATTTACAATCAATTGGGCATTAACAAGCCCTTAAAGGAAAATACAATTTATAAATACATCCAGTCCTCTTACAAAACAAAACAAAAGAAGAAACAAAATACAAGTAATATCTCAATCCTATCACATTTCACTTTCTCCCATATCTTCAGAATCGCCCAAAACTCAGGACAAACATCATCACCATCACCATCCTCATCAACATCAACATCAACAACAATAATAAGAACAAAAACATCAACAACCTCCACATCATCATCAAGTCATCATCTCATCATCATCAACAACAACAACAATACCTGTAAAAAAAAAAAAAAAAAAAAAAAAAAAGAATAACAACAACAAGGATGAGCCGAAGCTCAGTACACAGTAACTCAATCACACACGGAGTGACATGCGAGCTTAACTAAATGCAATGCATTAATCCATAAGTTATTATCTTTTCATTAAAATAAACAAATCAACAATGGAGCACTCACACTCCGGAACAAGCCAATGGGAATCTGGGGGTCCTGAGTAACAGCAGCTGCTCAGGGGGTTGATATAGATAGACTAGATATATCTCCTATATCTAACCGATAAAGAATATTAATAGCATCATCTAGAGTTCACACTCCTTTATACACTCCACTTATCCCGGTCTATAACATCAATTAGTTCAACGGTCCTATACCCGTGAACTAAAACATATTATTTCCTCCCGAGCTTAAGTAAAGAATATACCGATACAGTTAACCCTATTAGCTACCCACTTAGCCAATAAAAGAAACCACCATTGCATCATGGTGAACCATTACATCATGGATTTGAGTCATTGCATCATGACAAATGATTGGGCTAAGTGCCTAAACTACAGTGCCATTGCATCATGACAAGGTTGTCGCTCCCCGGTTCCGGATTCAACGACTTAAAGCACAACCAACACTCATCAATTATTAAGTCGAGTTTAAGTTCTTAATCCATATTAAACGCCTATCCCAACATCCAACACACAAGTTACTGTGTGCCTTGAATATGAAATCCAAACATAGCCTCGGAAGAAAATTTCAGAAGATAATCCAGAAGATAAATCAGATATCCACTTTTGTTAAGAAAAGAACTCGTATAAGAAACTAAACTAAACTAATCATCTACTTCATCAAAATCATATAAGAACTTAAGCTATTTATCCATTCCTCTCAAACTCATTTATTAAACCCTATTTGATCAGACACTAAATAGGAACCCCACTATGGCTGTGAGGATCGCCCCGCCAAAATATGGACAATTCTCCTTTATCTGTCAAAGAATTTATTTTCTCTTTATTTATAGTGTTTTATTACAAAAGCATTAACAAAGAATTCATAAACCAAAAACATTCATTTTCCAAGTAAACACACATTTGAAACAACATACTCCCCATATTATTCAAAGATCATCCTAATTCATTCATCTAAACTAATTAATAGCTATTAACCCATTTTAAATTAACCTTAACCAAATTGATTAAAATTAGTCATTTGATTCATTGACTAAGTCAAGTTGATTAAACATAGACAATCTAATTTATTTTAGCTTAGTAAAGTTCATTAAACCAAGTTGGACTTAGATTAATTACTAATTCATTATATATCTAAGATCTAATCACTTAATCCCAAGTTAGCTTAAACCTATCCAAATTCATCAAAGTTAAATAATATAATCTATTTTAGTTCATTCAAGTTCAGTTAGTCAAGTTGAACTTAGGTTTGTTACTAGGTTCATTTTATAACTAACTTCTAGATTTAATCTAATTATTTGTTAAATCTATAAATCTACTTAACCCATGTTTAATTACATGAATTAATTCACTTAACACATCAAATATCACTTATCTATCTCATTTTAGCTCAAAAAGATCCATTTCCTAAGCAAAAAACACATTTCACAAACAAAACAAGTTTTGAACTTTGTTTACAAAAATATAACAGTTGGAAAGAAGTCAAATTTGAGCATCGATACTTTTGGAATTTATAAAAACTCAAAACATGAAAATTGCATATCTATTTGTAATCTTTCTAATGTAACTTGAATCACTTAAATCGGAGTTCGTATGAAAAAGTTATGATTAAAATACAAAATAGTATTGTGTCAGGAAAAATATGAGTCACGGCTGTGATTTTTGGAAAGGTGTCATAAAATGGTTTTTAAGTTAAGAATCACGATCGTGATTTTTGAGTTTCAAAGTTTTTGACCAACCCGAGGCTACCAAAGGATGGATCACGACCGTGATTCATGAAAACTTCCCAAAACAGAGCTTTTTCTCTCAAAATCACGCCCATGATTCATGAAATTTGTCCAATCTAAGCCTACCAAGGCTTGAATCATGCCCGTGATCCATGGTTTCCCTTGAGTTATGAATTTTCCTTGTTTTTCAAACTTCATTTTATTAAACTTTTACACATTCTACTTCAATCAAAACTTCATAAAAGCTATATGCTACCCATATCAAGTCTAAACAGCACTTCTACACTCATTTAACTACATCAAACAACTCCAACTACTTCAACAAAACTCAACTTCACTATTCATCATCTTCTTCATCACAACTCAACTCCCAACAACATTAATCCAACATATGCATATATAAACAACAATCCCAACTCATTTCAATATCAATTCATCAATTAAACAAGGAAACAACAAATAAAACAAATATGAATTGAACTAGAAAACTTAGCTTTTGGAATACATGAGACTTCTCTTCTTTCTTCTTGTTGGAGCTACTTCTAATCGATTTGTCTTCTTGAAATTGAGACTCATGTATTGAATTTTGAGAGAAGAAAGAAGAAGAAGAAGAAGAAGAAGAAAGAAAAAAAGAAAGAAAGAAGAGGGAAACGTAAAAGGAAAATGAAAGGGGAAAGGCAAAAGGAAAAAGGCAGCAAAAAAGATTAAAAAGAAAAGGAAAGGATAAAATTAAATTTATATATTTTAGAAATAGGGTATAGGTTTAGAACTATCAGATCAATATCTATAGTTCCAGAAGTATTTAAAAGTTTGTTTCGGAACCAATATGTTAGAAATTAAGAACTTGCAATAAGAACTTAATTTGAGAATTTATTTTAGATAAAAGATATTTAATTTGAGTTCGGGTTTAAGAACTGATATTTTTATTCAAGCAAATGAACTCATATTTTGTAAAGATTTAGGAATTAGTGTTTAGGCTAAGAATCAAGAGTCTAGGAATCCTCTAAACATTTTTAGAACATGTTTAGAGATTTTAGAAATTTCAAATCTCAAAACCAACTTAATTATTAGCTAATTAAATTAAGCTAACTTGTCTAATTAAATCCTATAATTCATTTGATTTATTTAATCTATCTAAACTCAATTTCTAATCTTGGTGAAGATTTGGGGTATTTCATTAGCATGGTTAGAAAGGAGTAGAATTTTTTTTTTGTTTTATGATTAAAGGTGTTTTAAGAAAAAGAAAATGTTTTTCAACGAAGATTAGAGATTTTTTATTTATTTTATGTTATATGAAATTGATATTTCTTATGTAAACTTTTTTACAAACTAGATGAGAGAATAGATATTCTATGGTATTAGATGTGGAAAACCAATTTTATACCTATTAACCAAATATAACATTGAGATGAACTCTTCTATCTTTTACATATACTTGGTTGATATTTTGGCCGATATATAAATTTACACCAACTTGAACTTGTATTTATCTCTTTTGAATGGCTCTTAGAGTATTCTCGTTCATAAAAAGTCCTATAAGGTGCCTAATAGCTCACATCAGCATCTCAAGAACTTTTTCTTCTAAAAGATTTCATAATTTTATTTATAAAGTCTTTTACATAAATTTTTAACATTTTTATAATTTTTTATAATCTCATTTACTTTTACAAAATATCCATACTTTTATATAAAAAGATAAAATATTATAAAATAACTCAATTTTTTTTTCTTTAAAAACCTCACTTTTATACAATAAACCTTCCTTTTAAGTTTTGGGGAAAAAACTTAGCTCAAGTTGAGTACTTAAGGCCTAATTTTAGGATGTGATCAAGTAAACTGGTCATATCTATATGGTTACCATAATTGGGCAAAAACACTACCAAAATACAACAAACCTAACACACCAAAATCGATTAAAGTTTACCACAATGGGATGAACATACCATAATGCAACAATAAATTGCACGACAAATGAATAGTAAATAATAGTATTAAATAGTATGCACTTACCACAATACGACAACTTACTAAAATCCGACAAAAACACCATATATCAAAATTAGACAAACTTCGAAGAATGTGATAGATTTACCACTTTCAAAAGTTAGTGTACAATTGACCTACCAAATTATGACAAAGTCACAAGAATATGATGAATCTATCACTTATCACTAACAAAAAAACACTAGAATGCAACGAACTTACCAAAATAGGATCAATCTACTACTTAGCACTAATAAATAAAGTTATCAAAATGTGACGAAATTATTAAAATACAACAAATCTACTCCATATCAAAATTATCACACTATAATAAATTTATCAAAATTTGATAAAATATCACATACCACAATAGAAGAACTTATCAGAATACAATGAACTTATCACTTCTAAAAGTTAGTAATTAATTAACCTACTAAAATGGGATGAACTTACCAGAATCCAACCAATCTACCACATAATAAAATCGAAAAAACTTGTTATAAATTAAAAGGGACGACTAAGGTTGTTACATGCATATGTGGAAACAAAAGTTACAAGGCAGGTTTGTAAATCGATTTTTAAGCTCGCTTAACCAATTCACGCAATTTCAACAATGATAATAAAAAGATAATGGAATGAGAAGATTATACTAGATTCAACATGAAGTTCGGTTTACTCCCTAGTCTCCATGGTCTACAATTGCCTCACTTAAGGAGAACTTCATACATTCATTCATTTCAAACAATGCCTCACAAAGAGAACTCCACAATAATACCTCATACACGAGGACTTCACTTAATGCCTTAACACATGAGGACTTCATCTATTGCCTCAAACAAGAGAGAAGAGAGGACTTCACAAAAATACTCAAACAAAACATGTGAATAGTATCTTATAATATTAGCTCACTAATCTCACTATGATACTATTCACTCAACAAAAACAAATACAATTTGAGAGAATATTTTCATATAATATCATCATATTAAGCTCTACTCTCCTACATAAAAACACCCCAAACACTCTATTTATAATCTGTCAACACAAGCTAGCCATTACCCTTTAAAACAGACACCAACGGTCGAATTAGAAAGTGTATAATAGCAACTTTTTGCCCAGACAGATCCTATTGGTGAACCAATCCAATCGAGCTTAAAGTCAAGGGCTCGGTTTGGCTCGTGATTGCTTGTGGCTACTTCGATATTGTTTCGTATTTTGGCAGTAACTCTCTCATCTAGACTCTGATTGAGGCGATTCAAGATGCTACGGAAAGTTTAGAGTTTAGAGCTATACAACTTTTGTGTTTTAAGCTTTGAGAGATTTGAAATGCATCAAGGCCTAAAACGTGCTTGAAGCCAACTGCAACAACAAGCACAAAACAAAAACACAAACAAAACAAAGCCTAAACATATCACGAAAAAGATTTTGCTTATTAAATATAACTTAATTAAGTTATTGAGTATTTGTACAACACATTTTCTCATCAAAACAATATTGTAACCTCCATATGATTTAATATAACTTACCGAAATGTAACAAAATTACCACAATGTTACACTACAAGAAATTTTGGCTTTAGAGACAAACAATTCTGTCTCTGAAAGTGAAAAATCTGTGTCTAAAGACTTTCAGAAATAGATTTTTCATCGCAAATTTCTGTCTCAAAAATCATCATCGCTAATTCTCTTAGAGATAGATTTATTTTTCGTCGCAAATTTGCTACGGAATTTCTGTCACAAATTTGTCACTATTTTATAATTAGTTATTTTTAAATATCCAATTAGTAAATATTAGATAAAATTATTCCGTCGCAAATCTGTCTCTGATTCTAAGACAATTTATTTAAAAAATACACATTTACCTCTTATTTATCCTTCCCAGGAGGTCACCCATTATGAATGCTACATACTAAGCACACTTAACATTGAAGTTTTCACAAGCATTAAACCGATAAACCAATTCATATCTTCATGAGTAAAGTTTCATTACTGTTTATTTAAGAGATATCACAATTCACAATATTATAACTATAAACATTTTACATATCTTTTATAATTATTTTTATTTTATAATTTCACTTTACCTATTTGTTAAGGATTTTTCATTAATATTTTATTAAAATAATATATTATTAATATATACATGTTTACATTTTATAATAATTATTTTAAATTATATATTTATTATAAATATATAATATTTTCAGTAGTATATATAATTTTTATTCCAAAATATGATATTATTATTAAAAAATTTATATATTATGTAAATATAAATAATGTTATAAATATGAATTTATTATATTTAATGATATATATTATAATTATACTTTTTACATTACTTATTTGAATACCTCAACTCTTCACCTAAAATAGAAATTGGTTTAGACAGATTAAATAGCTAAAATGAATTATAGGATTTAATGGACAAGTTGATATAATTTAATTAGCTAATAATTAAGTTGGTTTGAAGATTGAGTTTTCAAATTCCTAAACATGTCATCAAAGTGTTAGAGAATTCATAAATCCTTAATTCTTAGCCTAAACACTAATTCTAATTCATAAAATTTTAGTTCATTTGCTTATCTTAAAATATCAGTTCTTAAACCTGAACTCAAATTAATATCTTTTATCTAAAATAAATTCTCAAATTAAGTTCTTATTTCAAGTTCTTAATTTCTAACATATTAATTCCGAAACAACTTTTAAAAACTTCTGGACTATAGATATTGATGATAGGTTCTAAACCTATACCCTATTTGAAAAACCTTTATATTTATCCTTTCCTTTATTTATTTTTTCATTTTCAGCTGCCATTCCTTTTTCTCTCCTTTTTTATTTTTTCCTCTTCTTTCTTTTCTTTCTTTCTTTCTTTCTTCTTCTTCTTCTTTCTTCTTCTTTCTTTCTCTTCTTTCTTTCTCCAAATCAACACTAAATCTCAAACTCAATAAGAGCAAAGGAGGATCAAGTAGAAAATGAGAATAGAAGAAGGAAATCAAAGCTAGAAGTACAAGAAGTTACATGATTTAGCCAAAAAAGCTAAGTTTTCTATTCAATCATATTTGTTTTATTTCTTGTTTCTTGTTTAATGATGAATTGATGTTGAAACGAGTTGGGATTGTTGTTTATATATGTATTTGTTGGTTTCATTGTTGATGGAAGTTGGGTTTTGAAGGAGGAAGAAGATGATGAATAGTGGTTATGGAGGTTAATGAAGTTTGAGATGTTTGATGTGGTGAATATGAATTTTATGCATGTTTGAGATGTTAGAATAGATGTAGGGTGTAGTATGATGGTTGTAAAGTGTTTTGGAGAAGGTTTGAAGTGTAAAAATTTAGTAAAATTCGTGTTTGAAACAAGGAATTTCGTAAAACTGTCAAACGCTGATGCAAACGGCCCCGTTTGGGGGGTGTTTGGAGCAAACGACCTTGGAAACGGCCCCGTTTGCAAAGGTGTTGCTCTCTCGGATCAAAAATTTCATTTTCTCTAAGTGCAAACGGTCTCCCAAATGGCCCTGTTTGCAAGGGCGTTACGCTCTCGGATTTCTTTCTTAACGCGACAAAGTTTTGTAAATTAGTCATAACTTTTTCATACGACCTCTGATTGAGGTGTTCAAGTTGCGTTGGAAAGCTTAAAAAGAGATCTACAATTTTTATGTTTTGAGTTTTTACAAATTTGAAAATTATCGATGCTTAAATTTTATTTTTTTCCAGCCATTGTATTTTTCAAACAAAGTCAAAAACTTGTTTTGTTTGTTTAAATGTGTTTTTGCTTAGAAATGGATCTTTTTGAGCTAAAATGAGATAGATAAGTGATATTTGATGTGCTAAGTGAATTAATTCATGTAATTAAACATGGGTTAAGTAAATTTATAGATTTAACAAATAATTAGATTAAATATAGAAGTTAGTTATAAAATGAACTTAGTTAGCAAACCTAGATTCAACTTGACTAAATGAACTTGAATGAACTAAAATGGATTAGATTGTTTAACTTTGATGAATTTGGCTAGGTTTAAGCTAACTGGGGATTAAGTGACTAGATCTTAGATATATAATGAATTAGTAATTAATCTAAGTCCAATTTGACTTAATGAACTTTACTAAGCTAAAATGAATTAGATTGTCTATGTTTAATCAACTTGACTTAGTCAATGAATCAAATGACTAATTTTAATCAATTTGGCTAATGTTAAGCTAAAATGGGTTAATAGTTATTAATTAGCTTAGATGAATGAATTAGGATGATCTTTAAATAATATGGGGAATATGTTGTTTCAAAGGTGTGTTTGCTTAAGAAATGGATGTTTTATGAATGAATGCCTTGATAAGCTTTTGTTGATAAAAGACCATAAATAAAGTGAAAAGAAATTCTTTAACAGACAAAGGAGAACTGTCCATATTTGGCAGGCGATCTTCGCAGCCATAGTGGAATTCCACATTGGTGTCTGATCAAATAGGATTTAATAAAATGAGTTTGAGATGAATGGACGAATAGCTTAAGTTCTTATATGATTTTGATGAAGTGGATAATTAGTTTAGTTTAGTTTCTTATACGAACCCTTTCCTTAACAAAAGTGGATATCTGATTTATCTTCTGGATTATCTTCTGAAATTCCTTCTAGGGCTATGTTTGGATTTCGTATATAAGGACGCAGTAACTTGAGTGTTGAATGTTAGGATAGACATTCTAAACTGATTAAGACTTAAATTCGGTTAATAATTGATGAGTGTTGATTGTGTTATTCGTCGTTGAATCCGGTCCGAGGACCAACAACTTGTCATGATGCAATGACAATGTTAGAATAAACGCTTAGGCCACTTATCATGATGCAATGATTTAGCTCGCGCGGGTTGTCATGATGCAATGATAATATTAAATAGGCGCTTAGGCCACTTGTCATGATGCAATGACATGGCTTGGCGGGTAATCAAAGGGAATATAGTAACAGTGTAACATTTACTTAAACTTGGAAAGAAGTACCATAGTTTAGTTCAACGTTTATGGGAGCGTGTGAACTAGATTCATGCTATGGACTAAGTCTAAGTAGAATTGGGTAACGGCTATAAGCCCTGGATGAGATTACTGTTTCTTTTCAGTGTAACGTTATCTAGGAGATATAAGTATTCGGGCTGTTTATATCAACCTCCTAAGCGTCGTGAGCATTACTCAGGATCCCAGATTCCCATTGGCTTGTTCCGGAGTGTGAGTGCTCCATTGTTGATTTGTTTATTTTAATGAAAAGATAATAACTTATGGATCAATGCATTGCATTTAGTTAAGCTCGTGTGCCACTCCGTGTGTGATTGTGTTACTGTGTATTGGGCTCCGGCTCATTATTGTTGTTGTTATTCTTTTTACAGGTATTGTTATTGTTGATGATGATGATGAGTTGATGACTTGATGATGATGTGGAGGTTGTTGATGTTATTGTTCTTATTATTGATGTTGATGTTGATGTTGATGTTGATGTTGATGAGAATGGTGATGGTGATGATGATTGATGTGATTGATGTTTGTCCCGGGTTTTGGGCGATTCTGAAGATATGGGAGAATGAGTGAAGTGTGATAAAGATCGATCGAGATATTACTTGTATTTTGTTTTTTGTTTGTTTTGTTTTGTAAGAGGACTGGATGTATTTATAAATTGTATTTTCTTTTAAGGGCTTGTTAATGCCCAATTGATTGTAAATGATTATCTACCCTTAAGAGTAGATCTAAAGTGTTTTTATAAAGTTAGTTTCTTAGAAAACTGGTTTGCTCTGTAGGAGTAGAAGTTTATAAGTTGTTTTAAAAATTTGATTTTCCACTGCCGAATCCAGTTATTTAGAAATCTAACTAAACGATTTCATAAATTCTAAAATTGGTTTAGCAATGTTTAACATAAATATCTTCTTTTAGGACAACCTTACGTATAATTCATAAGAGTTATACGTAGTTGGGGACTTGGTATGCTTAGTTTGAGAATTGAGCATGTCGGGTCTTTACATATTTAATATTTTATGTTAACTTAATAAATTGTATATTTTTAATTAATGTGTTTATTTTTTATTTCATTTTTGTTACACTTAATAAATTATAATAGTATAAAAAATATAAAAATATATTTTCATTAAAATATTAATAAAATAATATATAATATCAATTTAAATATATTTAACTAATTATTATATATTATATATTTTATTACTTAAATATACTATATTTTTACATAGTATTATTATTTTTTCCCCAAATTTTTTATTATATTTTAAATAAAATACAGTATGTAAATAATAAATTATGTAAGAGATATAAATAAATTTTTATATTAAAAAACATATGAATAGTCATAATAATATATAATAAAAAATTATAAATAATATGAATATATATTTTTTATTAATATATTATTAAAATATATTATTATTTATATATTTGTATATGTTTAAATATACTAAGTTTACATTTTATATTAATTATTTTATTTTACATATTTTATTATTGAAATATACTTTATTGTTAAGTAGTATTTTATGATATTACTTGTATATAACATATTATATTATTGTTATACACTATTTTATTAAGTTATATAATTTGATTTTTTTATATAAGTTATTATGTAAAAGAATATATAATAAGATATAATATAATATTTATATTTTAAGTACTATTTTTAATTTATACTTTTAACATATAAATATGTAATGTAATAATAAATAATATTATAAATAAAATATATAATTAGTTGCAAATAACATATGATTATACATATTATAGTTATTATATAATAAAATTAATTTAAAAATATAATATATGTCCTTATTATATAATGCATATTTATATATATTATATTAGATATGTATAATTAAAACTAAATTTAAACATAATTATTTATATATACATATATGCAATAATTTAGTTTAGAGAAAATTTACAACAGAATTTAAAAAAAAAAATATTGGCGCTAAAATAATTTATTTCCCTCTAAAATTAGAGACAAATTTGCAACGGAAAAATTTTCGTCACAAATCAATGTGTAATCAGTCTCAAATTCCGTCGCAAAAGCATATAAAAAATTATAAATTATTCATAATTTATATCATCACAAATCCATTGCAAATTTGTCTCTAATTGATTTTTTTAGAGATAGAAATTTTCCGTCGCAAATTTTCTGTCTCTAAAGGCTAGTTTTCTAGTAGTGTTAAAAATTTTATTTTTGATCAAACAATCAAGATTAAATTATTTTGATCAAATGGTCTTGGTCGCATCCTAAAATAAGGTTCCCATCTAATGAATGGAGCCAAATGTATTCCCTCTAAATGTCTGTAATTACTAATTTGTCAGTAATTGTTATGTACCTTTAACTTAATGTCAAGTTGCATATGAATTAATTCAATCCAAGTCCAATAATCCCAAGTTAAATATTTATTTAATTCAAACTTGGTTGGCAATGCTATTAAATAAACTTAATTTAATTAAAATTTTCTAAATTTGAATATTTAATTAAAAAAGTTAATGGTTATATAGTCTAATAGCATCTAGTCTTAGTCTTCATTCTTAAGGTATCAAGTTTGATTCACTGCGTTATACTGATCCTTAGTAGCTATATTATTGTAACCACCAAAATATATATATCTTATATATATATATATATATTTCAAGTACAAAACCATATCCTCTTTCCTTGAATTTATGTTAAAACTTGAGTTTGATTCCTCTTTCGCGAAACTTGAGCATATGTTAAGTCGGAATACTACTTTTGTAATATTAATCCAAATTCTATTCATAGTTCTAATAGCGATGACAAATATTTGAAAGTGCACCAATGCTTGTATGTAAATATATAATTATGTTCCATTGCAAATAAAGCCCCTTTTCGTAATTATTATCTATTTTTTTGTTTCCTGGATTCTATTAATCTATTCCGAGATTCCTACTAACAGCAGATTTATTAGACTTGCTTGATACAAATATAAATGTTAAGCAATTCAAAAGACCAATAAAACAAGTTGCTAGAGGAGTTACTTAACATGAGGAATTTATGTTAGAGTTACTTAGTTAAGCTACTCAAAAAGTAAGTTTCTTGCTTTTTCTCCTATTTTTATTGGTAGAAAGCCACACATGGCAATTAAAAAATATTTAAAAATTATTAAGTAACTCTCTTTGAGAATTCACTAATAAAAGAAGTTATTAGGAAATTTGCTTGACATTATGGTCTAAGAAATACTTAGACATAAGAACATGCAACAACATTTTGTGTATTTTCCATCGTCATTTTTCTCATACTGGAAATACTGTAAGCTTTGGAAATTATACGAAAATTGATAATTTAAGGAAGCTTGTTAACTGGGAAAAAAAAAAAAAAGAATATCAGTGAAAAATCCCTCAAGACTTTTGTAAAACAAAAGCAAATTGGATTCTCATTATGAAATTATAATAGCAAATACTTAAATTATTATATTACGAAATAATGTATTAAGATGTGGAGGGTCATGATAAAAGTAAACTTTTCCCACAATATAATATACTGTAAAATCTCATTAGGACCAATGTGGACATATTGGAGTTATCCAACTTGCATTAATGAAACTTTCCAATAGTGCAGTTGTTTTTTTGTACTTTTCAATTAACAACTAAAAACTATTTCTGATATCTTTCTAATAGAATGGATGCAATAGAGTTTATTAAATATTTTACAAGAATATTACATCAATTTGCATGAAACATTGTAAGGTCTATTTACTTATTGCAAATTTCTACGGTCCAGATCTATTTACTTATTGTGAATTTCTACGATCGGGTCAGAGGCTATTATTACTAACAAGAAAATTGAATGATTGTAAAAGAAATAAGTATAAAAGAAATTTAAAAGGTTCGGTTACACATGAAAAAATTTAGATCGTTTATTGATGTATTGAGATTGGTCTCGTTGTAACTACCACAAGACCATAGAATTTTCCTCAATTTCTAGACTCGAAAATGCATGAAATTTCCAAGTATTTTTCTCTACAATTGTAATTGACATGAGGCTAAACCCATTTTTTCCTCTTTTATCTATGCTCACCAAAACCTTTATTTTTGGTGGTAAAGATTTCATAAAAATATTACATGTCACTTCAATATTTTATTATTTTAATGACATTTTACACTTAAAATTTTCTTTATTTTATTCATAAGGCTCTTCAATGGGATCCCTAATATAATTATATCATTCATAAAATCCATGCCGCTAAAGAATAAACAAAACAAATATTTTTAAAACGCTGAAAAGAGCCAAAACATTCCATAGAAATGCTTTTGTATCAACTTCATTTTAATATATTTCATTTTGAATTCAAAGTAAGATGACTTTTATTACACCCAATCATTTCATATTAATCCCTATGATAAACATATACATTATCCATACATAATGAATCTAACATGTGTCTACTGTTTATAGATAAAAAAAATACGAACATACACAAGTTGAGTAAAATTAATTACCAACATATAATTGCTAAATCAAGTCTATAAAATACAACATAAAAATTTATATATAAATCATAGATATAAATCACAATATCATATTTCATTATCGTACCTATATCATATTTTAGATAAACAATATATTTTTTTCCACGTATATCATGATTTTCGCTATATACGTCCGATCTACTGCATTGTTTCTAAAAAGCCTGATTTGATAGATTGTAGTCCGTCCTTTTGCTCGCAGTGATTTTGATTTTAATGGTCATTCTAGTCCTTTTTATGTGTTCAAGGTATTTGACTTGACTCTGTTGGGACCGACTCTCTTCCGTTTGTTCCATGATTCATGTTGTTCATGGTGTTTTACTCTGTTGAGCTCCCTTGTTGTGGTTCAAAATTGTGATGCACAAATACCGCGATAATAACTCGTGATAAACGATCGCATCTAAACATTTCCATATCCCATTTAAGTAATGCGATTTTGATACTATATTTTAAGAATTAATTTTGTTTTAACCTTATTTAAGTAATTAATTTTAAATTAAGATCCTAAATAAGAAATAATTTCCATACATAATCATACGAATCAAATCATATTCTTCACTCTAAAAACTAGGGGACAATAAAATTTTGATGCTTGCTCCAAAGTCAAAACTACATGGGAGAGTTGGGGACTAGTTTATATACTTTAGTTTCACTTTCATATAAAAGCAAGCCATTGGAATCATTACATATACATGATAGCCATTCAAAAATGTTGATTTTTTTTTTTTTTTTTGTAAAATAATGATCAAATCGTTCCTCTCAATGGTTGTCGTATCTTCATGAATACCTTTGAAGAGTATTGTACTTAAATTTGGCCAAGGCTACTAGGGGTATTCACAGTTGGGTTAAACGACCTATGTTCTTATATTTTGAATCTAATCATAATTATTGATTTTTTAATATCTTAATCCTTAACCAATCCGTTATGAACAATTAATTACCTGAACGGTTAACCATTTTTTGGTTAATTTTTTTCGATTTTTGGTTTTTAACCATTTAACATAATGGTTTTAACAAATCAAATTGATAGTTTTAACAAACCTTATTTTTAAGCCTTTATCATAGAATTTTTCTGCAAATTATTATATATATTATAAGTGCTAAAAAACGAAAATCAAATTACAAAAGGGGAACAAGTTTCAAGACTCCTAAAGCTTCAACTAAATCCTTTCATGGACATTATGAACCTATAGTGAGAGAAAGAAGAGAGAAGAAAAGAAAAAACTTACCTTAGGTCCTTGGATTTCCTCTTGAAATGGCGTGGATGTGTGAGAATGAGTGGTAGTGTGTAATGACCCGACCTACTAATCTTATGATTAAGTAAGTCAAGTCCCCAACCACATATAATATTTTCATATCATATGTAAGGTTGTCCTAAATCTAACAATTTATGTGAATTGTTTGTTTAAAACCACTACAACTTGATACAAGACTTTTTACAAAAGGATTACTCACCTGAGTAATCTACTCATATAGAACATTTAAGGAGATAATTTATAACTTGGTGTCAAGCCCATGACATAACAATACTTACATAAGTTTTTACAAAATAGGAAAATTAGACTTTAAGTCTTTATATACAAACAAAGCTTAACTAACAAGCCTCTATTCAGAATACAAAATACATATTTAAACCAAATAACTTGTTCAAAAACTTTCTTTCTTGCTATCTTGTACTCGGTTCCTAGTCACCCCACTCATCCATAAATTTTTTACCAATCTGACCATAGCCCATATCATCATAACAGTCATCATCACTTGAAAATATCAACAGTGAGCCAAAGGCCCAGTACACAGCAACAACATCCAAAAGCGTAGTGACAATCATACCTAGACTAATGCAATGGAACACTAATGTTTCATTTATCTTTCTTTAGTATTCATTGATTAAATCATCATTGGAGTATTTAAACTCCGGGACAAGCCATGGGATTCTGGGGATCCTGAGTAACGCTCACGACGCTCAGGGGGTTGATATAGATAGCTCGAATACCTATATCTCCTAGATAACGTTACACTGAAAAGAATAATCTCATATAGGTTATATAGCCGTTACTCAACTTCACTTAACTCAATCCATAATATAAATTAATTCACATGCTCCTATAAACATTGAATTAAATTATACTACTTCTTTTCAAGAATAAGTAAATGTTACTTAGTTACTACATTTTCTATCGATTATCCACCGAGCCTAGTCATTGCATCATGACTATTGGCCTAAGCGCCTACACTAACATATCATTGCATCATGATAAGTTACCGCTCCTCGGACCAGATTCAATGGTGAAAACACAAGCAATTCAAGCAATACTTAAGTCATTTAGAACTTATATCAAATTTAAGTATGATATCCTAACAAGCATACAAGCAAGTTACTGCTTATATGTGCTAGCTCGAGAATTTATGGAGGTGGCCGAGCGGGGATCAATCACTATTCAATGAGATTATCATAATATCACACTTAGTTTAAGCACTAAATATCTAGTTGCAAATATAATTAATCAAAGAAATTCAAATAAATTAATACAATGTCATAATAGAGTATTTAAATATCCTATTATATCATAGAACACTTGACAAATATTTAATTGATCATATACTAAGCATTGAAAAATTTTGAAGAAAGTTTTTGAAAATGAAAAGTGCAGGGAATACGCCGGCTATCAACGTTGGCGGCTTTGAATCGGTGCACAATATACTAAGTTTAACACTTGCCAACACTGGCAGCATTTAAGGATACGCCGGCAGCCTTCATTCTACGCTGGAGGCTTTGAGCTGGTGTAGAATACAACTCCAAATTCCCAAAAATTTTCGAGAGTTACACGGGGTTGGTTCACGCCCGTGAATACCTCCAACACCGGTAGCGTATCCATATACGCCGACAGCTTTGGATCCTACACAGGCGGCCTTCAGCCCGGCGTTAAAAATTATGATTTTGTTTTATTTCCACACCGCCTCTAAGTCGACGGCTTTGGAACTCCAGTAGCCGGCGTACAATTTGAAAATGAACACTGGTATGCTTTTTCAACAAACCGGCAGCGTTTCAAGCGGCTCTTTAAAAATTTTGATTCTATTCACTTTTAACACCACTCTACGCCGACGGCCTTGAAGTGCCAGATGCCGGCGTACGCTCAAAATTAAGCTTATACAAAAATGTTTTGTTTTCCTGTTTTTCATGTTAAATTTACACTTCAAAATTCCCT
Source organism: Combretum micranthum (assembly GCA_024138025.1). Taxonomy (NCBI): domain Eukaryota; kingdom Viridiplantae; phylum Streptophyta; class Magnoliopsida; order Myrtales; family Combretaceae; genus Combretum; species Combretum micranthum. The sequence goes on from JAMXBD010000615.1 coordinate 318,085, forward strand.
TAACTCATTCCAAGTTTCCAAAACTTGTTTTATGATCATATATAACATTCAAACAAATAAACTTCAACTTTAAACATCAAACACTCCACCATCCCACATCATTCTCTATACATCAAACCCCAAATCCACAACACTCATCATCTAGTCATTCAACCACATGTGTTTCCAACACTTCTAAACTCGTAACTACACATATGCTAACTTCACCATCCCCATAACACTTCTCGTACAACCAACAAAGCATATGAATCATCAAACACAAGTTTAAGTTTAAACCCTATTGTTAAGAAATCATATTCATGCATAAGTTTAAGACATGAAAAATATACTCAGCAATAGAACTTTAGGCCTTAGCTTTATGGTCCTTAAGTAAGCTTTTAGTGGTTATTTTTGTAAGAGTTGAAGGGGCTAATGATATATAGCCATGGGAGATATTTTGGAGAAGAAATAAGAAGGTTTTGAAACTTTTGGAGGTGTGTTTGGGAGGTCTGAAAATTTTGCACGAATTTGACACTTTATTAGGTTAATATTATCTTGTTGTTTGACTTTTGAGGCATAAAAAAAATTAAAATAACTAATGACTTAACTTTTGGCTAATTAAAGAAGTTGTCTTAAGGCATTAATAGTAGTTTAAAAGCTTGAATCATATGCATGCATTTATCTACTTATTTTAACACATTTCAAACATAATTCATACATGTTAATGAAATTTAAATTTATGAACTAAATATTTAATAAATTCTAGAGTATTTCACCATTTTAACACAACAATAAAACACATAACCCATCATAAAAAAATAAATCATATTCAACACATATCAAAAGCATGTATAAATTCAATAACACACATATAAAATATAAATTGAGAATTTCATGGTTATTTCATAGTGCTCTTTGGAAATTTTGGAAAGTGCAGAAATTGTAAGCCCTATTTTTTTTTTTTTTTTTTTTTGAAAACCTAAAGTATGTTTATATAAGGCTTGTGACATGAGTAAAAGACATAGCTAGTCCTTTGCATGTCTCAATTGAGACACCACAGCAGCAAGTTATACGCCCTAAGGGACAAGTCATGTCCTTAGGCATGTCTTATATGGTTGTGCGCAAACAACGGTACACAGCTGAGTGACAAGCCGTGTCCTTGGGCGTGTCGACCTGGAAAAATTTTGCATGTTGAAATCATGGGACACGGCTAAAGAAAAGACATGTCCCTAGCATGTCACTCCAAAATCTATCTCCACGGTTTATTACACAACTTAGGGACAAGTCGTGTCAAGAAAAAATGTCTCTCCAAAATTCATGCAAACCATTTGTTCAGTAAAAGACACGACTCAAAGACAAGTCATGTCTTAGTTGGGTCGAATTTTCATCAACTTACCTAGGATTTTCTGCTTTGTTTCCTCTTGAATTTCTATCCTACAATTAAGAACTACCATCAACCAATAACAGAAAATGATATGACCATGAGTTTAAAAAGAAAAAGAAAAAGACAAAAGAAAAGAAAAGTTAGACATGGTTTGCCTCCCAAGAAGCGCACTTTTTTTTAACGTCGTTAGCTCAACTTATTAACAAAAATCATACTCTCATCCCCCAGGATCCCAAACAAATGTGTCGCAGACACAAGTTTTTGCCAAAATTACTAGAAATTTGCTTCTCATCCTGGTTTTCTTTTTAAACACAACAAGTTTCAACAAAAATTTCAAAAATTTTTCATGGGGAGAGGGGTATTGGAAAATTGGTTCTATCTCAAAATCAATGATATATCCAATAGGCTCATCATCTTTCAAGCATCCAATGATCTCAACAAATGGAGAGAAATCAATATCTTCAGCTACTATCTCTTGTTCCATCTCTCCAAAGGTCTCTTCTTTTAGGGTAACTTGAGGAATATCCTCCAGATATGTGTTCTCAAGAATTGGAGTACTAGGGAAAGGATTAAGATACAACACCTTAGTCTCCTCAAAATCATCTTTTTCCTTAATAGACTCCAACTTATTTTCATGATTGTTTAGATCTACCCTATGATTTTCAATTTCATTTTTCTTCTCTACCAATTCATCCTTCAATTTTGATGACTCCTCAAGTTGTATATTTGGATCATTTTCTCCTGATGCATCAAAAGGACTTGTAATTATCTCCACTGGTACTTCCTCATGTCACCCAAGAGTTTCTAAAGATTCAATCAACCTACATATCCACTCTTGAGATGGTCCTAGAAGAGTGGCCAATTCTTCTAAACTTATGAGTTTATAAATTCCAGGAGGATAGGATTGCCATGAGTCTGCTTGAAAAAGCGCTTGCATCATCCTAACAAACAAATCCACATTATCATTTATTGAATCAATGATCCGTTCTAAAATAGATTTTTCTTGACGATCTTTTTCAATATGGCTCAAGGAGGAAGATGGTGTGTTTAATGTAGCTGGGCATGGTCATAATGTGTATGTGGAGAAAAATGTGAGACAGGTCTCCCACTTTGACATTCAAAAGTCCAATGTCTTCCACACTCCTTGCAAATCATATCATTTAGAGTCATAAGGTCAGTATCTAGAAATTGTTGATGAGAATCAATAGAGGATAATGCATTTGTATAACATAAGTTAGAAGGATGACAATATGGATTAAGGCATTTATAAGACTCATGATCACCTCCACAATACAAACATAATAATCCGATGAAATTCATAGTTCACATAGTCATGAAAAATGAAGAACAGATTCAATCAAATCAAATTACCCTAAAAAGCGTAAAAAAATGGTTATAGTAGTAGATACCAAAGCTTTTCCTAGTATTGACTTACTAGATCCCCGACAACGGTGCCAAAAACTTGATAATTGCCTTCAAGCGTAGTTTTAAATATATAAAGGCCCGTTCTTAATTCAATATAAAGGCAATAGGTAGTGTACCTATTAATTGCTAAATAGAATTAAGACGGGTGTCGTCCTCAAGGATCTGGATATCACGTACTAGTATTACCGTTTCTCTACTATGTAACCGACAATTTTGATGATTTACTATTTTATCTAAATTACTTTGAACAATATTAACACAAATCTAATAACAAACAAGCAAGATTCAATAAGAATAAATGATCTAGGTTTTGTCTTACCTCCAATTTATTATGTGAATCCTTGGCAACTCATACTAGATAATTAAGATTTACTTCTAAAGCTATAGAGTTCCTTAAGCAAAATGTCAATTCTTTCGAATCTAACCAATTGTCTAAACCTAGGTTAATCAATTAGGATGTCTCCTCAATCAATAGCAACCCAAATTTGCATTAATAACATGAACTCATTTTCATTTTCATAATAGAAGATTCTTGCTATTCTATGTCTAGAATTACAAACAAATCTCTTCAATTGCATAGATCAAATCATAAAAGTAATCTTTCAATTAACTTAAATGAAAATCATGCATAAATTTGTAATTCCGGACATACAAACTTAAGAAACGGTTAAAAACATGCAATTGAATAGAAGAACTTCAATCTTTAATTAAGCTCAAAGTCTCATCGCATGATAAACATGGAGTTCAACAAAACTCATATCTATAATTTCACTCTTCCATAGTGTCTAATGATAATACATGAATTTCAAAACAGAAAATTGAAATCATGATACCACCCAAAAAGAATAAAGCTAAAAAATTTCAGATCTTCAATCCGTGATAATCTTGACTAGTTGTTGGAACTTTGGAGAACTCGGGTATGATTTCTATAATTGCTCTTTTTCTTTCTTGTTTTTGATTCTTCCTCCATCTTCAATTTATAATAAATCTCACATATATGGAATTGAATACTCGTTATGGAGGAAATGAGAAGTTACGAGAGTTACGGGTCTTTTGGCTTTCCAAAGTCTCACATAAATGGAATTGAATGCTCATTATGGAGGAAATGAGAAGCCATAGGAGTTACGGGTCTTTTGGCTTTCTAAAGTAACACTCCTTTTAATACCCAATGAATGTTATTTTGATAAATAGGGGGTTACTATTCGGTAAACAAGTTGTTTCTCAAAAAGTAACTCACTGTCAAATGACGTGTTTGGGGACAGGTCGTGTCACTTGAGCATGTTTGGCCAATTTCTTTATATAAAGATTGACACAGCTTGTCCTAGAGTCGTGTCTTTTGCTATGATCTTTTTTCTTCATTGACATGACTTGGGACACGGCTTGTCCCAGAAATATCACTTGCAAAGTTAATTTGCCAGATGACACGGTTTATGACATGTCATGTCGCTGTTGTGTCTTCTCAAAACTTAAGATTTAGACCTCGATTGTGCTTTTCCTTGACATGGTGACGCAGCGGAATACGAAAGGGTTTATCGCAAGACGTTGATTCGCGCACGAATACCGGCTTATGATCTTCGAATATCCATTGATTCTGAGGATACCTAGATATATGGCATCAAAAATCGAAATCTAAACAAGATTTACGAAATTTGGGATAAAGAGAGAACACTCTCAAACAATTTCATTCAAAAAACAAGATATTCTGTCTCTTCTGTAACCCTAGAATATATAATATGCTATTTTTACCAAAAAAGGAAACCTATCTAAATAATACCTAGGGCGAAAACAAATGAACGGTGGAGATTAATGCCACAGACGGCATATAAAAATGATTATCCAATGAAAAGATAAAACATAAAGAAAAGTTACTAAAAATAGTAAAAACGCGGTTTTGACGGCCTAAACAAAGGAATTTGGCCGAAAACCGGCTTGGGTAAAAATCCGTTGGATCGTTTCCCTTCAGAATATGGACTCGCTCGGTAAAAATCCAAAACTCCCCAAAATTACGAAACTGCCCTTATCAAATCCTGTGCCATTTCTCCAAATAATTAATTGCTATCTTATCTGCATCACATGGTTCAAAGACATGGCATGTCTTTGTTGTGTTGACCACTTTTTGGTCAAAACTTTGTATTTTTGACCCGTTTTGCTTTTTCTTTTTTTTTTGTAAAATAACTCCTTTAAAGGCCTGAAAGCATAAATTAATATTTTTAAGTGCCAAATTCATAATATTTATCAATAAAATGATCAATAAAAGTCCATTTTGGCATTCATAAAATAGGAATAATTTTGGTTTTTTACATATGTTTGATCATAATGAACTCAAAGTAATGAATCACTAACAATGGTTATTTTTATAATTTGCAGGATGAGTGGCTCGAATTTCTACGATCAGCTTATGGAGGACTCCTAAGCGTACCCCGAGCAGTATACTGGTGTGGTTTTCACCTTTAATGTTTAGTTTGTTCTCTTACACATCCATATTAGACTCATGTGTTAATTTTCTTATTTGATTATACAGGAGGATCTTTTACTGCATTATTGACCGAGCAACAGGTTAGAGAGATCAGCTACTAGTCGGGGCAAGCTGTTTAACCCTAAGCTGGGCATAGGGGAATAGGTGACATATGACAAGCTAGATGATTTCTCAGGTAAACCCTGAGGACCTGTAGGCCACAGCGATGGAGTGTCGTGAGGCCACTATGGCGACTGAGCATGAGGAGGCCAATATCGAGATCCCCGAGAGGCATAGGGACATGTACAGTGGGACCCGGTCGGAGGAAGAGTATAGGAGGACAGCCCATAAGCCAACTGTCACCATGCCGAATGGGTATATGGATGTCATATGCTCATGTCTTGGGATGTTTAGGTTGGAGTTCTTACTTTAGCATAGAGTATCAACCAAGTTGTTTGTTCCCAAAGCCCAAGGGAAGGCGTGGTCAACGTTTCTAGAGGCCTATCGGCATGGCATCATAAGTAGAGTTATGGTAAGTTTTTTCTTGATTAAAAACATATTTGAAAGGCAATTCTCGTAGCCTCAACTATCTACTAACACATTCAACCTGTTTTTAATTTGTAGAACGAATTCGAACTACTGAAGAATTGGTGGAAAGTGCACAAATGATGGGTAACACTGAACTAATTAGCTAGTAAATTATAGATAGCTCCGCTACAGGATGAAGTTGTACATCATGGCTAAAAGTGGAGGTAACAAGCTAGTAGTAGGCTCCTACTGGGTTTTGAACACTGGGGTGATAAGTGGAGGCGTTCGTTTACTTTATTGAGACTGATCTAGATTACAAGGTATGGTCCTCCATGTGGTAAAATACATAATCGAATAATCTATTCCGTTGTTTAACTTTTTTCCAACCTTATAGCTTCGATCTACGATCAATATAGAAAATAGGAAGAAACAAGTATCGGTCTATACAAGTGGTACAAAGTCCATGCTTCAACATGCACTTACGAATGTAAGTATTATAACTACATGGTCTGTGGGTCTATGTTCTATGTTTTCTTGGTAATTTCACTAATCATGTATTACAGGAGCTCACGCTAATAGAGAACTATTGACACATGCATATGAGAAGGGAGAAAGGGCAGTTGACTGATTATTGGGAGTCGGAGGTGTCTATGCAATTTTATGTAAGTATATTCGATTTTCATAATTTTTTATGATTATATTAACATTATGTTCACTTTGTTCCAACTAGGCATGCATGGTAGAGAGAAGGAAGGAGGAGAAGGACGATATTGTTGCTACAATAGGTGAGCGACCTATGCCAGACCAGAACATTATGTAGGAGGTTTTGGGTCACAGATCCAGCTACCTTCATGGCTTTAGTTATGGTATGCCTATAGATCAACACAGGATTGACTACTATGAGCAGCTAAGTGCTGAGGATTTAGTGCACTCTGAGTATGATAGGATTAGATAGGAGGAAAAAATAGACAGGATGCAACAGCAAATTGATATGCTATTGAAGTATGTCTGTCCTCCTTCGATGTCTTCCTTCGGGTAGTACCCTCCATATCAACAGGCCACACCGCACATGATTCCTTAAGGTGGTTGCTCAGATCCCAATTAGCTCAGCTTTACACCATTCACACCCGTAACATCTTATCCGCATCCCTACCAGGGTTTTATGGGATATCAGGCCACCTATTGATATTCATGCATCCATCGCACGATCCATCTCCCGAGTCACCCGGCAGCTCTAGCTAGCAAAGAGGCTAACATCCTTCATCGAGTTTCACCCCATGGGCTGGGGGAGGGGGGTACGTTTTGCTCATTTTTCATCATAGCTATCCACATTCGGATTGTACGTATTCCTAGGTGCCACTCCTGCAGTAGGCCCAAGTTCCACTTAGCATCCTCCATCATATACCTCCACATAGCCTGAAATAGCCATACATTTCCCAATTTATATTTTATAAATTTTTTATTAAAATTATATATGATTTTGAAATGAGATATATGTGCATGAAAAATATAATTAGTGCATGTATTGAATATGTGTCATTTTGTATATGTGTATGTGCAATGAAATTAATATTATTGTTTTATGTATATTAATGTGTGCATAGTGTAATGAATGTTTGTGTCTTTTGTGAATTAATATGTGTGTGTTATGTTTAGAATTATCAAATAACTTTTCAATTTCCTAAGAAATTATTGACAGAAATTTTACAAAGTTTAAGCCTAATTTTTAAGCCTAAATTAAACCCAAATGCACTCCAAATTAAGCCAAATTAAACCTAAGTCAAACATACCCCTAAAGTCAAACTTTAGATAATTATAAACCTCAAATTTGATTAATTAGGGTCTCTTTTGGCAGCCCTATGTTTTCATACGAATTTCTCTCATTTCTTTTCTTTCTCTCTTCCTTCTATCTCTCAACCATAAGCGATAAACCACAATCAACAACAAGCCTTTGGATTCAAAAATCACTCCAAGCCAAAGCCTATTCATGTAAGTTAATGCAAACATAATCACTTTGTTTTATTTTCTTTCTTGTATTTCAGATGTAAAACTTATAGTAGGATGAGTTAATGTTATTTGAGTTGATTGATCTATGCATTGATATATGTTAGGTTGTGCCTTGTTATTATGCGAGCTTAGTTAAGTGTTAGGGAAGTTGTAAGAAGTGTTGTTAAGTAATTGAAGTGTAATTGGAGTTTGATGTTGTAGTTAGGTGTTTGATGATTAGAAGTTGAGTTTGTGTTGTTTGAATGGTTTTTAGAACATATAATAAGTTTTGGGAAGCTTAGAATAAGTTTAGAGGATTTTTGAAATGAGTAGATGTTGTAAAGAAAACAGGGGAAGTAAAACATTTTCGAATAAGTCTGTTTTTTAGTGTACGCCAGCATTTGGTACTTCAACGCCGTCAGCATAGAGGCGGTGTTAAAGGTAATCAGAACCTATTTTCTTAAAGCAGCTTAAAACGATGCCGGATTTAGTAAGGAAAGTTTTTTGGTGTTTATATTTCAAAAAGTACACCGGCTATTAGGGTTCCAACGTTGCCGGCTTAAAGGCGGTGTGAAATACGAACAGAATCCTAATTTTTAATGCCAGACTTAAAGCCATTGGCATAGTATCCCACGCTCCGGTGTTAGAGGTATCCACGGACATGGACCAAGCTCGTGGAACTCTCGAAAAATTTTGGAAATTTGGAGTTATAGTCTACACCGGTTCAAGGCCGCCGGCATAGACTAAAGGTTGTCGGCGTATCCTTGAACGCTGCCAATAATGGCAAGCGTTGAATTTTAGTACAATGTACACCGATTCAACACCGTTGGTGTTGAAAGCTGGCGTGTCCCATGCAGTTTTCATTTTCAAAAACTTTATCTAATATTTCCCAAAGCTTGATATATGATCAATTGAATATTTGTTGTATATTGTATAATATAATATGATGTTTAAATGCTCTGTTATGACTTAATAATAATTTATTTGGATTTCTTTGATTAGTTATATTTGAAACTAGTTAATTAGTGCTTGAACTAAGTGGGAAATTCAATATTATTTTGTACAGTGATAGATCCTCGCTCGGCCAACCCCATTAGTTCCCGAGCTATTTTAGGTACGCGATAACTTGCTTATTATATATATATATATTTTTTGCTAGGATAAGCATTATTCAAAGTTACTCTAAATGAAAAAATTTAATAATTGATTGCTGAGTGCCTTTTATACCGTTGAATTTGATTCGGAGAGCAATAACTCTGCTCAAATTGGGGGCATGGTAGTTTTAAGTGCTTAGACCACCCCTGTCATTTTGATATGACTTTCATAAATGGTTTAGTGGGTAATCAATAGGGAATTTAGTATCGGTATAACATTTGCTTATTCTTAAAAAGATGTAATATGATTTAATTTAATGTTTATGGGAACACTTGAATTAAGTGATATTATGGATCGAGTTAAGTAAAGCCAAGAAACGGCTATAAATCCTAAATGAGATTACTTAATCGTTATGGATAAATTTATCTAAGATGGTATGAGTATCCGAGTTACTTATATCAATCCCTGAACGTCGTGATCGTTACTCAGGTTCCCCCAGAAATCCCTATTGTTCGGAGTTTGAATACTCCCATGATGTATGACTAACTAAAGATTAAATAATAAATTATTGGTTGTTGAATTTTGCATTTAGCTTAAGCAGTGTGAATCACTTTGCATTTGTATTCGTTACTTGCGTACTAGGCCTTTGGCTCATATTTTAACCATTTCAAGTGATGAATCTGACAAGTTTTACACGAGTATGGGTATGGAACTGATTTCGAGGAATTTCTTGATGATTTAGAGGACTAGAGATGACCTTAGACATGATAAAATCCATATTTTTGTAATAGACTAGTTATGATAGCTTTTGTGGTTGTATTTAAAGTTCTAGTTGGATTATATGTGTAATTTTGTTAAAGCTTGTAAGAAGCCTTTGGTTGCAATATATATATCTGTGTGTGTGTGTGTGTCTGTGTGTACTTAGCTATGTATGACTTGGGTTTATTTCTTTTGTGAAATATGTAGAAGGTGTAGTTGTGTTCAGCTAAAAGTTTTTTAAAAAAAAACTATGGTTTCAATTATGTTAATTATGTGGAATTAGACAAACAATTCCTCAAACACTTCTTTTTAGACAACCTTACATATAATCTTACAAGTTATATGTGGTTGGGGAACTGTTATCGCCTATTTTAATTATAAGGTTGATAACGGGTCCTTACATAGCCTTTAGCTCATCATCCAATGCCAGCTTCGATTTCCACGTCTATAAGTCAGAGCATATCCATTAAAGGATTAGGTCGAGCTAGCCAGTGCCAACAACAGAGACACTAGGCATTCCTACTATCCTTATTTTCATTGTTTTTGAAGTTTAGACTATGTCGTTTTAGTTTTCTATGGACTTCTCCATTCCTTTATAGATTTTGTGGATCATCATGATTAGCATTATGTATTGTCAGTTTCTAAGGACATATGCTATGATGATTAGCATGCATCTTATTTCTATTACGTTAGTATGTTCGAATTTGGCTAGAACAATCTAATCCAATTGTATGATGATTATAATGCAGGTTATTTAATGTTTATTTTTGCATATATCATAAATTTATTTAATTTTTGGATTATATTACAAAGATCGAATTTTAATATTTTCCTATATGTAAATAACAAATTTTAATAATAAAACTCTTATAAAATGTGCAAAATTTATGTTGGTATGTCTTTCTATGAAAAATTTATTTTCAATAAGTAATTACACATCACATATCACTTAACTTCCATTAATAATATTTACATATATGTCATTTAAATTTTAATAATCAACTTACGCAAATATTATCTATTTTCATGGTAACTAAATCAACATGTAATTGGCACATCATATATCAATTACTCTATAATATTGTAAATAACATATGTCAAAAATGAGAACTTTAATAAATGTACAAAATTTACTTTGGTATTTATTTTTATAGAAAATTATCGTTAGTATATAATACACATCATATATCAGTTAACTTCTATTAATAATATATATATATATATATGCCATTTAAATTTTAATAATCAACTTGCACAAATATTATTTATTTTTATATCTTAAGTAAATTGAAAAAAAATTAATTGGCGGTAGAACAAATAGTCGAGATGCAAAATTTTCCGATCAAATTTGGCAAATTTGCACGAGGGTTGGAATTGAGAATTAGTGGGATTGGAAAGTAAAGAAGAGGCAAAATATGCCTCAGTGTTCTAGTACATAGGCGAAATTTGCCTTTTTCACTAGAACATGAGGCGAAATTTGTCTCAAGACTAGGATACTGAGGCAAACTTCGTCTCATCTCCACATAGGGCAAAATTTCACTCAATTTTTAATTTAAGGCCGATTTCCCCTCAATTTCCCTATATATAACCCCCCCTCCTCATAAACTCTCATTTCTCCTTTCCTTCTCTCTGATCTTTCTTTCCTTCTCTGATAGTATTATTGCTCATTATCCTTTTTTTTTCCTCTATATTTTTTTATTTGTTCTCTTTCCTTCTTTTATATTTTCAATCTGTTCAATTTGTTATTAACTTAAAATTATTTAACTTTTATATTTAATCATTCTAAACAATTACGTTAATGTATCATTTTTGCAGGTTTAGATTATTTGATCAATTTGTTATTAGAAGTTTGGCAATATTAGAATAAAGGTAATATCTTCTTATTATTAGAGCAATATTTTTTTATTTTTTATTTATATTTCAATAATATCTCATGAGTAATTGATATATTTTATTTAATTTTATATATATGATCATTTAAAATGTATAATATTTTTGTAAATATAAACATATTTACAGCATAGTAATATATTAACTATTTATAAAATATAAGTAGAAAAATTTGATTAATTATAATTATTAGCATAATAGTCTTAATAAAAAGTTAATATTATACAATTTGTAATGTAAATTAAGAAATTTAAATTATTGATTAGAAAGCATTGGAAGTTTTTTTTAATATATATTACAACTTTTACTTTTTTTAATATAACCCAGGAGGAGGTGAAATTCAACACACATGTGCATACATGAGGCGAATTTCACCTCATAGATGGGTAGGCTGCCACATCTTGTAGTGAGGCAAAATTCGCCTCACAAGATGACATGGCATCTACTTATATATGAGGGAAAGTTTGCCTCATATATCCACATGTGTGGTGAATTTTGCCTCTTTTACACGTGAGACGATTTTTCGCCTCTCATATTTTATGTGAGGCGAATTTCACCTCTCCTATTTTACATGTGGTGACTTTCGCCTCCTATTCCCTGACATGGCCACCTTCTAGATGCATGATTATGAGGCAAAATTTTCGCCTCAATAAACCTACTGAAGAGAAATTTATGCTTACTGAGTAAAAAAAAATTTGCCTGACAAGGCCATATATTTACCGGTGTAAATAGGTTTCACAAGAAAACATATAACACTAAAATACAAACAATACATTATTTTAATAAAAAAAGTAAATATGGAATTTCTAAACAAATCTATATACATGCTATTTATGTATTGTTTTATAATTTTTTTTACAGTATTATATGCTCTATCATTTAATTATTAAAATCCCCAAATATTTATTCTTATACTCATCTTAACAATCAAATAATACATCGTACAAATTTGGATTACACGAAGACTTCTGCAATCCAATGTTGTTTATGTATGTGATGGAGTTTTACATAAAATGGTTAATATGCACCAATTTGACAAGGTATTGGAGATACATACTCTAAATGTTGGATAAAGGTAATTAAATGTTGAACCAACTTTTTGCTAGCACCTATATAATAATATATCTTAAAAGTTGTCTAGAAAGATAAAGGATATCTATTGACTCCGATGTTCAATGGTTTAAGTACTTTTTCACTTTGCTATAGTTCCTTATAAAGAGCTATTATGTTAGTAAAAAAATTAAATCCAGCATTAATAATTGTTATTATGTTTTAGTTAATAGTATATATGGGTATTTAAGTTTTTTTTAATGTGTAATTAATTGGCTTTAAGTCTTTTCAGTTTCTTGTAGTGGTCTTGTAAAGACCCGACATGCTCAATTCTCAAATTAAGCACACCAAGTCCCCAACCACGTATAACTCTTATGAATTATACGTAAGGTTGTCTTAAAAGAAGGTGTTTATGTTGAACATTGCTATCCGATTTTAAGTTATGAAATCGTTTAGTTAGATTTTTAGATAACTGGATTTAGCAGCGGAAAAATAAACTTTAATAAAAACATTTCTACATAAAAGCATTTCGAACTTTCACTATTACAAGTGGAAAAACTTTCACTTTGATAAATATTTAGAAAAGCTTATTTACAAAACTTGGGCACTAACAAGCCCTTAAATGAAAATACAAATTTATAAATAAATCCAGTATTTATAAAACAAAGCAAAGAAGAAACAAAATACAAATATATCTCGGTCATATCACATTTCACTCATCTCCCAAATCTTCAGAATCGCCCAAAACCCGGGACAAACATCATCACATCACATCAATCATCATCATCATCACCATCACCATCAAACTCATCATCATCAACTTCATCAACATCGTCTTTATCAACAACAAAACCTGTAAAAAGAATAACAACAACAAGAATGAGCCGAAGCCCAGTACACAGCAACACAATCACACACGGAGTGACACACGAGCTTAACTAAATGCAAATGCAACAATCACAAGTTATTATCTTTCTTTAAGGTAAACAAATCAACACGGGAGTATTCAAACTCCAGGCAACAAGGATAGTGGGGGGATCCTGAGTAACAACCTTGACGCTCAGGGGGTTGATATAAGCAGTTCGGATACTTATATCTCCTAGATAATTTTACAGAAAACACAATCTGAGCAGGGTGCCGCTCCCCGAACCGGATACCAATTCCATCCCAGGCTCACCCAATCTGTGAGGGGGCGCCCCTAGGCACTCATGCCACCCTGGGCAGGGATTGGATTTAACGACGTAAAACACAAATCAACACTCACAATTAATTTTTTCTTAATATATATAGTTTTCATAAATGCCTATCCTAACACAGAGACAAGCTAGTTACTGCGTACCTTGAATATGAAATCCAAACATAGCTTTGGAAGGAAATTTCATAAGATAATCCAGAAGATAAAATCAGATATCCACCACTGTTAAGAAAAGAGCTCGTATAAGAAACTAAACTAAACTAATCATCCACTTTATCAAATTCATACAAGAACTTATATCAATTATTCACTAATCTCTAACTCATTTTATTAACTCCTATTTGATCAGACACTAATGTGGAACCCCACTATGGCTGCGAATATCGCCCCGCCAAAATATGGACAGTTCTCCTTTGTCTGTCAAAGAATTTCTTTTCACTTTAATTATAGTTTTTTATCACAAAACATAGCATATATAAAGCATTCATACATAAAAGCATTTATATTCAAAGCAAATAAACATTTGAAACAACATATTCCCCATGTTATTCAAAGATCACCATAACACATTCATTTAACTCTATTATTCGTTACTAACCCATTTTAGCTTAACCTTAGCCATTTAATTCAAAAGCCAAGCCAAGTGGATTAAGCTTAAGAAATCTAGTTCATTTTAGTTTAATTGAGTTCATTAAGTCAAACTCATTAGAATTAATCATTTAATCTAATTACTAAGCCAAAGTAATTAAACTAACTCAATCTAATTTATTTTAACTCATTCAAGTCTATTTAATCAAGTTGAACTTAAGTTTGTTAACTAAGTTCATTTTATAACTAACTTCTAGATTTAATCTAATTATTTGTTAAATCTATAAATCTACTTAACCCATGTTTAATTACATGAATTAATTCACTCAACACATCAAATATCACTTATCTATCTCATTTTATCTCAAAAAGATCCATTTCCTAAGCAAAAACACATTTAACAAACAAAAACAAGTTTTTGACTTTGTTTTGAAAAGTATTGCAGCTGGAAAGAATCAAAATTTAAGCATCGATAATTTTGGAATTTGTAAAAACTCAAAACATAAAAATTGTATATCCCTTTTTAAGCTTTCCAATGCAACTTGAATCACCTCAATCGGAGGTCGGATGAAAAAGTTATGGCTAAAATACAAAGAGCTGCGAAACAGGAGAAGTCTGCACAACCGGGTACACGGCCGTGTACCGAGGCCGTGTTGGGTAAAAAAAATGACCCGAGAGCAACTTTTAAGAATTTCAAGGCCTACACGACCATGTACACGGGTTGTGTACACTGGAACAAAAAAATGACAAATCCCCTGTTTTCAAAATGCATTTTACACTTCTTAAAATTCTTTAAACTCATTCCAAAGTTACTCTAAAGCTTGTTACATGATCATCCCATCATTCAAACAACACCAAACATCTCCAAAACTTCATCAACTCCAAATCACTATTCATCATCTTCTTCCTCCAACCAAACCCCAACTTCCATCAACCATTAAACCAACAAATACATAAATAAAGCACTCTCAACCCAATTCAACATCAATTCATCAATTAAAGAAATAAAACAACAAAGATAACAAGGAAATAACAACTTATCTTTTTAGAACACTTGTACACTTGAGCTTCCTTTACATTTCTAACTTGTTTTCCTTCATCTAGCTTCTCTCCTAGCTTTGATTATTCTTCTAAATAGCTTTAATCTTGAGATTTGTGGAAGAAATTTGAAGAAAAGAAAAGAAAGAAGAAGAAAGGAAGAGGGAAAGGAAGCATCGGTTGGGAAAAGGAAATAAAGGAAGAAAAGTGAAGGAGAAGAGAGAGAGCAGGAGATGAAAAGGAAAAAGAAAAGATAAGATTTAATGAAAATTTTATATTTTTCGAATAAAGTATAAGTTTAAAACTATCTGATCAATATCTATAGTTCCAGGAGTATTTAAAAGATAATTTTAGAACCGATAGGTTAGAAATTAAGGACTTAAAATAAGAACTTAATTTAGGAATCTATTTTGGATGAAAGATATTTAATTTGAGTTCGGGTTTAAGAACTGATATTTTTATTCAAGTAAATGAACTCAAATTTTACTGAGATTTAGGAATTAGTGTTTAGGCTAAGAATCAAGGATTTAGGAATTCTCTAAACATTTGATGACATGTTTAGGAATTTGAAACTCAAATCTCAAATTATTAATTAATTACTAATTAAATTATATCAACTTGTCTAATTAAATCCTATAATTCATTTCATTTATTTAATCTATCTAAACTCAATTTCTAATCTTGGTGAAGATTTGGGGTATTTCAGGTCTATATAAGGACCTTTTGCTATTGGTTGAATAATAATAAGAAAGGATCAATATTGAGTGATGCTCTTCTATTAAATTGGTATCAAAGCTAGTAATATCCAGTGTTTTTATTTAGTGTTTGTGAGGAACAAGATGGTTCTAACAATCATAAAAATAAAAAATAAAAAATAAAAAACTTTATTAGAGAGTAAGATATGACAACCAATTATAATATTGTATGGTATTGGAAACTTTTGATGTCTACTTTAAAAGCTCCCAATATTTGGAGCTTTATTGAACCAAGTTTACAACAAGGAACTAATGATGCTAATCGAAGGAGGGACCACTTGGCATTTCACAAATTCACTAAGGTGTAAATGCCAAAACTGCAAAAAAGCATGGGACATTTTGAAGTTATCATATAAAGGAGTGGAGAAAGCTCAGAAATTCAAATTGCAATCCCTGCGTAGAGAATACGAAAGATGTCCAACTCAAAAAGTCTTGAACAATATTTTTCTTGAGTTACTGATCTTACCAATAAGATGAGGGTGTATGGAGATTACATTCTTGAAAGCAAGGTGGTAGAGAAAATTCTTCAAACTATGCTAATCAAGTTTGATCATATGGTGACTACAATAATAGAGCTCCAGGATACAGATACTATGACGGTTGTAGAGTTGCAGGGAAGCATTAAAAGTCATGTGAGTAGAATTTTGGAAAAGATGGAGAAAGTGAATGAAGAAGCCTTGAAGAGTCAAGTGAACCTCAACAATGAATTTAAAACTAGTCAAAATGCTAAAGGTAAAGGTCATATTTTTAATAGTGGAGAAAAAGGAAATTATAGAGGTAGAAGTCAAGGAAATTTCAGAGGAAGAGGACATAGTAGTTTCAACCAAGGGAGAGACAACAATTTCAGACCATCTAGTCAAGGAAGAAGTAGAAATAATTTCTAGACTGCCAATCGAGGTAAAGGAAGAGGCAACAACTATCAAGAAAGAACAAATGTTAATTGCAAATTCAGACAATAGGCAACATGGCAGAGAATGAGTACCAAAATATTGGTGAGAATTTTGACAACCCATAAAGTTTATTTTTAGCAGCTAATAATTTTGCACAAAATGGAAATATTTGGTATTTAGATTCTGGATGTAGTAATCATATGTGCAGCAAAAAGTAGTTATTTTCTTCTCTGGATGAAATGGAAAATCTATCGTAAAATTAAAAAATAATACAAATATTTCAATATTGGGAAAATGCCAAATTGCGATTAGATTGAAGGATGGATCTCAAAATTTTATCTCTGATGTTTTCTATGTCCTAGTCTTCATCACAATCTATTGAGTATGCAACAACAATCGGATAAAGGTTACAACATGCAGATTTATCGAGGATATTGCACATTGATTGTCAAGCATGGAATGTTAGTAGCCAAAGTACTAATG
Organism: Combretum micranthum; assembly: GCA_024138025.1. Taxonomy (NCBI): domain Eukaryota; kingdom Viridiplantae; phylum Streptophyta; class Magnoliopsida; order Myrtales; family Combretaceae; genus Combretum; species Combretum micranthum. The sequence goes on from JAMXBD010000615.1 coordinate 335,585, forward strand.
ACGCCAAATTGCCTATTTCCTTTAAAAATTCAACATGGAAAGTTTTATTGTTTAAATTATGTTATTCCAAATGATGATTGGCTATGGCATATGCGTTTTGGACATTTTCACTTTTCTGGATTGAATTATCTGTCACGAAAAGAATATGTTTCTGGTTTTCCTATTGTGAATATTCCAGATGGTGTATGTGAGACTTGTCAACTGAAAAAAAGCACAAAGGCTCATTCCCAATTAGAAAGTCTTGGAGGGTGAGATAGTTGTTAGAGATTATCCATTCAACTTATATATGGTTGAGGTGCCGATGCATGGTGGTAGCAGGTATTTTATTATTTTCATTGATGATTTCAGCAAAAAATGTGAGTGTATTTTTTAAAAGCAGAAGTTAAAAGCTTGTAATGCCCTTAAGTCATTCAAGGCATTAGTAGAGAAAAAAGTGGCTGCAAAATCAAAGCACTAAGAACAGATAAAGGCCAAGAATATCTTGTATGTGCATACTTCTTTAAGCAACATGGAATTCAACACTAACTAACAACTAGATACACACCTCAACAAATGGAGTTACAAAAAGGAAGAATAGAACAATCATGGACATGGTAAGATGCATGCTAAGGCTAAACAATTACCTAGAGAATTTAGGTAGAAGTAGTTGCCACTATTGTTTATATTTTGAATAGGTGCCTAACCAAGAGTGTTCGTGATAATACACCCAAAGAAGCTTGAAGTGGAAGGAAGCCCTCAGTCCGACATGTTAGAATTTTGAGTGTATTGCACATGCTATGTACCAAATCAACTTAGGAAGAAATTGAATGATAAAGGAAAAAAATGCATTTTCATTGGCTGTAGCTCAAACTCAAAGCATATAAGTTTTACAATCCAGAGACAAAGAAGGTGATAATCAGTAGATACGTGACATTCGATGAAGAAGGAATATAGGACCGGTCTTCAAAATCCTAGAAAAGGCGATAGTAATTATTGATGATTATGAAGAAGATGAAAGGCAATCTGGTCCAACTTAAGATGTGCCAAATCATCTAATGGTCCACAAAGACAACACCGATTACCAACCAGATTGGAGGACTATGTTAGCGGTGATAATGATCCTTCCGATGAAGAAATTATAAATTTTGCTTTGTTTGTAGATTGTGAACAAGTGACATTTGAAGAAGCTTTAGGAGATCCAAATTGAAGGAAGGCCATGGATGAAGAGATTTATGCTATTGAGAAAAAAAAACATAAAAGCTGACAAATCTACCTATAGATAAAAGGCCAATTGGAGTGAAGTGGGTCTATAAAACAAAATACAAGCCTGATGGAGAGAGACCGATTTGAAACAAGGTTGGTGGCTAATGATACAACAAAAAGCCTGGTGTTGATTACTTTGAGGTATTTGCTCCATTTGTAAGGTTAGATACAATCCGTATGATTATTTCTCTTTTAGCTCAAAATAATTGGAGAATATATCAAATGGATGTTAAATCTACTTTTCTAAATGGAACACTGGAAGAAGAAGTGTATGTTGAGTAGCCTACTAGTTATGTGATTAAAGGAAAAGAAGATAAAGTTTATAGATTGAAGAAAGCTCTGTGTGGATTGAAGGCACCAACAGCATGGTACAAGAAGATTGATTCATATTTTGTGCAGCATAGATTTCAAAGATGTCCGTTTGAGCATACTTTATATATTAAATTTGTTGAGCCTGGAGATATTCTTATTGTGTGCCTTTATGTTGATGATTAATTTTTACCAGCAACAATTCAAGGATGATTGTATAATTTAGGGAGGCTATGATAAGCTACTTTGAAATAACAGATATGGGCCTAATGTCTTATTTTCTTGGAATTGAGGTTGTTCAACAGATGGTAACTTTCATTTCTTAGAAGAAATATGCTAGTGATATTTTGAAGAAATTTAAGATGGAGAATTCAAAGCCAGTCTCCACTCCAGTTGAAGAAAAGTTAAAGCTGACAAGAGAAAATAGTGGCAAGAAGATAAATTCAACCCACTGCAAAAGTTTGATTGGAAGCTTGAGATATTTGACTGCAACACGACCAGATATTGTTTTTGGAGTTAGCTTGCTTAGTAGATTTATGGAAGAGCCAAATATTTATCATTTGCAAGGAGCTAAAAGAATTCTTAGATATATTAAAGGTATTTTAATAGAGGGAATTTTTTATGCCAATAATAATGCTATGAAACTTACTGGCTATACAAATAGTGATTGAGCAGAGATATAGAAATAAGAAAAAGCACGTTAGGGTACACATTTCATTTAGGGAGTGGTGTAGTATCATGGTCATCAAAGAAGCAACCAGTTGTCGCACTTCTACAGCCGAAGCAGAATATATGTCAACAGCTAGTTGTGCAACTTAAGTAGTGTGGTTGAGAAGAATACTTGAAGTGATGCATCAGAGCAGGAAACTCCCACAGAAATATTTTATGATAATAAATTGTTATTGCTCTATGCAAAAATCTAGTTTTTCATGGACAGTCCAAGCATATTGACATCAATTTCATAAGATCTGAGAGTTGGTTGCTGAGAAGGAAGTAGAGATTAATTATTGCTACACTAAAGATCAAATTGCAAATATTTTTACAAAGCCTTTGAAAAATGAATTATTTTATAAGTTGAAGAAAATTGGAATGATACAAGCTTGATTTAAGGGAGGCAATGTTAGTAAAAAAATTAAATCAAGTTGTAAAGAAATCATGGTCAATAGAAACTGCCAGCATTAATAATTGTTATTATGCTTTAGTTAATAGTATTTATGGGTATTTAAGTTTTGTTTTAATGTGTAATTAATTGGTTTTAAGTTTTTTATTTATTAGTTAGTCTTTTCAGTTTCTTATAGTGGTCTTATATAAGGACATTTTTGCTATTGTTTGAATAATAATAATAATAATAAAGATCAATATTGAATGATGCTCTTCTATCATATTACAATATATATAATTCCACAAAAGATTCCTTATTACAAAAAATATTGGTAACTAGTTATTACTCAAACTTATGATAACAATTCAACATTTGAATAGATTTTTCTCTAAAATGTTCTTATTTAAATGAGATAATAATAAATGAAAATCTTATTATATTTTATTCCATTCCTCAAGAAAAACAATTGTGTAAAGCTTAGTGAATGGACAATAAACAATTTTACCTGATGCAAAGTAATAATCACCGTAAGCTAACCTCCTAATCTTCATCTCGTATTTGATGAACTTTGCCCTCTAACTACATAATTTGGCATGGAAATTATATTATATTTCCATAATTGACTTGTCTATCTTAATCTTTACTTGTTGCTCTATTAATCGGCTTTAATAATTTTAAATAACCTAAAATTTTCATTAAATTGATAATCTTTCTCCAGCGAATCACATTGCAAACATGAAAAATTTTTCTAAAGTGGTGGCTTTCTACCTTTTTGTTTGGTTGGAGAGATCAAGCCCTTGGGGGAATCATAACTTTCCCCCTTAGGTTATGCGAAGCTTTCATGGTGGACTTATGTCTAAAGTAATGCCCATTTGCCTGATACTGCAAGACTACATGTCATGCACAATGGCGTACAATGGGAGTTTGAAGGTTTGTTATCTCAGGTTATGTTGAGGGCGCAAAAGGGAGAAGATCAACAGTCTTGCAGCGGTAATATGGGGCAAGTCTATGCATTGTCAAATCTTCTTTTCCTGAGTCCTCTCGACAAAGGATTCCATTGCCGTTGGACTTCTGCATCTTCCCCTCATAATGAGGTTGGGTCTCATTTAGGCAACTAGTAAGAGTGGATTATATGCCCATTAAGCACTAGCGCTTGGTCTCCTGGTGTGCCCTAATGTAAAGAAGTTTTGTAGGAACATTAGATACACGTGGAGTTCAAGGATGAGAGCTCTGTTGGTTGGTCCATATCAGAGCTCAGTGCAACTCGCAAAGAAGAAGGTTGTGTCAGTGTGGCTGTCTGATTCATCAATCCATGTGCAGAGTGGTTGTCGATTCATTAAAGCCATGTGTAGAGCAGCTTTCTGATTCGTCAAGACCAAGTAAAAGTATTTTTAGGCATTAATAACTTAGAAACCCTATCAAAACTATTATAAATGTCTTTAATCAATAAAAGCTCAATGTTTTTTTACACCGCGTGTTCTATGTGTTCCTCTTTTTTCTCTCACCTTCATATCTATCTTTGTTTATTTGTTTCTCCATTGGCCATTGTGGACTTGACCACAATGAGTCTTTCTAAAGTTTACTCTTTGGCCATGCTATTTCCACTAAGTTAGGCTCGTCATGTTTTGTTGTGAGTAACTAATTGAATGAGCCTGTGGAATCAGGCGCAGGTGTCAAAAGTGACAGCCTGGTTATCTCCCTAGGTTTAGCTTAATTTTATAAGCACTAGACTGGGATGAATTTACATTCGGGTGCCTACTATGCAGCCTCTCAAAATCCTTGGATTCAACTTCTACTAGTCAGCACTTTGCTGAGGATTCAGAAAACTTCGTTATTTTTTTCCGTCTGCCGATGGGGTAGCTCGATCATTTCCATGGATCTTGGCTTACACTCGTAAGCGCTTCACGAGGGTTTAGAGGTGCTATGCTTTCGGTTGCCATTGCGAAGATTTTCCTGGTTTCCCCCTAGGTGTCGTAGGCGGTGGCCTTATGAGGTGCTTCGAATTCGACTTATGTTGATGCACACTTTGTTGAGGGTTTGGGATTTGCTGTTTTTGTTTAAGTGCCTTTGGGAGGTAGCCCAGTCGGGTCGCTTGGATTTGGATTACACTCATGAGCACTTCCACTTGGAACAAAGCATTGTAATTGCTATGTTTGAGTGCCGACTAGGCCAGCTCATCGAGTCCATTCGTAAGCACTTCCACTTGGCACAAAGTGCTTTTATTACTTTGTTCGAGTGCCGACAAGAGCAGATTAGTCGGGAAACAGAATAAATAAACAGTGTTAATGAGAGTCTGCAGATTGATCTTGCATTAATAAATTTATCAATAAATTTTAAACAAGCCGAATCTAAGTTTTAAAAGTTCAGCTCGACTCGATTGCAGCAGCTCTAGCACAGAGGCTACAAATCTACTCAATAAATTCAACACTTACATGAACGTATGCCTAGTAAGTGAAATTTAATCCCTTTTTATCCCATCAACGCTGATCTCATTGTCTCTTGCCAGCTTTTGGACTTTCTATGATATATTCAAATAAGCATTATTCACATCCTTTCAGGTTATGCGAAGTCTAAATGACAATATCACAGAAGATATTTTATTCAGCGAAATTAACGAGATTATTCACCTGCCTATGTATGCGGATAGGATGAAGCAAGAAAGCAAACACATAAATATGGCAAGGCGCAGGTGAAATTGGAAACAATGTAGATTTCTCTATGGTCTCCTTCAATTGGAATGTGGCAGCGAGACTTTTGAGGTTGACCTATGTCTTTGTTTCCAAAGCAAGTACTTGGTGGATATTACATGTTTAACATGGTATTTCCTTTTCCTCTTTGAAGTATATTACTTATTTTGCTCTTCTGGGTCTGAGTTAATAGCTGGTAGCGTTGAGTCAATCATGATTTGAACTTGATAGGGCTTACAATTTTGAGTTAAACCTGATTCAAAGGTTTTGATAGTTTAAACTTGTTTACGGTCCATATCCGGTGTGGGTATTAGAGCATTAAGAGGACCTTTTTTAGTACGAGAGGACCGGGGAGGACGCACCTCTGCTGTACGACTTATAGTGCCCACGGGGTAGCCAAGTGCGGGTTTGATTTTATCTATATATTATTGTTTATATACATTTAATATAAGGTAGATTTGAAACAATGAGTTTGATTATGTTTATAAGAAGTTAAGCTAAATATCATGAAATTTAAGCTCAACTTAGCAGATGATATGAGAAGCTCGAGTTCCAGTTTTTATTGTTGAGTTGAACTCATGCAGCTTGTAAATAAGTTTGGTTTATTTACATTTGTCGGATACAAGCAATATAAGTTTGGTAGGATTACTTTGCTTCAATCCAGGGTAGAATAAGGCGACTGCTTTGTCCTTTTTCCTACTTAAATTGAGAAAAGTAAAAGAAATGAAGCTCCATCTCTCTGGATTGCCTAATGCCTTCTTCTCTTACCGAACAAATTGAAATGGGTGAATGTTTTCCATTTTGTCTGGTTATGTACGGGTTTAGCATGACTATTTCCTTTGTTCAGGTTTGGTGTTTTTATATCATATGGGTAAATTATATTATTCTTCTTCGTTTTTTTTTCCAAACTGGTAAATTATATTGTTCAACCTTATAAACTTTGTAATATACACTGATATTTTGTCTTTTTAGAATATAACAAATATTCTCTTATTTCATAGGGGTATGTGTTGTATTTTGTAAATTGTAGATGATATTTTTAGAGGCTATTATTTGTATTATTAAAAAAAAAAAAGAGGTACTGATGTTGATATCCACGTATCTATCCTTTTATAGATTTAAGGTCTCTCTCTCCATATGTGTTTTGCCATTCAGTTAAGGATCGCAAATTTCTCCATATAAATCTTGGCAATAATCGTAAATTCAAAAATATCTGGCCAAGCATGTCAATGCAATTGGGTGGTTTGAGATTCATCATTAATACAAAATTATGAGTTGAGCTTCAAAAATTATATCATAATTAATACGAGTTGCGAGAGAGAGTAATAAAAATTATAATTCTTTTGTTTTTTCTTAAATTTGAATTGAATTTTATTTAAATTTTCATTTTTAAACTTATTATATTTTAGTGGATCAAATTTTTATCAGATTATACCTATGATCCAATCCAACTCTAAACCCTAAAAGATCAAACTCAAACTCTATAAGATTTTATTAGAGTTCATGTGTTGAGGCTAGCTTGGTCATCATAAAAGATCTATGGCCAGGTATGGATTTTGGACGAAATTATTTACGGGCTGGGATCTTAAAATTCATTAATTAACAAAAGGCCTATAATCTAACTTAATTATCTTGAACAAGTGTACCTATTGGTATTTGTTTCTAATGAAATCAATGGCTACACTCATAAGAACTACTAAACATGAAAGATAAATTCTAAATGATATACATATATATATATATGAGTAGTGTCTAGATGGTCTTATAGCGCTCAGTAAACAAAAAGCCAATTTGACCACCTACTTCCATGGTAGAACCACTACTTCCATGACTATAAAGACCCGGCTTACCCTACATTTAAATTCAGGCAAGCAAAATCTCTCAATCATGTATAATACCTTAAGTATTACACGTATAGACTTCCTTAAAGGATTTGTTTATGTTGAACATTACTATCGGTTTTAAGTTCTAAAATCGTTTAGTTAGATTTGGAGATAATAGGATTTAGTAGCAGTAAAACAACTTTACAAAAACATTTAAACTTCTACTCACAATAATAGACTGACTTTCATAAAAACAAAACTATATCATCAAGTATCTCATATACCTTTTTATGGTAAAATAAAGTTGAAAACATATTATAAAACATGTGGGCTCCACCAGGCCCTTAAAAAATACAAACTTTAAAAGATAAATCAAGTTCTTTATAAAAAAAAAAAAAAAACAAATAAAATATATCCACGATCTAACTCAATTCGCTCTTCAGCCGACTCCCTCAAAACATCCTATTCCTTATTCAATCATCATCAACAACATCACCATCATCATCATCCATCATCATCATCATACCATCATCATCATCATCAAACAATCAATACCTGGAAAGAAAGAATAACGAGTTAAAACTAGTACGATAGTAACACAAGCACACGTGATATGCCACACATACTAAAACTAATGTAATGCAACAACAATAATTTATTATCTTCAAATTAAAGCAAAACAAACAACACTGGAGCACTCACACTCCGAAGCAAGCCTCGGAGATCTAGGGGTCCAGAGTAACAACAGCTGCTCAAGAGGTTAATATAAGCAATGCGGATACTTATGACTCTATATCTAACCGAGAAAGAGAAAATAGCTTCATCTAGAGTTTATAGCCGTTATATAGCTTTACTTGTCATAGTCCATGACATCGTTTAGTTCAAATTGGTCCCATAAACATGAGTTAAACCATGTTACTTCACTCCAAGCTTAAGCAAACATTACGCCGATACTATTTATCACATCAGTTATCCACTGAGCCACTCATGAATTTCCATTGTATAATGGTAAAAGGTAGTCTAAGTGCCTAACTATCATACCTAGCTCTGGACAAGGCTATCGTTTCCTAGACCAGATTAAACGATATAAGCACAAACATTACTCATTACTTAGGCCGTCTTTAAGTTTTAGTTCATTAAGAATACTTATCATAAGAAACAATTAGCACTCACCGCATACCTTATATTTTCAAAATCCAAAATGGAGACAGAAGGTAGGTCAGAAGCTATCTTAGAAGATAAATCATGTCTATCTCTATTTAAGAATTAAATCATATAAGCATTTAAATTAATTATCTCTTTATATCAAACATTTATTAAAACTCTATTTGATGAGACACTAATTAGGAACCCCACCATGGCTGCGAAAATAGCCACATGAAAATACATATAGTTTTTCATTATCTATCAATTTTTTTTCTCTTTATTATAGTCATTTATTATAAAAACATTGTCAAAATATTTATATTCAAATATACTCATTTTCAAGCAAGCATACACTTGAAACAATACACTCCCTATGCTATTTATGGTTTAAGCCTACACATTAAGCTAAGCTAATCATAAATTATTAAACCTATATTAGCTCAACCCTAGCAAATTGATTAGAATTAATCATTTAATTTAATTACTAAGTCAAGTTGATTAAACTTAATCAATCTAATTCATTAAAATCTATTTATTCAAGTTGAACTTAGATTTATTAACTAAGTTTATTTTATATCTAACTTTATGTTTAATCTAATTATTTATTAAATTTATAAATTCTCATAACTCATTCCTAATTGTATAAATGAACTAACATATCACATTAACTATAATTTTCTATTTCATTTATTTTTATTTTTATTGTTATTTAGATTTCTATGAAGAACACGGTTGGATATACGAGTCGTATTTCACAGCATGTATATGTATAAAGAAGCACCACAAAATACAAGATGCTGTGTTTCCATCATGTTTCGCTTAGTTTGAAAACTATTGAGAAGCACGACGTGATATGAGTCATGGTCCTATCGTATTTCACTTGATAATTTGGTATTCAAGAATCAGAGAGAAACATGATAGGATACAATGTGATGTGTCCGAGTCGTGTTTCTTTTTAAGTTGAAAACAAATAAAAACACAATAAAAAACAAGTCATGGTCAGAGAGAAGCACGTCGAGAGACATTGGGTCATGTTCTCCGTGTTTCTCTTAACATAACATACACACAAGAAACAAAAAGAAATGCGGTGGGATAGGGCTCGTCATGTCCTAGCCATACTATTCTAGGGATTTCTATGTAAAAGGAAACAGAGAGAAGTACGGTTGTATAAGGTGGTCGTGTTCCAATCATGTTTCTTCTCTAGTGTATAAAAACAAAGAATGTAACTAAAACAACTCCCAGTGCCCCTCCTCTGGCATGCGCTTAATGAAATAAAAAAAGATGCTCCATTAAGGTCTAGGTTATGGTGGTAACGGTAAGCTGGTACTTGTGCAATAGGTGGTGTTTGCTCAACAGGTGTGGCTTCTAGCATAGGAGCGACTGGAGTTGGCGTAGGCACAGGTACGTTGCACGTTTGTTGGATGAAGGTTCCTAACATCTCATGAATATTCCTCATAATAGCTAACACTTCCCTTTGTTAGTTTGGCTGTTGAGGTACTTCTTGGTTTTTTTGTTCCATATGGGGTCTAACTGTCTCATATTGCATACGGTCACGTCTTCTTTTTCAACGACCGTTTTTATGATCATGAGAGATTTATCCTAGTTTTGTTAAATCTTAAGTGTTTGAAACTATCAAAGACAGAAGATGCACAAAAGTATAGAAATTCCTTGAAAATATCATCAAAAGGAAATTACATTAATATATTTATATTAAAGTCAGTAGAAGAAACCGATCAATTTCATTTGTACGAAAAGAAAGATCCCTAGTATATGCCAATAAACATCAAAACATCACCGAAAAGCTATTGCAACTAAGCATTCCCACATCAATGTTTAAAAGAACAAACATTACAACATGGGGTTCATCATCTTGAGGGGTAAAGGAAAGTCATTCTACTTTCCGACTAACGGCCCAAAATAAAAAATGGTGAGCTAAAGGGTCTTTAACAATTGTCATCCTTTCTTCATTCTTGCATCAGCAAGTTAGCAAGCGTGGTTGTCCACTCGAGTTTAAAGCTCTAGGTTCTTCTTCCTACAATGGTAATGGGGTTGGAGAAAATCCAGTATCAGACCTACTGGCTCCCATATTATTGTAGCAGCAGTTTCCTTCTTTGCTTTGAATGCTACGTTCCATTTAGGCCCACATGCATGTGTGTTCTTCTCCTCGGTCGGGGCGGCGGTATGAGTCCCCCGTTCTTAGCATACTAATAGAAGCATTGACTATCAAGGTGCAAAAGTTACGTAAGTCTTGTAAATCCCGAGAATTTTTCATACTAATAAAAATAGATAAAAATATAAATATAGAAAATGGATAGTTAGTATTGAACTCAATAAAGACTTTAGAATAGAACTATGAATAGTGATGAGCCTATATATAGTTTTGAACCCTAAAACAAAGATTCTTAGATAGTATTAAATACTACTAATAAGGTTTCTTATTAGGATCAAAAACTCAATATATAAGAATAACTTTACTAGGATATTAAGTACGACAAAAAAGTAAATAACAAATTACACTTATAGTTAGAAAACGATAACCTAAAGATAAACAATTAGGATAATGAAAATAAAAACAGATATATAACTAATAATCTAGACTCCAAATAAATATTTAGATCATGCTATTATTTTAATTAGAGTATTCTTAAGCTATTAGAGCCTAAAATAAAAATTGGCCTATTATGCTTATAAAACCCTAATCACGGGAGCTAAAACTCTAACAATAATTAATTGTGTAAACTTTAAACTCAAAGTTGAACTTAATGATAATCCAAAAATTTTGTAGGACTCTATAAAAAAACTTTTAGACAAAAACTCTCAAATAAATGATATATTTGTACCCGATTAGCTTAATAAACTACCCTAAATTTGATAATTATGTGACTAAATATTATTATAATATCTATTCCATAAGTTACGGTGCAAAATGAGTATTTGTACGGTGAAGATGTTCTTGAAACTTTCTTAGCCGAAATATAGACATAACTTGTCCAAATAATACACATTTTGGCAAAATACACACAACAACCAATGTCACACCTCAAAAAAGGGCCTAGTAGGATTAATTTAAAGCTATCATACAACTTATGCACCCGTAATATGAAAATCATCTTACAAGTCAGAGTTTACAAGACTCTATCATATTTATTTACATTATATAATATAGATATAAGATCTTTATTTGAATTCATTATGGGTTCCGATTTTTCCATAATCTGTCAAGATCTCAGAGAATCAGTATCACCTACCAAATAATGAAAATTGAGTGACAACTAACAAAATTATAACATTTACTTGTTTATACAAACTATCAAATTTTGTATGCTAAGTTTATCATAACCTACATTTCTAATTCTAGTAAAGTCTAGTGGAAAAGCACTCTTCACACATTCTTAACCCAATCCCAGCTAGCGTTATTCCTGCACAAAAACTGTTAGGGGTGTGCAAACCATAGGCTCAGTGAGATAACTTGATCAGACCACACATCAAATAATAACAAACATGCAATAATCAATCATATGAGCAAGTACAAGTTGGATAATCGGAATCCAAACAGGATGTAGATTTATGCCCTCCCATCGGGGTTGGAAGGAGCCATGAAGAGCAATGTACTGTGCCTAGGAGAATCAAAGAACCAAGGAAGAATGGTTACCATAAACTCTCTCAAATTGTTTTAAAACATTTCACTCTCATCCTTGGAACAAAGAAACACCATTAAGTATTAGCCATTTCATGTTGATACCACGAACAGTATTCCTTCGATACCACTTAGTTCCCATGGAACAGAACAGAATAGAACAAAGGTGTTGCTGGAAGAACTAGGAAAATGTCATCTATAAAAACCAGACGCATCACTAGAGAACCGAAATACTAATACGAGCGGGGCCATCCTCCTTTTTAAAATGCCATATATACATATAATGCAATGCATGTCCACTTTCATTTATGATACCAGTAGTTTTTAGTCAAGTTTAAAGTGATCTTACAATTCATAGACAATATCAACATGCTTCATATAGTAATTATCATACAATAGTATTATCACTTATATTATGATAATTTAGCATTCAATCATACAACAGTCATCATGCATTATACCTCATTCCTCATGCATTTTAGTTGAATGTATATTATTTACATGTAGCTATACTATAAGCACAAACAATGTGATAAAGTCAAAGTTACTCACCTATAGTCCTCGTTAAACTATCGGAATATGATACTGGAAATTCGAGAATTAATCTATTTTTCCTATGAAAATGAAATAACAGATATTTATTATTAAACCAATCTATTCTTTTATTAGTTCCAAAAATAAGACAGTTGAAACAACATATTCACCATATTAATTATGGTATAACTTATACTATAATTTACACTAATTCTAATTTAGACGTATTTTAAAAATTACATACTTCTTTCTTTTTATGTTTTACCTAGTATATTAATCTAAGCCGAGTTAATTAAAACTAATCACCTAATTCAACTACTAAATATACTTTAATTAGCTTAATCAACCTAATATGATTTGTCACATCCCAATAGCTTTATCAAGACAGTCCTGTCGTACATTCTAATTGAAAATAATAGTTTACAACCTTAACTATCATTAGCAAGTAGAATATACAAGGCTTATCTCATAAACCATTTATTGACAGCTGTCAAGTGATGGCCAACACACAAAAATACAAATAATTTGAAGAAATACACTTTATCCATACCTTTACAGTAATACAATCTCAACTCTCCTTACATAATCCTTAATACCCTCATCTTCCATTCTACTGAAACCAATCCTGATACTCCTTAGAGAATCTTGTATCTCTGTAAAAAGATCTATAAGGGTATGAGCATATAACCACACTTAGTAAGTGGATATAAAAGGGGTAATTATAAACATTATAGGACAAATCACAATCATTATTATTATTAGAGTGAACTGTGCAGTCAATCAGGATGCCATCCGCGTGATGTTGACTGGTTCATCACGAGATTAGAGAAATTAACCCCACTCTAATTTGGGTTTCAAGGAGTTTAACACAGATTCATTTTCCATAAAACCGAAAATGTGCAATGGACCGCTTGTCCTCCCAAAAACACTACTAAGGACTATCCCTAGATAGCTTGTTGCCTTTATTGTGACCTCCTCTCTTTTCACTTAGTTCAATAAAGATTAGAAGAAGAAATCCCATTTTTACCTGAACGGTCGATTTTGTAGATGCAAGGATGCAAAATGCGATATGCTATGCATGATCAGTTATTAGTTTCACTATATTCTTAATAATACATTTTTACTTAGGCGATCAAACAGACATCTCACCAATACGATAAGGTAAGTAAACATCCAATATCAAATAAAGTTAATCAACCACACACGTTTTATAGCTAACTTACAAGCACAAACAATTATAATGTAAGTAATATCGCTTTTTACAATTACCATATAAATGAACCACTTACAAAAATTGCGATTTATCAGTGTTCCCCTCTAACACCTAATAATATCCAACAAGAAATAGTTATGAGTATCTATAGTTTCATATAGAGGTTGGCTGGTCATTTAATCATTTTCCTTCTTTTTCTTGATGTAATTAGCAGGGGTAGTAATTCCTAATTTAGCTAATTGGGAATGGATTACAATTATAGGGTATATTATGATGTATTTTAATAGGGTTTAAATAAAGCATCATTTAAGTACTAATTATAGTTTTATATTGGCTTTTATTGGATACGTAACTTATAATTGAGGTTTATTATAGTAAGATAAGTAAGGTTAGCATCTAAACTTAGAAATTTTAAAAGTTTAAAGTGAGCTACAAGACTAATTTAGTTTTTACGATGATTATTTTACTTAACTTTAGAATATTAGAAAATTTATTGAAAACAGCGAACATGTGATGATAATTCTAGGAAAATTATGAAATATTGATAAAATTATCTAGATTTTACCTCTTCTGACAATACCCCTATTAATTACTAGAATTTGAGAATAAGTAGATATTTATTAACTGAGTTGTATAATATTAAATATTAATTTCTTTTAGCTAATGTAGGGTCTAATTATTTAGTATAAGTATTCCTATATAATATGTACTATAGAAGCAATAGTTAAAAGATTAATTACAGTTAAACATAAGCTTTATAAATATTTGATATCGACATAATATAACTAATTTTATCATTTTCTTTATACTAAGCTTAGCTAAATTAATAAACCTTAAAGTAGATAATTAGTTTAAGCAAATATAAGGGTTATTATTTCTTAAGTATTTGTTATAAGTTCTTTGATAATATATTTAAAAGTAGTAAATAACTAGGATAGTTTAGTTATAGATTTAAGTTATACATAGCCATTTATAAGGTAATTAGTTTATAATAAATCTTGTAATTATAGAAAAATAGTAGTATATGTTATAACTATAAGCTTTATAATGAGCATTTAGAAAGTGGTTAAAAAGTTTCATGTATAATAGAATCATTTTACAATATTTTAACATATAAAATATGCACTAATTAATGTTATTCATACTAGCAGAATCTTAGATTAATTATTAAAAATAGTAAATGACCAAGAAAAATTACGAAATTTTTATGAGAGGTACCTAAAATTATGATTCATTTCCTTATAAAATATCTTTACGAAAGGAGCTGGAATAACTTCATGAAAATTTCCGCAATTTTCACCCAACCACACCAAAACGACCATCTCTAGCCACCTTCTACTACCATGAACTTGTCGCCAGTATAGAGTATGATTTTTAGTAATAAACTAAAAATTTTGGTAATTTTAGGATGCTCGAGACGAGCTGCGTCAATTTTTTTATGCTAGAACATGGTATTTACAGCTTTTTACCACGTATTAAAAATCCAAATGTCAATATTTTTGTATGCAACTTTTTATCTGGTCATTTGGAATTAAAACACATGTCCTGGTGAGGTTTCAAAATTTTTGGATACCTGCCAAATTTTGGTGAATTTTACATGTAATTTGACACAATTTTCAGAAATTTCTAGGAAATTTCCTGAGATTAATTACATGTTTCGAATTTTCCTAGTGTTTTCCAAATTATTCTTGATTTTTCTAGAATTTTTTGCTATTTTTGTGAATTTAAATGGGCATTTTAGTAATTTCATAGGTTAAAGCAACCTTATTTTAAATATCTAGATTAATTATTATATTATATGCTAATTCTATATTTTATATTTACTTTTTATATTTACTAGTTACTTTTCATACCTTCTTAACCATTTACTACTTACTATTACTATTTTACCTTTTATTATTACTATTTACTTTTCATTTTTTTTTTGGAATCATTTTTATACATAGTTAGTGTAATTCCTTAATTTTTTTTCTTTTTATCAAATTAAATTTCATGATTTTAAATTCTAGAGTAGTTTCTATATTATTTTTTGTTTTAGATTAATTAGGCTATCTGTTTAAATGATGTCCTTTTATTCTTAGGGTTATTATAGTTTTGGTACTTTCTTTTCTTATTGATTATTCCATATGATTCTAATTATATCCTTAATTTAGTTTATGGTTGTCAAATTAGATGTCTTAATATCGATTTACTAAAAATTTTGCATCCACTGAAAATCAAGGTGTCACATGATTTTACTTAGTAAAACGATTCATTTAAGATATATTAGCTCTATTTATATTATTTATAATTTATTGTCGCTTATTAAGACGAAATACCTATTAAAATAATGTAAATAACGCAACGAAAAATCCATATTACGAAAAATGACATGTGATGAAATGGCATGATAATAATGCCATATTATGTTTCAATGAACAATCCGTGAAGAGTGATATTAAAGAACCATTGATTATAAACCCCTAGATTTTTCGATACGTTTAGAAGTGAACCATAGAGTACTACAGGAACCTAAACCCTAAAAATTTTTCGAGTTAATTCTAAACTTTAGAAACTATAAACAGAAGCAAATGAAAGATTCAATAACCCTCATATATCAAATGAATTAGGTAAACTTGAAACCCCAAAGGTAAGTTGTTTGGCAAAAACGCATCATCATCAAAACGATCCAAAATACGATAGCTTAATTGATCCAAAAACCCTATGCTAACTAATTTGTTTATCCTATCATTGACATGCAAATCGAAGAAATATATTTAAATAATATTTAATAATAAAATGACATAAAATAATTTCCCATAATATCACACTGATTTATGAAGTTGGAAAATCATTAGTTAAACCAAGTCTTATGCGTTTCTTAATTTGCACCAATAAATATTTGTTATTTTCATTACACTATTCACATCAATCAACTTTACATCACTATTCATCCTTAACCTACACCTAAACCTATTCTTGCATACATTAACCTATACCATCAAATCTAAACACTTCTTTTACACTTTTCTTTATATTCCCTCAATCCCCCCTCTCCCCCCCTTTTAACCCTTTCCCCTTCGTTCGTTCTTTATAAATACCCCAAATATCCTAACTTTTTCAACACTTTACAAACTACTTCTCAAACACTCCAAAACCTTCTCAAATCTCTCTCGTTCCTCCCTTTCCCATTTGCCACTTCCTTCCTCTCTTTCCCCATTCTCGACCCCCTCTCTATCTCTCACATACACGCACACTTGTGTATGTTCATATATATGTGCCATAGTACCATTTCGATGGAAATTTTCCCATGATGCATGATGCTAGAGATGGAAATGCATGACATCATACTTTACTTTCATATTTACATTATGTTCATGTTTATGTTTATGCCTTTGTTTTATGTGTACTAACTTAACTTCCCATAAAAGTATCTATATGTATACATATACATATATCAATTAGAGTATGTTGCTCATTAAACCAACATTGTAATTTATTTACTTTCAAGTACTTTTTTTGAAATTTATTCATTTCTTGCAAATTTACTTTATGTTCAAGACTTATCCTCTTCAAGTCTTAGGAAGACTAGTCCTAAATTCTAGTCTTGAAAGACGTGTCCTTACTTAAGTCTTATGGAGACTGGGGAAACGTGTCCTAATTCAAGAATCCATTTTACTTTACATTGCCTTTATGTTCGTCTTTATGTTTTGATGGTCAAGAGACCATTTTAATTTTCATTTACATGATGAGATGCTTTTATTATTATCTTTTATGTTTATATTGAAATCTTTAAACTTTCAATGCTATGATGGCCAAAAGTCTCTAAAATAAAAGCAAGAAAAAGATGATGACCATAAGATCATCACAACATTCTTCTACTTGTTTAGAAGTCCTATTAAAAAGTGAAAAATTTAAGTTGTGAACTTTTTCACTAGGACAATTTTTTGTTTTGTAAGATCTTTTCAAAACTTTGGTTTTGATACATGTAAAACCGATTTGAGTAAAAGAGAAGTTTGAAAATAACCCTAATCCTCTAAATGTTAAACCTGTTATGCCCTGAATCTAAATCCAAGCTTATCCAGTCCCAACCACATAAAATCCCAAAGTATTACATGTAAGGCTATTTACAAAGATAATGTTTATAATGATTATTTGCTTAAATATGCTATAAAACATATATTGTAAAAACTACTCATTAAGAGTGGAACTACCAATACTATTGCAAAAGTTGTTGTTACAAAACATAACAAAAGACTTAATACATATTTTACAAACCAAAGGCTTATGATTAAGCCCTAACAAAAAGTACGTTTAAATTTGAAAAGTCTTTCACTTAAGTTATATCATCCAAGAAAATATTTTTCCTATTCTAGTACAAAAAATGGACACTAAGGTCATAATCCACAGTCATCTCATTCATCCAGGAAATTCCTCAAAATCAGTCTCATAACCCAACTGATCATAAAATTCATCTTTGTTAACATATGTAATAGAAAAACGTAAGCTAGAGGCTTAGTACACAAGTAACGAAAATAAATACTATGTGGTACACACTCTTAATCTAATGCAATGCAACAATCATTAAGTTATTAATCATTAGTTAAGTATATCAAATCAAAATAGAAGTATTAGAACTCTCGAGACAAGCATAAGGAAGCTGGGGTCCTGAGTAACAATAGCTACTTAAGGGGTTGATATAGGTAGCCTGGATACACATATCTCCTATATTTAACTGAAAAAGGGAAAAAAATAGTTTCATTTAAAGTTCATAGCCGTTTCTCATCTTTCCTTAAGTTAATCCATAATATCACTTAGTTCAATTAATCTCATAAACATAAACTAAATTATATTACTTCTCTTTAAAAATAAGTAAACATTATACTAATACCATTCCCTCTATTGACTATCCACTAAGCCACTTACAAATTGTTATTACATCATGACAATGTGGTGGCTTAAGTTTGAATGAATTTATCTAACAATGGATCTATGCACAAACACAATTAAGTTTGAGAATCTATAAAGAAATCATTTCATATAAGGTTTAATTCAAACCATAATCGAGTGTTAAGTCCTTAATTACTTTATTAAACTTAATTGATATCTCATATCAATACATAACTTATGATTATACACACACACACACACAACACATTATGCTACCTGAACTTTACCTAAATATTTAATTAACTATCTCAACTTTCAATTAGTCAATTTACTACCTAATTCAACTTTTTGCGGCCTCAAGTACAAAAGCTTAATTAAATTGTTCACACTTAGCCCACACTTATGTCTTGATAATTTCCATTTCAATTGTGGACTCACCAACTTTATCTTATATAGAAGTCTAGGAATTGTAAAATTACCTATGTGGGACAAACTTCTTCCTTATCTCTTCATAAATCATGAACAAAGCACATTTCGGTTTCAATTAACGACATTTCATTGTCTCTTCATAAATCATTAAAGCAAAAAGGCAATGCCTGCCAAGTGATTATGATGGCAACTTACACTTTTTGTATGGTTAAGGTGAATAGATTGGGAATTTTTATTGTCAATTCACCATGAATGAGATGAGAACCAACAAACAAATGAAGCATTTGAAAAAGAAGCAATGAAAGCTTTTTGGTAATATTCTCAAAAAGGATATTGTAATATGAAATTAGTCATTTCCTTAAATAGCTATTACTCCATTAAATCAGTTCCATGTGGATAAATTTACATGATAAAGCTAAAGAAACATGGTTAAATTACGGATATCTTATTGAGATGTGTACTTCCATTAAGTATATGGAGTCTTAGTAAAATCATACCTTATAGAAGAATAGGAAATTGCCACGTCTGTTTCGAAACTGTAATAACATATGAAAAAACCTGCAAGTGATTAGAATGGTTCATTGAAAGAACCTAATAGTTTAGGATACATAGATACTAAAATGGTATAAAGATCTAATCACACATACACCAAGATTGATGTTGCCAGACATAAGGGAGAATGATTCAATACTAATGTCTCTTCTATTTCATATAGAAGATCCATGATCTCTATGAATGCTTGAAAGTTCAAAAGCTCACATACTTTTGCCACTTCCCAAATAAATGAAAACAGAACTTGAGATACTCTGTTTTCAAAATAGAAAATAGAGGCCGAGCTTGACATTCTCAATTCTGTAGGATTTGATGCCAATGCTTCTTCCATTCTCTTTACCTCATAGCTCTTCCACAATACCCAACCTCGTCTTAGCTTCATGAATTCGTTACGTACATACATACAAAACAACATGAACATGGATAGATGTCATGTCTAATATTAAAAGATAAAATATAATACAAACATGATCTAAGGACCATTGGTGGAAATGAGAGCAAAAACAGGTCTCCTCTATATGTTGGTAATGTTAGAAAACTTGTCCAAGAACTTAGGCTCTATGACCAGCTGGAGAGAGAAGACAAAAATATTGAGAGACTGAGAACTAACGTCCCACATTGTTAAATTATCAATCCCTAGTCTTCTATATATTGTCTAGTTTAATGCAATAAGACTAAAGTGGAAAACTAAATAAGTAAACCATGGGCTTAAGATAGGACTCCCAGTTAGATGGGTTGGGGTTTATTTCATAAGCCTAAAATCTTTTAATTTTCTTATGATAATAAAAATTAGTTTAATTATTGTAAGATAATAAAAAAATATCAAATATATTATACTCACACATGTTGTACCTTTGTATTGGTTAGATGTGCCACCTCCACTAACAAAGTTAGTCGAGGTAGTATTTACGGCCGCAAAAAAGTTGAATTAGGAGTTGAATTGACTAATTGAAAGTTGAAGTAGTTCATTGAATATTTAGGTAAAGTTCAAGTAGCATTCGTGACATTAGCCTTTCTTTTTTCATTTTCAAAACAGGGCAAAAAGACCAATCATGCCCATGATTCATAACGTGATTCCAAATCATGGGTACAATCACGCATGTGATTGTCAAGTTTTTCAGTTCAAAATTAGTCAAGGATTGAATTACACCTATGATTTCTTAGAATTCACCAACCTGAGCCTACCAAGGGCTAAATCCCGCTGTGATTCATAGGTTTTGAAGTTTTAGATGAACTTAAGGCTAGCAAGGGTAAGATCACACCCCATGATTTTGAAAATTTTCCAAAATAGAGTTTACCACGGGTTGCATCACGCCCATGATTGCTCAAAATTTTTAAAACAAAGGCTATTACACCTACAATCACGCCTATGATTCCAGTTCCTTGTACATTTTCAAGTTTTTCCCTGTTTTGTTACCTTAAACTTTAGCCTATTTGAACTAATTCAAACACTTCTAATCTAACATACAAACTTAGTATTGAGTGCTGAGGATCATATTCACTCACTATACATTTATTTACAAGCTACCCAACTATTCTATCATTTACCACTTCATCAACTTCATTTCTTAACATGAACACTACATATAAACCATACGTATTATTTATTCATCAAAACATCGACAACAAACTTCATATTTCTACTCTTACAAACTCTAATGATTCATCTAAGCTTAAGATTCAACTTAGTTTACTACCTTTATCTTCAATTCACCAACAATTCATTCATATAGGATTTATTTTACATGGAATAAAAATGAAATAAAATGACTAGAAAAGTTAATAGAACTTTACCTTAAGCTTCCTTAACTTGGAAATGAATTCTTGAAGAGATTTTAGTGGATTGTTGAAGAGAAGTTAATGAAAATTGGTCTTTCTTTTTCTTCTCCTATATGGGTGTCGGTTTTTGGGTTGTTTGGAGTTGCATTTGTGTAGATTTGCTTTGATAATTATCCTAAAATCTAGCCTTAATTTTCGTAGTATCTTAAGGAGAAGAAAAAGCTTTAGCCTTGGGCTTGGTTTGTGGTGTTTAAGCTTAGATTTCAAATTGCTTTATAAAGAATGGGCTTCTTTTAAAGGTTTTGGGCTTGTTTTTGTGGATGCTCTAAAACCCTAAGTTCATAGGTGATTCGAATCTTATCCTTGTAACTTTGATCTTATACTAAAGTTTATTCACATATTCTTTATTCTTACATTCTTATTGTATTTAATATGCATGTTTTATTAAATTTAAGTCAAGGTTTCCTCAAAATCCCATAGGGCTGAAAGCTTTAGGGTCTTGTATCCTAGGGTTTTCTAGCTTTGTTTTCTATCTCAAATTCATTTCCATTCTTGAATACAAATTAGCTACACATTAAACTACCTGAATTAATCATGGAACAATTTTACACTTATACATGGCTGAAAACCTCATTATAGGGCACAGACGTTCACATTATGATTTAAATTATTAACACAACTTCATGGATCATATTTAAGATGATATTACACAAGATAATCTAAATTGCTTCAATTTAAACACATGTCATACATGAATTTCCTTATAGGGCCGAAACTCTCTTGATGTATTATATAGGTTCTTAACTTTGTTAAATGATCGTTTCATTTTCATGAATCATGTTACATGCTCTCATTACTTAATATTACTTATATTTTGTCTTAGATTACTCATGATATCCTTTAACGCATGATATGGCCAAAACTTTAATGTAGAGCATAGGTGTTCATAGAGTGATTACTTCAATTCCATAATTTAAGCTTTAAGACGTCATTGCTTAAGATAGTCTAGGCTTCGTAAGAACTCATGGCATGAATGAATCTCCTATAGGACTGAATTCTATGATGTCCTAATCAAATTATGAACTTAAGTTTCCCTTGAGATATATTCTTAAACATGATTAAGACAAAGAGAAGAGTATAGATTACCTTGGTTTAATAAGATTTGAAGTTGGTATTCATCACTATAGGGATAAAAAACCCTAGTGTAGAGAATATAATTTGATAAGTTTAATTCTTAGGAAAAACTAACTTATTTGAGACAATTTCTTACCTTAGATATTTGATTCTTCAAGTTTGACTTTCTCTAGATAATTTTCGGGTTTTTTTATATGATTTATGAGTAGTTTGACTAGGGTTCCATTTAGAGTTTTGCATGGTTCTTAAGGCATGAAATCAAAGTGTTTGAAATAGATTTTTGTCTTGAAAAGTATATGGGGCTCATGATTTAGAAAAGTATATGGGCTAATGATATTGATGTTTTGAATATGTGAGTAGGGCTTTATGGATTCTAAAAAGTATATGGGCTAATGATATTGATGTTTTGAATATGTGAGTAGGGCTTTATGGATTCTAAAAAGACTTTAGGACCTCGTTTGTCTTGTCACTTATACTTAATATTTAATGCGAAGGCCTTATTCTGATTGGCTAAAGATTTAGATATTTATTGATGCTGACATGTATATGCAATGGAGGAATGAACTTCACGGCAATTTGTAGGGTTTCTTGGAGCATTTGTTCTCTTATGTGTGAATAGCATTTAATGCATGAATGGAGTGTTGAATTGGTTTTTGTGTGATGTTGATGGATGCCTTAGAGTTTATAGTTTGAAGGAGAAGATGTTTGATGAAATCTTCTTAAAGAAGAATTCATTTGATGATGTGTCTTGCAAGTTTTATGACAAATATATAAGCTATCGTGTTAAATGTTAAGTAACTGCTATATATATAAATATATGAGTTAATTCAAGAGAACATCTTCTAAATTATGTCTAAGGATTCTATATTTTTCTTAGATGATTATGGAGTTGTAATTTTAAATTTAAAACTTATTTGACTTAATATTTTAGGTTTTTCACTTACGCGATTAAAGTTTCTAGGCCTGATAGGTCAAATTAAAATATTATACCCAATAAATTTAGAAAATTCCAAATTTCACAACTACATATTTCGAGTTTTTATTTTAGCTCCAGATTTGTAGGTTTTCATTTGTTTTTAGTAATACCGCGTATATTTCATATCTAGCAAATTTATCTTAAAATTTCTCTTTACCAACGAATAGACTTTTAAAATTAATCGTTTCTTATTTCTCTTGATTTTTGAGGCCTAACATTTTTATTTAATGAGTTACTATCTTTTTACATATAATCTTATCTTTGGTATTTTTTACTAGTCGGGAAATTTACTTATACTATTACAAATTATACTAGAGAATATTCTACAATTGACTTAGTGCATACTATCTGAATATCTATTTTTCTATTGTTTACTTTGTGGATGTTAATTTTTAATTACTTAATTCATAATATACAATTTTGGAAATTACATGGCTTAATTGTGAGGGTTTTATGTGATTAAATGAAATCGAGATATTTGTTTGGGAATGCATGGGTGATTTATGGTTTTGACATGAAGAGAGAAAGTTCAAGACTCATTCAAGTGTGAACAAATTAAATAAGGGTGCTTATATGCATGGGAATGCATTTATGAAGGGCTTATGTGTGTGTGAATGCATTAAATGAAAAAGATTGTGTGTGTGTGTGTGTGTGAACATGGGGGATGCATCACATGATTTCTTGCCAGAAAGAGGGAGAAATTTTTTTTTATTTTTAAGTTGACACTTCATGCCTAAATGTAATGATTTCATTAAAATATCTGAAACTCTTGTTCTTGATGCATCTATTTCAAGTTTCAAGTTCACATACGATTTACACCCATTTTGAAAGGTTTAGCTAATGTTGATATTATTTAAAGACCTAAAAAATGAATATCTAGACTTTCTCGTAAAATATTAGGTCATACGCGTATAAATATATTAGTTATTTGAAAAAAAAAATCTTTTAAAATTCATCTAAGGCCTTTATAATAATCTTAGATTATTTTTAAGTTGAAATTTAGAATTTAAAGTTTACACGATTGAATATTTTTAGGGTTTTCATTTACACGGTAAAAGTTTCGAAGCCTGTTAGGCTAAATTAGGGTTTTTGTTTCTATAGACTCAAAATTTTCTAATAGCATGTTTATATGATTCAAATTTTCATTTGAGGTCTAAATTTTTAGATATTGATCTGTTTTTAATCTTATCGCATATTTTTGGTCACCATTGCAATTCATCTTTAAGATATCATTTTATAACCAATAGCTCTAAAAATTAATTGTCTTAATTTGTATTTGAAATCTAGAGCTAAATGTATAAGTTTATTGAGTTATCGACCCGTTTTATGAAATCTTGTCTTTTACTGTTTGGGAATTATTTATTATGATTATTGATGATAGTAAATTTTCTAATGCTACTTTAAGGTTCAAAATGCTAGAGACATATTGATAACTATTATATCATCATCTAATATGTGAAAATTTATTTTCTAATTATCGAATTTAAGGTAGATAAATCTAAGGATTTACAATAACAATCGATTTTATCATCGATCATTTCTCCAAGGTCATGGAAATTATATTTTGTGTCTCGAAATTTGATTGGTAAAGGTTCTAATCTTCTAACTATAATCAAATTGTTCACATTTTAATATTATTTACTCACGAAAAATTGGGAATGATCCTTCCGAATTTTCTTTAAGGTTTTTTAAAATTGTATGTGTTATTTTTGGTAATTATCATATTCAGATTGTGCAAAATTACAGGGTTTTAGCTATGGCCGAAAGCATCAGGGAATTAACCGTATGGAGGAGACCTTTAAATCATTGAAGAAGGAATAATCGAAGAAACAAGATGGATGGGTCCATATGTTCTCTTAAACATTACAAAAACAGTAAGTAGTGCTGGAGCAGCAATCTCAATCAATAGAGGAACATAAAGATCAAATAAAAGGAAAATCAACTATTGTTAATAGACCAATCACTCTGTTGAAGGAGTTGGCGGCTCAAATATGGAGATAAAGACTTGGTAGCATAATGTTGGGAAGTAGAATAGGAGGGTATGAACCACCAGTGCATAATACAAGTATTGAGTTTCCAGTTTTTAATGAGAAAGGATTACAACTGTGGATTTCTAAAGTTAAGCAATTCTTCTTGCTCGATGACACACTTGAGCAACTTAAAGTGCGAGTAGCAATTATGCATTTGGATGAAAAGCCTTACGAGTGGTATACATCATATTCTAAACTATAGGTTGATACTTCTCCCATCACTTGGGAGGAGCTAATTAAGGCTTTGCAAGCTCGTTTTAGTGAATGCTCCTATGAAGATCTGATGGTTGAGCTAAAGGAATTACAACAAACAAATGCCTTACAAGAATATTCAGATCAATTTCTTTCAGCTCAAAACTAGCTCACTAAACCCCAACTTATTATTTTTTTCCTAAGTAGCCTCAAACATGAAATACAATACCCTATACATATGCTTTGTCTAAGTTCCTTATCACAAGCAATAACCCTTGCTAAACTCCAAAAAAGCCACCTTAACTTTAACCAAACTAGCTTCCAAAACAACCTGTAGCACTACTTATACCATCAACTCCATACCTAGGTATTCCACAACTACTACCCCAAACACTTCAATCCCATACACCACCCAAAACACTAACCAACCCACCCTCAGCCAACCTTAATAAAACAACCCCATAAGTCCGCCCCTCCCCCCCCTTTATAAATGCTTGTAGGTTAACCCCTGATTAGCTGAAAGAAATGTGTTGAAAGGAACAATTTTTTTTTTTTTTTTGTGCGATGAAGCCTTTGGATCAAGTCATAAGTGCAAGAATAAGAGACTAAAACTCCTAGTAGTTGATAATCATGGAGACAAAGTGGATGGTGTAGATGAGGAGGGTGATGTAGATAGGCTAGAAGGGGAGTTAGCTTCACTCACACTATGTGCTATTGGTGAGAATAGTAAAAACACATAGCAAAGTATGAGTATTAAGGGTTATTGTGGTAAGAAAGAATTAAGTATTTTAATTGATACTAGAAACTCATCCAATTTCATGGATGTAGATTTGGCTAAAGCACTGAATTGCATACTCATTTCTATCACTACCGTAGCTATGAATCTGGCCTATGGTATTACACTATATAGTTATTATACTATTCTAAACTTTAAGTAGGTGATGCAAGGAGTGGATTTCAATGATAAGTTTTATGCATGACTTATGAATGCCTACAATATGATCTTAAGGATGCCTTAGGTGATATCCTTGGGGATAGTGCAATGGAATTTCAAGCTGGTGAGAATGAAATTCTAGAAGAGAGGATCTACTTGCATGTTGTGTGGATAAAATGAAGAAATTACTCCAATTTCAGGTAAGGCCATGACTAGTATTCTTATTGTTGCTAAATCAACTCTAGAAGCATAATGTTGGGTCATTTGTAATAGTAACTCAACTAGAGAATCTGTATCGAAACCAGTTGTACATCCTATGCTACTAGATTTATTAAAGAAATATTGTGATCTCTTTAAGGAACCCCATCCTTTACTACCTAATAGATCTTGTAACCATAGAATCCATTTACAAGATGATGCAAATCCTATCAATCTTAGACCTTATCATTACTCTATGCTTCATAAATCAATTCTTGAAGATATGAATAAGGAGATGCTATTAAGTGGAGTAATTAGGCCAAGTCATAGACTCTTTTCTTCACCAGTTGTGCTGGTAAAGAAAAAAGACAATAATTAACGGATGTGTGTGGACTATAGAGAGCTTAATAAGTAAACTATCATGGCACTTTTAGTACGCAGGGAATAGGCTGGAATGGAATCTCGATTCTGGCTTCCATTCCCTTTCCTAGTGTTCGGAATCATTTTTAGAAACTAGAATCACAATTCATTAGAATCGATAATTCTGGCTTTGAAAGAGAATTCGATTCCGCCTTTGAGAAGACGAAATCGCTATTCTAGTCTACTCTTGTTAATTATATGAGTGTAATTACTTTTTTATCTTATCATGTATTAATATTTTGCATTTATTACTAAAGACATTTCCGAAAATTACTATTTTAACCATTCCATTCCATGCAATCTTCTAACCATAGGAAAGGATTTGTCATTCACAAACTCATTCAATTCCAATGTAATCCATTCCATTCTAAATCATTCATGTGTACCAAACATGATAATAAAGATTGGTTCCCAATACCTATAATTGAGGATCTGTTTGATGAGTTACATGGATCATGCTATTTTAGCAAATTGGATTTGTGATCAGGTTACCATCAAATCTTGATGTGCCTAAATGACATCTATAAGACAGCTTTACATACTCATGAAGGACATTACGAGTTTTTAGTCATGCCAATTGAGTTAACTAACATTCCTTGAACTTTTTAAGATCTTATGAACAACTTGTTTTGACCTTATTCATGGAAATTTGTTTTAGTCTTTTTTTATAACATCTTAGTATATAGTACTTGTATGGATCAGCATGTTGGTCATTTAAGAATCGTATCTAATGTGTTGAGAAAAGAGAAACTTTATCTCAAGTGAAGTAAATGCACTTTTGGGGTTAACCAAAATGAGTACCTTGGCCATGTTATTTCTAGACATGGAGCAGCTATAGACCCCAAAATGATAGAAGCCATCTCTTCATGGCTAGCTCCTGCCAATGTTAGGAAGCTAAGGGGATTCCTACGTTTAGCAGGATATTATAGGTGATTTATTCATGGATTTGGTGCAATAGCCAAGCCACTAACTAACATACTCAAGAAGGGTTAGTTCTTGTGGAATTTTAAAGTCCAACTGGCATATGAACAATTAATGAGAGCCTTAGTACAATAGCCTATCTTATGCTTACCTAACTACTCAAAGAAAATTACCATAGAGACAGATATGTGTAGTGAATGAATTGAGGTAGTCCTAATGCAAAAGAGTCACCTTATTGTTTATATATAAGAAAAACTCTTCCTCCCAAACAGTATGGGTGGTTAGTTTATGAGAATGAGCTCTTGGCTCTTATTTATGTGATAGATAAATGGCGACATTTCTTATTAGGTAAGCTATTTGTAATCGAAATTGACTACCAAAGCCTTAAGTATTTGCTTGAGCAAAGGTTGGTTACTCCTAGCCAACAAACATGGCTTACTAAGCTATTGAGATTGGATTATTCCATTAAGTTTAAGAGTGGTATCACCAACTCAGTAGCTGATGCTCTATTAAGACGTGGGCCAACCTACTTAAACCATCTCTCCATTCAAACCACTTTACCTGAACTTATGGAAGAAATTAAAGCCAGTTGACTCCTACTTAATGGATATAAGCAAGTCGTTGAACAATTGCAAGAAGGTACAGCAATGAAACATTTCGCTTGTGATCAAGCTATTATGAGGAGGAAGGGAAAAGTAATCGTTGGACCATTGGATGCTCTCAAGTCAAAGCTTCTACATCAGTTTCATGGAGGTCCCTTAGGGGGACATTTGGGAGGCCAAGCTACTAATAAGATAATCTCAGTTATGTTTTGTTTGTCTAAGCTTAAGAAGCATGTTTGTCGGTTTGTAAAAGCTTATGATGTATGTCAAAGGTACAAGTTTGAGAATGTAGCTTCTCCTGGGTTATTACAGCAGTTGCAGGTGCCTTACGAATGTTGGCAAGAAGTTACAATGGATTTTATTGAGGGTCTTCTAAAATATAATGATAAGGAAGTAATTATGGTGGTGGTTGATAGGCTGAGTAAATATGCACATTTTATAGCACTATCACATCCTTACTCAATCCCAAAAGTCGCTTAACTATATTTAGATTTTGTTTTTATAGGTTACATGGAATGCCATAAACCATCATCAGTGATAAAGATATGGTCTTCATGAGCAATTTTTGGAAGGAATTCCTAAGCTTACATGGGTTGCATTGAATTTGTCTATTTCTTACGATCCTTAAACTTATGGTCAGATTGAAGTGATTAACAAATGTTTGGAGACTTCTCTCTATTGTATGACAGGAGAATATCTTAAGTGTTGGTATCAATTTCTACCTTTAGCTGAGTGGTAGTATAATACCAATTACTACACCAGCTCTAAGTTTACTCCTTTCCAGGTTTTATGTGGATACCCACCCTCGATTCATCTATTCTATGTGACTGGAGACTCTAGGAATGCATCAGTAGACAAAATTCTAACTAATAGAGAAGATGTGCTTCTCATACTTAAGTTTCACCTTAAGCAAGCTCAGCAAATGATGAAACACTACTGTGATAAGAGTAGGAGTGGCAAGACATTCAAGATTGGGGATATGTTCATGATTGGATTTTGATATTAGAAATTTATCTCTTTGAAAGTTATTACTCTTAAATCCTACTCTTATCAATTAAGCTTGATGATTATGGCAAGTGCAAACACAAGTGAGTAAATGTGAGTCATATTATTTACTTATCAATTATTAGGATCTTCTTTTCTTGATGCGTAATATCTAAGGTAAGTTAAATTTTGTTTATCTACCAATCTAAATGCTAACTCTCATCTTGGGATTAAGAGATATATATTAATTAATTATTAATACTTATTTTGATATCCTAGCCTAGGTGTATCACATGCACTAGAACTCATAATTGCTTTTACAGTTTGTAAATTCTCAAGGTGTACATGCAAATGTTAGAAAGGTAATGTTTTCAGTTATTGGAAAAGAATGCAACTACACTATTGGAAAGTGTCATTAATGCAAGTTGCATAACTCTAATATGTTCTTGTTGGTCATGATTGAGGTTGCAAACAAGTCAAGTCAACATGATATAGTGCCAAGTTGAAACACGACTCAAATAAAAAACTCAAAGCTTGAGCTTGAGCTTGAGCTTGAACTCAGTCGAGTTTTATTTGTTAATCTCGAACTCAACTCAAATTAATACTCAATAAGCTCGAGTTCAACTTGATTAGGATCGATTATTCCTATAAATATCAAATAAACAAAAAAAAGTCAAAAATAAAGTATCAAATTGGGCTTTTAAATGACTTGGTCTTAAATATAGTGAATATGGAGCAATAGACATGAACAGGAAAAATAAAACATGAAAACATAAAGTTTGAAATTTTTTATAAAACGAATAAAAAGCTCGAATAGGCTTACGAGCTACTTGAATCAAATATTTTAATACTTGAATTTGAACTCGACAGCTACTCAAATAGTTTGAACTTGAGCTCGACTTGACTGCAGTTTAATCGAATTCAAATTATCTCCAACTCGAACTCGAATAACTCACAAGTTATCTCGACTTGCTTATGGCTTTAGTTATGAAGGAGAAATTACTATATTTCATATTCTCACAATATATGTTAGTTAGATATTCTAATGGAGTTTTTTTTTTTTCCCCCCTCGTAGTAATACGCTACCAAGTTGTTTAGATAATGGACGCATTTGGGAAAACGATAAGATCATCACTCTTAGGAGTGGATCATTTAAATTGCATTTTGTTTAATAAGTGTCCATGGGTCAACATAAAAATTTAGACCAACATTCTCAAAGTTAATTCACTCTTGCATATGTGAAGAAAAATATTTAAATCAAATTCGTATGATCTTAAAATAAATAAATGAGTTAACTGAAGATAATACAATTTGGAGTCCAACCTCAAAGTAAACTCAAATGGGTGATTCATCCCTCCTTGTTAAGTAAGCAATTCTTACATGGTCCTTCAACCGAGACCTTGCATTTTACTATATAAGTTGCGACGAAGAGGGTTAATGCTGCAATGTTTTGATGTTAAAATTTTGCACAGAATATTTTCCTTTTACCGAGGGCTAATCAATTGTCTATATTTAAAGAGGATCATTAAACTCGCTTTCCAACACCCCTAATAATAATATCACCTAACCCTCATGGAAAGACTTTAAAATTACATTACCAAAAAATATAAAATTAATAATAAACAACTATATATCTAAAAAAAAAAATTAAGGACGGTTATATGATTAAATTCCTTTGAAGATTTTTTTTTTTTTTAAAATTGATATCTTGAAACTTTTAAGAAAATTGAATTTTCACGTTGAGGGTCAAATTTACAATTCGCTACAGGAAAATTATGAAATTTAAAGAGTTAATTCCAATATGGAAATTTATGAAGCTTAATTGGAATCTTCACCATTCACTATTTGAACAACATCCGGATTATCGCTACTGGCATTCGTGGAAACATTATTGATCTTCTCGCTCGCGGCTCGTCCGTTGTGGTTTGCATGTACAAAACAAGTTCAGGACGCGTCTACTTGAGAGAAGCTTCAATAAAAGGGCGGGTCATATATATATATATATACACACATATATATTATGATTATCAATAAGCATTTCTCTCTTTTTAGGACTAGGTATAATTTGTATGCGTGACCATGACCGTAATCTTATTCCGGGTTGAATTCGGTTTTTTTTTTTTTTGCCTTTCTATTATTACAATGGAAGTAGAATTCAGATCACTCACTTTAGAGATCAATAAAGATATATTATTAATTTTTTATATAATCATATTTATTTATATTATAATTATATTTATATATTTTTTATAATTATATTTCTAATCATGCCATGTTTTTATTTATATTACTGTATTGTATTAGAGATGGTCAACTCTATCATAAAATTGTGAGATTATTTGTATTAGGATGGAGAATTCTCATAAATGTGGTCTTTGTCAAATTTAAGTACAATCACGTTCAGAGATATTTATGAAGATACGACAACCATTGAGAAGACCAATTTGAACATTATTTTAAAAGTCAAAAGAAAATCAACATTTTTCAATAGCTACCATGTACACATAATGGTTCCAATGGATTGTTTTATATGAAAGTGAAACTAAAATATATAAATGGGGTTGTTTGAGTGGTTTGTTTTTCATTTGCATATGTATTTGTATTAAAATGAGATGTATAAATATATTCGATTTATATCTATTAATTATTTATGGTTGAACTATTTGATCATTTTCATGAGAATTTTTTTATTTATTTTATTTATTGATAAACAATTTATTAAAAAAAATTTAAAATATATATATATATATCTTATGTAGTTTAGACTTTAGGGCAAGCACCAAAATTGTATTATCCCTAGTTTTTAGAGTGTGTTTACTTTTATTTAAATGAAGAATGTTATTTGATTCGTATGAATATGAATGGATAATATACATGCTTATGTTAGGGATTAATATGAAATGATTAAGGGTAATAAAAGTCATCTTACTTTGAATTCAAAATAAAATATTTACATAAATTTGACACAAAAATATTTCTATGGAATGTTTTGGCTCTTTTAGTGTTTAAAAAAAATATTTTTTTTTTGTTTATTTTTTCGTTGCATGGACTTTTTGAATGATATTAATTAAATTAGGGATTTACGTTGAAGAGCCTTATGAATAAAGTAATGAGATTTTTAATTGTAAAATGTCATTTAATAATAGAATATTGAAGTAACACCTAATGATTTTTATGAACTCTTTTATCTTCATGTCAATTACAATTTGTAGAGAAGAATACTTGGAAATTTCATGCATTTTGGTGTCTAAGAAGTAAGGAAAATTCTACGGTCCTATAACAATTACAACGAGACTAGTCTCATCACATTAATAAACAATTCAAATTATTTTTTCAACCATGATCAAAATTTTTAAATCTTTTTATACTTATTTCTTTTGCAATCATTCAATTTTCTTGTTAGTAACTATACAGACCCAATATGTGTAATTAAAAACCTCACATGTTAAGTCCTCAACCATGTATAATATATAGAAATATTATATGTAAGATTGTCTGAAAAGAAAAGAGTTTATGAAAATTGCTTGCTCAACTTGTTAAAATACAAGTTTTACAAAAACTACTTAATTAAGAATAGATAACGTTATATAAACACATATGGTAGCACCAACAAACATGGTCCTTAAGAGATTACAAAGCCAAACTTAAAATATACATGCTAGAAAACTTAGTTACTTAATATTACAAACATAAGCTTGGAGATAGCCTCAGTCTATATTATTATATTTCAAAACAAGGTCTTGCTTTTTCTTTTTTTTCCTTTTTCTTTCCAAGAAAACAAAATGGAATGGTTCATCACCTTGGTCATCCCATTCATCCATGAATGCTTCCTAATCAGTATCATAACCAATATCATCATAGTATTCATCATCATCGGTACCCGTAGAGGAAAGGTGAGCCAGGGCCCTACATACCAATACAAACAAATTCCAAATGGCACACAATCCTAGCTAACACAATGCAAGAAATAATAGAATTATTTATCTATATTTTACACATTTCAACACTAGAGTATTTAAACTTCAATTTCAATCTTTGGAAATATAGAGGTCTTGAGTAACAATAGCTGCTAGGGGTTAATATAAGCAGTCCAAATATTTATATCTTCTACATAACTTTACAATTAATAATCCCATCTAAGATTCACAACCGATACTTAACTTTACTTAATTTAATTCATAATATCACTTAGTTCAACTATGCCCATAAACATGAACTAAATCATATTATTTATTCTTAAGAATAAGCAAATGTTACATCGATACCGTCCCTCCTATCAATTACCCACTAAGCTACTTATGAAAGTCATTGTATCATGATAAGAGTGGCCTAAGTGCTTAATCTACCATGTCAACCTCGTTAACAGGGTTGCCGTTCTCCGGATCGGATTCAACGACACATGCATAAACAATTCACACAATTTTTTAAGCCAATCTTTAGTTAAATTTGATTTAATAATGTCTAACCTAACACTCAATAAACAAGTTACTGCGTACATGGATAATCAAAACTATCACGTAAATGATTGGTATTCAAACTCTACAGAATGCAAGAATCGATCAAAGAACCATTTCATATAAAACATCATTAATTTATAATTAAACATGAAAGTTCACATGAAATCAAACTGGAATAAATATTAAACCATCATAACTTCATATTCACACATGTATCTATACTTACACATCTCATTTCATTATTCATTCATTTATTATTACTTTATTTATTTATTTTTTACATGAATAGTATCAGAGGGTCTGTCATGCTCATGACAAAGGCCGTGATGTTTATCATGGGCACCATCACGACTATGATGTCTACAACTAGCACCGTGGTGTATCTCACTACCTTGCCATGCCCGTATTAGGAGATCACCCCCTATAACAACCATGATGTAGGTCGTGATGATGAATACGCCCATAATAGCTTTGTTTAAATTTGTACAAAAATCATCCAAGGAGATAACGACCTTTGTAACAATCGTAATCTTGGCCTTGCTCTTTAGGAAAAAAAGGTCAGAGGATATCATTACCTTAAATATCACACTATGGAGATAATGTCCCTCGTAACGATCGTGATCAAGGTTGTTTCATGTTTTAAAATTGAATCAAGAAGATCACAAGCCTCATAACAGCCATGACCATTAGGAAAATATACTTTCGAAGAGATAACAGTCTTGATCATGCCCGTTATGAATAGGGTATTGGTCCTTTGATACTTGTTTCAAAAATGTCGAAGTTTTGTATACCATTTAACTCTTTACTAACACCTTGCTTGTTTATGAAAATATATTAAAACTAACTTATAACCACAATACCAAACACTATCAAGTTCTGTTGCACTCATATGCTCATTTCACATGTATATTCATAAAATCCTAACCTAAAACATAAATCAATCATTCATGCTTATAGAATTCTACTATTACTCTAATCATTCAAGTTCTACTCATTTATCACTAACAACATCAATACATGCATCAACTCATCATAAACTCAAAATTCATGTCTTCAAACGCCTAAGGTACATGTGCTTATTTGCATATATATTATAATTGACATGTTATCAAACCATCTACTTATCTAAAACACGAAAGTCCTACTCTTATTCAACAATTAACATCAACTAGAAACTATAAAAGCATAATTTGCAAAAAATCACTTTACTTACTTTTACGGCTACTAGGACCAATTAAGCATCTCTTGCTTCTTTCTTAACTTAAATTCTTGCTTCTACTTATTCCTTTGATTAGTTCTTTATTTAAAAACTAGTGGGGTAATTTAGAAGAGATTTTGAAGTGTAATTTAGGGCTTATTTGTATTTAGAAGGATGAAGACGATAGAGAGAGAGAAATGATAGTTTTTGGGGTCTGTTTTGGATTGATATTTTTGTTGCCTTTTTTACTTTTAAGCGTGTTTGGAAGCTT
Source organism: Combretum micranthum (assembly GCA_024138025.1). Lineage (NCBI taxonomy): Eukaryota > Viridiplantae > Streptophyta > Magnoliopsida > Myrtales > Combretaceae > Combretum > Combretum micranthum. The sequence continues at coordinate 371,224 of JAMXBD010000615.1, forward strand.
ATAGAAGATGCATGGGCTTAGGCTTTGGTTCTGTGTGTGAACTTGAGTTTGATTTGAAGAGAAGATGGGCTTCAGGGCTTTTTCTAAAAATTGTGCAACAAAGAGGTCTCCCAATTATCACAAAATAAAACAAATCACATTATTTTCAATACAATTCCATATATATTACTACAATCACTTAACTTTACTAACACACATATAATTCAATTATAAGATATTGCTATACTAATAATGTATCATATCATCAAATCAAATTATAATAACTTAATTATAACAATTTAAATCACAAAATCATCAATCAAATATATATTTAAATAAATTAATTTAATAGATTTAATTTAGATAATTTCAGTACCAGTCGAGACAGTAGAAGTTTCCAAAAGGTAAATTTCCCTTGCAATGTTTCATGCAAATTGATGTAATATTCTTGTAAATAGTTACTAAATTGGATTGCGTCCGTTCTATTAGAAAATCAAAAATAGTTTTGGGTTATTAATTGAAAGTACAAACAAACAACTGCACTATTGGAAAGTTTCATTAATGCAAGTTGGATAACTCTATGTAGATGTAGGGTCCTTGCTAATGGTGGTCATGCACATGTCATGTAAATCTCACGCCTAAAACGTGACTTCGGAGTGCTGCTGAGGAAATGACACTTGATAACGGGATGACTTGGAGAGAATGATAGAGAAGGAGGAATAGATAGTCTCAGTGTCTCAAATACACAAGTGACAAGTAAGAAAGTTTGAGTGGACCTCACACATCAACCTTACAGTTCTTGAATAGTTGGAGTAGAAATCACTTAAGTTTCTTTATTTGATCTTTCTGAATAGAACCTCTTTTACAGACTATTATTTGTCTTCTCTCTCGCAAAAGTTGTAAATGGGAGGAATGACTAAGTATTATAGCACTTTCGCGTAGATGATGACCGTCAGATCACCTCAGTGATTGACGGATGAGATGGAGTAAGCACAATTCATATTTATCCTGAATGAGCTCCTCATGGGCCAAGGCCAACAGTCATCTCCTATGTATACATAGGCCTGCTTAAGAAAGGTTGAATGTAGCGGACCGGTCCAATAACCCCTGTTCCAAGCCCCCTAAGCCAAATCTCCGCAAGCCATCCCAATATAATTGAGCCGGACTCATCAGACCCTATCACCTAGACCACAAGTCAAGCCCAAATAAATAAATAATATTTATATTTATAGTTTTAAAGCCCCATTTCACTCTAGTATGTTGACATTGGTCCTAATGAAGAATTTACGGTATGTTATATTGTGGGAAAAGGTCATTTTTATCGTGACCCTTCACATATACAGTATTTCATATATAATAATTTAGGTTTTCGCTATTATAATTTCATAATGAGAATCCTATTTGCTTTTGTTTTAGTAAAGTCTTGAAGGATTTTTCACTGATATTCTTTTTTACTCCAGTAGATTTTTTACGGATTAACAAGCTTTCTTGAATTATCAATTTTCGTCTAATTTCAAAAGCTTATAGAACTTCCACTATGAGAAAATGATGATGGAAGAGAGACAAAATGTTGTCGCTTGTTCTTATGTCTAAGGATTACTTACTGGGGATCTGGAATACATCAATAGAATCCAGGAATACAAAAAAAATAGATGATAATTACGAAAAGGGACTTTATTTACAACGGAACGTAATTATGTATTTATATACATATATAGGTGCACTTTGAATTATTTATCATCGTCTATTAGAACTACCGATGGATTAACCAAATTGGATTAATATTACTATATTAGAAGAGTTCCGATTTAACATGTGCTCAAGTTTCATCAAAGAGGAATCTAACTCAAGTTTTAACATAAATTCAATGAAAGAGGATATGGTTTTGCAATTGAAAATTTCTTTTTTTATTCCATGATTATAATAACGCAACCACTAAGGATCAATATAATGTAGGGAATCAAACTTAGTACTTTAAGAATGAGGTTTAAAACTAGATGTCACTAGAGTATGTGGTCATTAATTTTGTAATTAAATATTCAAATTTAGGAAAATTTAATTAAATTAAGTTTAGTTAATGGCATCACAAACTGAGTCTAAGCTAAATAAATATTAAACTTGGAACTACTAGACTTGTATTGGATCAATTCATATACAACCTGACATTAAGTTAAAGCTACATAACAATGACCAACAAATTAGTAATTACAAACACATGGAGGGGATACACTTAGCTCCGGTCACTAGATGGCAATCTTATTTTAGGACATGACTAGAACCAATTAAACAAAATAATTTAATCATGATCATCCGATTAAAAACAACATTTTTAATATTGTGGTAATTTTGTCACATCTCGGTTGGTCGTCTGATTATGGTAAGTGGTAGATTTATCAAATTCTGGTAAGTTTATCCCATTTTGATAGGTTGATTTTATATTAACTTTTAGAAGAGATAAATTCGTCCGATTGTGGTATATGGTATTTTTATTAGATTCACTATAAGAAAACTGGGCTTTAGAGATAAAAATTCTGTCTCTAAACGTAAATTTCAGTCGCAAAAACCATCATCGCAGATTTTATTTGTAAAATTATAACTATATTTTCTAATTTCCGTCACAGATTTTCTGTCTCTAAAGGCCTGTTTTCTTGTAGTGATTTTGATAAGTTTATCATATTGTGGTAATTTTGATATATAGGATTTGTTGTATTCTAATAAATTCACCGCATCCTAGTAACTTTGTCTATTAGTGTTAAGTAGTAGATTTATCATATTTTAGTAAATTCATCGCATTCTTGTAGTTTTTTTTTTTTTTTTTGTGAGTGCTAAGTGATAGATTCATCATACTTTGGTGAGTTTGTCGTAGTTTTAATAGGTTGATTGTACATAACTTTTGGAAATGGTAAGCCCATCGCATTCTCATAAGTTTTTCTTATTGTTGTATGTGGTATTTTTGTTAGATTTTGATAAATTTGTCATATTGTAGTAAATGCATACTATTTAATACTTTGTCATACAATTTATCGTCGCATTATGGTAAGCTTATTGAATTATGATAACTTTGTTTGATTTTTGTACGTGTTAGATTTGTTGTATTTTGGCAATTTTTTCGTCCGACTATGATAACCGTACTTATGTAACCGATTTAGGTAGTCACGTTCTAAAATTAGGCTACAGTTATGTGACTTTAACCAAGTTTTTCATAAGTTTCAGCCGACTTTTTGTTGTTCTATTCACTAGAAAATTTCTTGGTGATGCAATACAGTCAACGAAGTGATACATCACATCTATATTTTTTTTAATCTCATGGTGTATTGGATCCTTTGTCAGATGTAGACATGGGCATGGTTTCAAAACTGGAACCATTGGTTTTGGGTCTTCAAATTGAGGAACCGAAACTGGAGCCATCTCTTAAGGTTTCAATTCAGTTTCATGGAACCGTTGGTTGTCGATTCTCGATTCCTGTTTTGGAACCGCAGAACCGCTATTTTTTCAAATAAAAATAAAATAAATAAATGAATTTTAGTTTTTAATAAAATAAATTTTTGACTCTAAATAATTATTTGATCTAAAAATATTAAATTATTTAACCATATTTTTTTAAAATTTGTTTAGAATGCATATTTATTTGTACACAAACACATGCAATATCAATTGTACTTAGTAATATGATATTGCAAAATGCTCTAGAGGGTAAAAAAAATTACAATGCAAAAAATAGTTTCATATTATTAAGGAAATGAATTTTGCTTTTAGGAGAAGTTTATTTAAATTAATTATATATGATTTTAAGTTATGTTTATTTGTGTTGTTGATAATAACATATTAAATATTGTGAATAAGTAATAAATTTTACTACTTATATGAAATAATTTAAATATTAATAATTATACATTTAATATTATTTTTTCTTTTTCTTTTCAATGGAACTGGATGGAACCGCTGGTTTCACCGGTTTTAGGCCAAAGAACCATCTAGAAATCGTAAAGTTGGTGGTTCTATAGTCAGTTATAGAACTGGTCAACAGGTCTGGTTCCAGTTTTAGAATTGCCAGAGACGGTACCGATTCAAAACTCAACCATACCTATGTCTAGCCAAACGTATGGTTTTGGCTATCAAGGATAGGCAACTAAAAGGTAATCACATGTCATAATAAAACTGTGACTAGACATGATTTGATGATGGTAATGCTTAATTGTAAAATTTTGATTGAATATTACATATGATGAACAAAAAATATAGATATTTAATTTTAGTTCAAGTTTGTATTCTCACTAATTCATATAGCACTTGAGTTGTATCGAGTTGGATGCTGCAAAACCCTAAGTTCATAGGTGATTCGAATTTTATCCTTGTAACTTTGATCTTATAAAAAGTTTATTCACATGTTCTTTATTCTTACATTCTTATTGTATTGAATATGCATGTTTATTAAATTTAAGTCAAGATTTCCTCAAAATCCCATAGGGCTGAAAGCTTTATGGTCTTGCATCCAAGGGTTTTCTAGCTTTGTTTTCTATCTGGTATTCATTTCTATTCTTGAATACATATTAGCCACACATTAAACTACCTGAATTAAACATGGAACAAGTTTATACTTATACATGGTCGAAAATCTCATTATAGGGCACAGACATTCACATTATGATTTAAATTATTAACACAACTTCATGGATCATATTCTAGGATGATATTATTCAAGATAATCTAAATTTCTTCGATTTAAACATATGGCATACATGAATTTCCTTATAGGGCCAAAACTCTCTTGATGTATTATATAGGTTATTAACTTTGTTAAATGCTGTTTCATTTTCATGAATCATGTTACATGCTCTCATTACTTAATATTACTTAGATTTTGTCTTAGATTACTCATGATATCCTTTAGCGCATGATATGGCCAAAACTTTAATGTAGAGCATAGGTGTTCATAGAGTGATTACTTCAATTCAATAATTTAAGCTTTAGGATGTCATTGCTTAAGATAGACTAGGCTTCATAAGAACTTATGGCATGAATGAATCTCCTATAGACCGAATTCTATGATGTCCTAATCAAATTATGAACTTGAGTTTCCCTTAAGATATATTCTTAAACGTGATTAAGACAAAGAGGAGAGTATAGATTACCTTGGTTTAGTAAGATTTGAAGTTGGTATTCATCACTATAAGGATGACTAAAACCCTAGCGTAGAGAATATAATTTGATGAGTTTAATTCATAGGAAAAACTAACTTGTTTGAGACAATTTCTTACCTTAGATATTTGATTCTTCAAGTTTGACTTTCTCTAGATAATTTTCGGGTTTTGTTATATGATTTATGAGTAGTTTGACTAGGGTTCTATTTAGAGTTTTGCATGGTTCTTGAGGCATGAAATCAAAGTGTTTGAAATTGATATTTGTCTTGAAAAGTATATGGGGCTCATGATTTGGAAAAAAACATATCTATGGTTAGGGTTTTGTTGTTCAAGACTTGAATTTCTCTTTTTAGAATAATTTTAATGATGTTGATGTTTTGAATATGTGAGTAGGGCTTTATGGTTTCTTAAAAGACTTTAGGACCTCGTTTGTCTTTATACTTATACTTAATATTTAATGTGAAGGCCTTATTTTAATTGGCTAATGATTTAGATATTTATTGATGTTGACATGTATATGCAAAGGAGGAATGAACTTCACGGCAATTTGTAGGGTTTCTTGGAGCATTTGTTCTCTTATGTGTGAATAGCATTTAATGCATGAATGGAGTGTTGAATTGGTTTTTGTGTGATGTTGTTGGATGCCTTAGAGTTTACTGTTTGAAGGAGAAGATATTTGAAGAAGTCTTCTTAAAGAAGAATTCATTTGATGATGTGTCTTGCAAGTTTTATGACAAATATATTAGCTATCATGTTAAATGTTAAGTAACTCCTATTTATATAAATATATCAATTAACTCAAAAGAACATCTTCCAAATTATGTCTGATGTTTCTATATTTTTCTTAGATAATTATGGAGTTGAAATTTTAAATTTAAAACTTATGTGACTTAATATCTTAGGTTTTTCGCTTATGCGATTAAAGTTTCTAGGTCCGATAGGTCAAATTAAAATATTATACCCAATAAATTTAGAAAATTCCAAACTTCACAACTACATATTTCGAATTTTTATTTAAGCTCCAGATTTATAGGTTTTCATCTATTTTTAGTTATATCGTGTATATGTAATCTCTAGTAATTTATCTTAAAATTTCTCTTTACCAACCAATAGACTCTTAAAATTAATCATTTCTTATTTCTCTTGATTTTTTAAGCCTAACATTTTTATTTAATATGTTGTTATCCTTTTACATATAATCTTATCTTTGGTATCTTTTACTAGCTGGGAAATTTACTTATACTATTACAAATTATATTAGAGAATATTCTACAAGTGACTTAGTGCATATTATCTGAATATCTATTTTTCTAATGTTTACTTTGTGGATTTTAATTTTTAATTACTTAATTCATAATAGATAATTTTGGAAATTACATGTCTTAATTGTGAAGGTTTTATGTGATTAAATGAAATCGAGATATTTGTTTGTGCATGCATGGGTGATTTATGGTTTTGACATGAAGAGAGAGTTCAAGACTCATTCAAGTGTGAACAAATTAAATGAGGGTGCTTATGTGCATGGTAATGCATTTATGAAAGGATTATGTGTGTGTGAATGCATTAAATGAAGAAGATTGTGTGTGTGTGAACATGGGGGATGCATCACACTATTTCTTGCAAGAAAGAGGGAGAAATTTTTTTATTTTTAAGTTGACACTTCATGCCTAAATGGAATGATTTCATAAAATATCTAAAACTCTTGTTCTTGATGCATCTATTTCAAGTTTCAAGTTCACATACGGTTTACACCCATTTTGAAAAATTTAGCTAATGTTAATATTATTTAAAGACTAAAAAGTGAATATCTAGACTTTCTTGTAAAATATTGGGTCATACGCGTATAAATATATTAGTTATTTGGAAAAAAAAAACATCTTTTAAAATTCATCTAAGGCCTTTATAATAATCTTAGATTATTTTTAAGTTGAAATTTGGAATTTAAAGTTTACACAATTGAGTATTTTTAGGGTTTTCATTTACACGATAAAAGTTTCGGAGCCCATTAAGCTAAATTAGGGTTTTTGTTTTTATAGACTCAAAATTTTCTAATAGATGTTTATATGATTCAAATTTTCATTTGAGGTGTAAATTTTTAGATATTGATCTATTTTTAGTCTTATCGCATGTTTTGTCACCATTGCAATTCATCTTTAAGATATTGTTTTATAATCAATAGGCTCTAAAAATTCATCGTCTTAATTTGTATTTGAAATCTAGAGCTAAATGTATAAGTTTATTGAGTTATCGATCCGTTCAATGGAATCTTATCTTTTACTATTTGGGAATTATTTATCATGATTATTGATGATCGTAAATTTTATGATGCTACTTTAAGATTCAAAATGCTAGAGACATCTCAATAAGTATTATATCATCATCTAATATGTGAAAAATTTATTTTCTAATTACCGAATTTAAAGTAGATAAATCTTGGGATTTACAATAACAATCGATTTTATTATCGATCATTTCTTTAAGGTCATAGAAGTTATATTTTGTGTCTCGAAATTTGATTGGTAAAGGTTCCATTCTTCCAACTATAATCAAATTGTTCACATTTTAATATTATTTACTCACGAAAAATTGGGAATGATCCTTCCGACTTTTCTTCAAGGTTCTTTAAAACTCTATGTCATATTTTTGGTAATTATCGTATTCATATTGTGCAAAATTAAGAGGTTTCAGCTATGGCCGAAAGCACTAGGAAATTAACCGTATGGAGGAGAGCTTTAAATCATTGAAGAAGGAATAGTCAAAGAAACAAGATGGATGGGTTTAGGCCAAAGAACCACCTAAAAATCGTAAAGTTGGTGGATCATAGTCATTTTTAGAACTGGTCAACAAGTCTGGTTCCAGTTTTAGAATTGCCGGAGATGGTTCCGATTCAAAACTGAACCATGCCTATGTCTAGCTAGATGTATGGTTTTGGCTATCAAGGATAGGCAACTAAAAGGTAATCATATAATAATTAAACTATGAGTAGATACGTTTTAATGATGGTAATGGTTAATTGTAAATTTTTGATTGAATATTACATATGACGAACAAAAAGTATAGATACTTAATTTTAGTTATAAATAAATCCAAATTGAGGTAATATGTTTACTATTATCCTATCTAACATTACATAATTTGCCATGGCTTTATTCGAGGTAAAAAGAGATAAGTAAACCTACATGGAAAGGGCAAAAACAAAAACAAAAACAAGAACAAAAAAAAGATCAAAGCAACCCCGAACTTTCTCTAGATCAAGGCGATAAACCTTATCTACATACTTCAAAAATAATTTCATCTTATTTTTCAGTTACTTTTTTTTAATGTCACCAATAGTATTTGAACTTTGTCAAAATATGTAATTAGAATTATGTATCAAAACTTTGAAATTGATTAATTTAGTATTTGAAAGAACTTTTTATACACATCAATTGTAGCTCCATCAAATTCGAAAACACTACATCCTATGTAGAGTTTTTAATCAACATGACCGATGTACTGTTGGCATATACGAAAAATTCTTTTAGATACTAACGGTCCATTCACTTGACATAAATAGTTATTCATTTCTTCCTCGTTCGACATAATGCTAATATTACGATGTTTACTTGAAATGAATGATAATTCATAATGAATTGCTATTACCTAAAACGATAAGTAGCAATTCATGTCTCCAATCTATGAATTGTCATTCAACTGTCTATTTTTCAACTTTGCATAAATATCCATATCTTGAAATAACACTTATGCAATTATCTTCTTTCTATAATAAATACAAGAGGCATTATAGATATTTTACATTTACTCTAATAATTACTTATTTTACTTTTTATACCAAGTGAACATTATAATAGTTATTACAATCCTATTATATTCCCTTTTAACCGGAATTCCATTCCCATCCCATTCCATCCAGCGAAGTGAACGTGCTATAAATTCATCAATTTAAAAATTAAGGTATTTAATTAATCAATTTCAAATTTTATGTACTTAATTACATATTTTATCAATGTTCAAGTATTATTCACAACATTTATCCTTTTTTGAACTTGATAGAGTATCTTTTTGTCACCATAAAATGTATAAATTGAAAATCATTGACCCAAAATCAAAAGGATCACACACGAAAAAAAAAGTGATAAATCAACCTTATTTTTCTTTAAATTTTGATTCCTGACTATATTTTGGATGACTATGAAATAAATAGCTATTTCTATACAAATTTACAGATTGCTAGAGAGTTGAAATCTAAACAAGACCAAGCAAACATCTCCTGAGTTTAACTATATAATTTCATAATAACATGGGCATGGACGAAGAACAAGTGGAAATTATAGTTGGACATAGGCCCAAACACTGAACTCCCATTCTCAGAGGCCAGTCTCTCGTCTACTGTTCAATCACCATGTCATGTCATATATGCTGTCTTGTCCGGTGCAGCTCGTAGCAGCCATCTTTTGGCCCAATAAAACCCAACAGATAGGTCAGTCCAAAATGAAATGTTTAGTTGATTTCCTTAAACGTATTCCCTCCACCACAACACCCCCAACCCCACCCCCCCCCCCCCCCCCCCCCCCCCCCCCCCCCCTTCTCTCGGAATAGGGTAATCAGAAATGGAAGGAACACAATTTTCAGTTCTTAAAATTATATATATATATTTCACTTTAATTAAACACCAAGCTAGTCAAAGGACTTATAATTCATACGATATAAGCACTATCTTTCTATTATAACCCAATAAAAATTTTTCCCTTCCCTACACCCCCATAAAATATAACTGCTCGGTAAATTAAACAGTAAATTTATTTGATAATAGAGGGAAAATAGGAAAACAAATGCATTTTTAAAAAATTCCAATTATTGGAAGTTGTAGAAAAAAGTACAAGAATATTGTAATACACTCATAAAATCGTGTTTTCAAGATATAATTTTAGACATTAAATTTCAAAAATCAAATCTCAAAAACTAAATTATACTGAAATTCTATCTTGAACACACGATTTCAAGTTTGGTGATCTTGAAAATTATTTCCTCTAGTTCTGAGTTTTAAATTTTTTTTTAATTGAATTTTGTTTCTTTAACCCAATAATCGAGCAACAGTATTTGTCAATGAAAAACTTATAAACTTATAATATTTAAAGATATAGATGCTATATCCATAGTTAGGTTGCATATGTGTCTGAGTATTGGTGATAATAAAAATTTCATAGTCCATTCCATTCATTAAAAGTTTTAATGATTAAATAGAGCATTAATAAATGTTTGATTTTATAAATTAAGTTGTTAGAAAATACTATTTTGATAATTGATTAAAAAATAATGACCATCGGAGAAGAAAAATGAAAAAAGGTAAAAAAAATTAACACTGATACATCACGTAAGCTCTTGCTTAACCTTTACGTATTAGCTTACTCAAATTTTGATAAAAGTATTTCTATTTTGTTTTTAAATTTTACAAACGTGGCATAACAAGTGCCTCAAAATCTTAGTTTGTCACCAAATGGTTCAAGGACCAACATGATGTCACATGACGACCATCTTTCAATACACCATGCTTATTTGAGTGAATCCTTCATTTCCAATGTCTTACATCCTGATGCTACCTTTAAAATAGGTAAGGTAAGGTATATCTACCTTTAACTCTTATCTTGCCAATATCACTCGTGGTTATGCAAAAATCAATGATGTGGGTTGTTCAAATCACATCAATGAAACTAGGTGCAAATGTGGACATTTAGGCATGTTTGGATTGTCAGATTTTCATCGATATCGGATTTGTGTTAGATCAGCATATGTAATTCATCGGTATTAAATCTGTATCAATTCAGTATCAATTCGGTTTAATCAGTTTATGAGTAAAACAGTCAATATTTTATTAGTATCATATCGGTATCAATTCACTATCAGTTTTGTTTGAAAATAATGTCAAAATGATATCAAACCAGTGTATCTAAACAATTCTTACAAGATAAGAAAAGATTCAAAATATCTCGGATGAAGTTACAATTAGGGGAAAGATTCTTCATGATGGTTTAAAAAGGTACAATGCATATACTATAAGATCAGGAAACTTTCCATTGCTAAGAGCAGAAGCCCATCACATTCTTGTGACCATATAAATTCATGTTTGGGAAAACGGTTCGTGACATATTGGGCATTCTTATTATGAGCTACTTTTAGTGCTGATAGTATAGTCATTGATTCCTATTATACCTCCTTTACTTTGGAAAATATTTGAGTTTTATGGTGGTAATTGGTGCTACAATCTATATGGAGTGACCGGCCAAAAAAAATCTATATGGAGTGAAAAAAAAAAAAAAAGACAAAAGGCAACATATAATGTAATTAAATCTATAATCCTCATAACACAGAATCATACTCTATTATTTTGCTGATTATTAAGTAAGGCCTTAGAGTTTAGTTGAGAACAAAGCATGCAAGGACAATCTTTACTGTCTAGTTGGCTATTTAGAAGTTTTGGCCTATTATGAGATGGGTGACCTACTAGTAAATGCCTTGTTAGTTCCATGTATTATTTCATAGTTTTTGTCACCTCTGAAAACCCTTTGTTTACAACTTCTTGGTTTGGCCAATTATCATTTTTTGATGTCCCCTTGGTTAAAAGATCCTCGATTCAATTTTGCCAAAAATGCTAATATTAGCACAAATAACATATGTATTTTATTAATTATCACCCTATCGAGGACACTTGTAGGCCAAAGAACTTCAATTAACGGCTAGATCGAGAAGTAGTAGTCTCAAAAGGAAAAAAGGGAAATTCTTTTATACAAATAGTTGGAATGGCATAGTTGAAAAGGATGGATTATTTGTAATATTGCTAATTTTTATGGCTTAATTTTTTTAAAGAGTAAATTATATTGAATGGTATAAATATTTGGGGATAAATTCATTTAATGTATCAACATTTCGAGTAATTAAAAAGAGGGATCAATATTTGGTGGTTAATTCATTTAAGGTATCAATGTTTCAAATTGTTAAAATAAGATATTAACATTTGAGAATTCAATTAAAGTATCAACGTTTCAAATATTTAAAAAGAGAAATCAATGTTTTGCAATGAGAGTCAAATATAGTATCCATAATTGATCGTTGAGGAAAATAAAAGAAAATTAATTAAAAGTTAATCTAAATATTGATATATTAAATAAACTTTATGAAATGGTGATTTCTCATTTGACTCATTTTTTTAAAACATTTATTCATCTTTTTAACTATTTGAAACGTTGATCCTTAAATAACCTTACTCCTAAACTCTGACACCTTCTAATATAATTTATCATTCTTTTAAATCTATAAAATCTCATATTGGATTAACTCAATAGTAAAGCCAATACGAATTGTTGATGCACAATCAAGTATGTGGAAAGAACACAGGAAAAGGTTAACGGTAGAGGTGTTTTCACGCATCAAAAGGCCCAAAGGAGAAAATTTAAGGGCAGATCTAATGGGGTGTTCAGGGCCTCAACCCTCCAAACTTGAGAAAAAATAATTTTAAAATATTTTTAAAAAGAAAAAAATATATTTTTGTTAATAACTATTTTATACTTAAAGTATACTACAAGTAATATTTATTATTATTCATATTACAATTGAATCTTATTGCATACTAATCTTATAATTTGATTTAGTAACTATTTTCTTCAATTAATATTATTAAAGTGTACATAGATTATTGAATAACCATTATATCTATATATATTTTATGATCTATTTGTGATAAAAGTAATCATATTGCATATTAATTATATAATTTAACTTAGTAATATTGCTTTTTTACATGTAACACTAAAAAAATGAACACAAATTATTCAATAAATATCATATCTAGATCATTTTATGATTTCTTTTTATGAAAATCAAAATTTATATAGACATTAGCTCTATATTTTTTATTAATAATTAATTTTCAAGTGACATATACACCATCTCTAATTAAATACACTAAATATTCTTAATTATTATTTGAAAGATTTTTTTAATGAGGTATTATAAAATATCACATTGAAATCATTATAAAATTATCACAAATATATAAGATGTAATATAATTACAATAGCAAATGAATGTTAATAAATAATTTTAAAATTAATTAAATTAAGACCTAACCACCCCAGTCGTATAATCTTGCCCGTCCTAGGCAAATGAGGTCTAAAAGGAGTGTACAAGGCCGATTAAAAGACAAAGCACCAAGGAGGCCCATATGAATCACCGACAATAGACTAGCCCCAATCGAACAACTCCAATCCATCACCCTCAGTTAGCCAGCCTAGGTTGCAATGCTCACGAGCTGTTTTTGTTTTTTTTTTTTTTTTTTTTTTTTTTTTTTTTGGGGGTCTGATCTTGATGTCCATGTTATCTAAGCTGACAAGTTATTTTTGTGCTTTCTTATTTTAGCTAATTTAGTTAAGTATTCATATTTTAAGACCAATATTTTTATTTAATCAATTACCTATTTTACTATGTCATTGTCAGATTAGTATGTCTGCCCATAAATAGGTTGAGTCATGTCATTTCTTGGAAGTTCAACTATTCCTTATTTTCAATGTTTACATCGTGTCATATGAGTATCAAGTGAACTTATATTTCCTGTTTATATGTTACTGTGCTTGTATCAATATTTATTACAAATTGGGACAAACGTGTTAATTGCATCCTTTAATTCTTTTAATACCTGTGGCTGTGGTAGTTTAGTAGTTTTATAATTCATGGCTTCTACCTAATTTGTTTTTAATAATGGTAGCATCTATTAAATACTAATTACATTTATATCCCTAATCTAATATTAACCATCATAATATTGAAACCAAAAAATTTCATTTTTCACATTAAATTGGCAACACACGTTGAGCAGGACTAATTTGCTATCATTATGAAGGTTCCATGCTTCATGGTAAGTTCTCCAATATCACCTTATTTCAATTTTTGAGAATTAGGGATATTTGTTGTTTGTGAGGTTTATTCGTTACTAGTGATGTGGCTTATTAGGTTTTCTATTATTGTCACTATTGAATTTTGTGGACACCTGAAAGATGTCTTGAAGCAACAGCGTCGATAACAATAATGGACCAACTAGTTCTTCATGACAAGGTGTAGACATCCAATTTTTGCCCAATTAAAAATAGGCTTAAATTTATAATAAAAATTAGTGTCATGTTGAGTTCATCAAAAATATAATAAAAAATAAAAAAATAATAAATAATAATACTAAATAGTATAATAAAAAAAGAGAGTATAGGAAATAGAGAAATAAAATATAGAGGAATAAATAAATAATAAAATAAATAATAATATGTATATGTAGGAAAAAATTAATAAAAATATAAAATTATTTGGGCTCGATATAACATATATTTTATTTTTCAAGCCTTAAATATTAGTGGTTTAGCTACATGACCAAGGTACAGGCCAACGGCCTAACGGTTCAGACTATGGAAACACTAGGTTCAGGAGTAAGGGGACCCATGTTCGATCGCAGCCCAAGGTAGATTTTGCCTCTTTTTTGTTCATTTTTTTTCCCAAAAGACACATTGGTTCATCCACTTTGAGACATTTTTTGATCAATGAATCTTTGTTATTTTTCGAAATTAAGTGTACAGACACAAACTAGGCATGGGATACATCACATCTGTACACAATTCATGTATTATTTCATCCCAAAAGGCATCTTAATTGAGTCATTAACATTGGGGAAAAATTCGAAATAATATGTTTCTTCAAATTCCAAAAATGGCCAAATCGTGTCCTTTGATCCAATTAAACACACCCAATCGAAGAGTCATAATGTATAAACACATGATTAATGATCAATTTAAACAAATAATCACGAATCAAGTCCCAATTTTGAATTGTTCTTATTTGAAAAAATACGAACGATTCGTGATTCGAAAAATTGAACAATCATAAAGCTTCAAAACGACAAATTGATTCGAACTCTATAAATAGGATCACCACACAAGCCAAAAGCACAATTCAATTTTAGAAAATACACATTACAACATCAAGATCGGAAAATAGGAGTGAAAGTGTTCGAATTGCAAAAATCGCAAATTCGAAGTGATTGAGAGAATTTCGATCCAATTAAAGAGTGTTAAGATCATTAGGGAAGTGTTTTTGATTGATTAGAGTGTTTGAAATTGCTCGAATTTGCAATTTTGTGTTCTGAAACATTTTGGGAATTTTTTTTTTTTTTGTGCGCCGCCGTCGGATCGTCATTGGACCACCACCTACAGTCAATCTGGGCGCAAGCCGCCACCACCAGGAGATCAACCACCGCAAGACACATCGGGCCGACGAGGTTTCGGAGACTGAGCAACACCACAATCCGCCGGAATCCGCCTCGAAAGATCACGCCATCGTCTTCTTCGCCCGACTGGGAGGATCCGACTCGACTCCAACCCATATCCAATCCGCCCACAAATCTGACGGCCCACGTTTCATCATCAGATCCAACGGTTGTGATCAGATCGCCAGATCAACGTCCCTGATTTAGTCAATTCGATCAGACGCGCAGAATTGGTCAACGCGATCAACGATCTAGATCTCGCCCAAGTTAATCCAATGGTCCAGGTTAGTCTGTAATTTATTTATTTTTATAAATATTGTTTTTTAATACGTAAATTATAAAAAAATTATTAAAAAATCCAGAAAAATCCCAAAAATTCCAGAAAATTTTCTAAAAATCAGAAAAAATATTTTATTTATTTTTAAGCAAATTTGATATTCATTGAATATTTTTTTTATAAATATGTTAATATGTGCATGCATGTTTTGATATTTTTTGAATACTTTATATATAAATGTGTATAGATATTTTTTTGAAAAATATGTTAATGAGTATATGTGTGTTTAGATATTCTTGAAAATATGTTAATATGTGTATGTATGTTTTGATATTTATTGAATATTTTTCATTAATAGATTAATATGTGTATGTTTGTTTTGATTTAAAAAAAATTGTTTTCAAAATTAATAAAAGGACTTAGAAAAATCCTATTTTTATAAAATAACAAAATAAAAGTTTTTTTTTTTTTTTTGGATCTTAGGGATCAGAATTAAATTTTTTGTTTTAAAAAAAATAGAATTTATAGAATTTTAAGAAAAAAAGTTTTCGTTTTCTTAAAAATTAGAAATAACCAACAAATTTAAAATTTTTGACAAAAGAACTACGTTTTGTCTGATCTCGATTAGCGAGTACGTAGACACCTTCGAGGCGACATTAAAAAAATATAAAATTTTTTATTATTATTTAACTAAATTAAATATTATAAGTCTAAATACTATTGATCTATTATTTCTTATTAATTAATTTTTCTTTATAAATATTCAACTTTTGTGGTCATTTGTGAATGTAATTATAAGTTTTTTTAAAATATATAATTTTTGAATGTTTTTTCTTTTCTTTGTAAATATTATAAGTTTTCTAAGAATTAAAAATAAAAAAATGAAAAAATTATTAAAAATGATTTCTGACTTATAAATATTGTTATTATTTTTTGTACATATACATATATATATATATATATTTTTTTTTTTTTGCAAGTTTTTTTAGAAAAGGATAAATTTTGAATTTTAAAATTAAAGTGGTAACCTCTTAGATTTTAATAGGTTAGCCCCCGGACTCAGATATCTGGTATTTTTTTTTAAGTTTGGTTTTAAAATCAAATTTTCCGCAGACTAGTAGCTAAGTTAGAATTAACCGACCCATTAATCCTAACTTTTCATTTTTTTCCGATTTTTATCGGTTGGCGACTCCAAAATATTTTCAAAATTCAATTTCTTTTAATCCATAGTCGAGGATTCATGTTAAATGGGTTAGGGTTTAATATGAATCGGGTTAAAAGAAATGAACCGGATGATTTTTCAAAATTCAGGCTCGACAGCTTGGCGACTCCACTAGGGACTCGCTTATTTTTTTTTTTTTTAAAAAAAAGAGGGTTAGCCACTTAAGTTTAAAATTTTAAATTTATCCTTTATTTTTGTATATTGTGTAATCATTTGTTGGTATGTGTTCTTGTATATATGTCTGTAACTTAGATTTAAAATTAATTCATTTCACTTGCATGTGCATTTGCATTTATGCACACAATGTGTGCTAGATACGATCGAACCCAGGTCGTCTTAAGAGCCTAAGCGAGGAGTTCGAAGTAAGGTCCGGGGGCTGTGGTTTCCATCCTCTAGATCGAGAAAAGACTCCCACTCCGGTTTAGCCTTATGATTTGTTAGACCGGGGAACCTATAGAACCTTACCCAAATCATGCATTCATGGGATTTGACCAAATTTTTTCAAAAAAAAAAAAAAGGAGTTGTAAATTTTTTTTTTTTTAAATTGTCAAAATATAGATTTGTTCCTAGGTCTTTATAAATCATCAGGAAATGATTTCCTCAGTTCGGACAATAGCAATAGCCTATGCTGGATCTCTCTCAAGGAGCCCTGAGTAAAGACTTTCAAGGATCCAATACTTTTACTGGACCAATGGTTGGTCAGTTTTAACCCCCACAACATTCATTAAGGATAGGTTGGGCCCGATCCTTAATTTACCTAAGGTCCAAGTTCCATTTACCATGTTTCGAGCCCTTGTTCATCTCTGGGAACCCAATGAAGTGGCATTCCGTCTAGGTCAACACGTGCTAAGTCCTACCATTGAAGAATATGCTAGGTTGCTTCAAGCCCCACCCACTTCCGAGGGATCTATGTACCAAGCCTTACTCAAGTCCGATCCGCATCATTTCAGAATTTTTGGGATTAAAAAGAGAAGCAGTAATTGAAGCCATGAAGGGTTGCAATGAATTCTCCATCCGATTAACTACCTTGATGGATTGGTTTGGAAACTTGATAATTACATAAGCAACCGAATTCCTTTACGGTATCAGTTGTGACCTGGAATGAAAACAGAGTTAATGCTTTCATAGTGGCTGCTTTTGCTACCATACTCTTTCCACATGGGAACCTGTTCATTCACTTCCGAGTCATCGAGCTTGTAGCACAATATTAACTGGCAAGTCATATGTTCCCGCCCTTCTAGCAGAACAAATCAGAAGTTTGAATCACATCAAGTCTAAGGGCAGGGGCAGTTTCAAGGCAAGCATGCATCTGTTGATGGTTTGGTTTGCTAGTCACACCAAGTACTACGGAAAAGATCTAGCTAATGGGTCCCTTATCCGCCCGAAGTTATGATCTCATCCAGTCTTTTGCTGAACGGGTCCATATGGAAGACAATGAGCCTTTCTGGTCTATACTTGCAATATTTGAAGACATGAGACCTGAAGACTTTATGTGGCAAGCCCGTTGGTTTAAGTGTCCCGTTGCTATCTTAGTTGCAAGAAGTACCTAACTGTGCCCTGATTGGAATCACTGGCTACGGGCTATTACCCCTCAAGTGTTATCAGGCAATATGGCATGCTACAAGACATTACTGTCAAGCCCGAGTTGGGACGAGTTATTCTCGACTATATGGATCCAACCTGACCAGATAGCAAAGCAGTCCAAGGTAAACCAAATAAAAGCCATCTGGGATGATAGAGAAATCAAGCCAGTTTTCGAAGTCGAGCCAGAAAATAAAGTGACTCGGGATTATAGAGCAACCAGGTGGTACATAGCCAGCAAATGAAGAAGAATAATCCAATATGAAGCTCCTAACATTCTTGAACCAGCACCACCTGAACCTGATCCTGAAATGATTGCTTACATGGAAATGGTTTCAGCTCGGCTTGAAGTCTGTCATCGGGATTACCTGCAAAGAGATCGAGAGATGATGACCGCTTGGAAAAAGCTCACAACAGGATTGCACTGTTAGAGGATGAATTGAAGAAAGCTCGAAAAAGGACTCAACTACTTGAGGATCAAATCATCTGCCCTGCCAAGACTAGAAGACTAGTTTAGAAGCCCTGAGTTTAGTTTTAGGAATCGAGATTATTGAACTTTTAGTATAGTAATTTAACTTTGTATGAAAGATTGTTTTTTGAATTATTACAACTCCAATAAATGTGTTTATCAAAATTTGATGGTCATTATCCCCATTTGCATTCATATTTGCATCCTTGTGTTTGTATCTATTTTCCTACTTCTTACGGTCCAGTTACGAATCAAGTCTAGCGAATCCAAAATCCTGAAAGATAGCTCCCAAACCAGTTAGAAGTCCCATTTATACTAGATCACGAGCAAAGATGGCTAGTACCGGGAACACTACCCCAGATCAGACCACTGAACAGAGACTCAATGCCATGGAACAAACCCTGCTTAGAATTACCGAACAATGCAGACCTTACTCAGAATGTTACTCAGTCCAAGACCCCTATAGCATCTGAAGAATCTTCCGGGGAACAGAAGGAAAAGAAATCATGAGCAACCAGTCAACGTTGATGATTCCCACACTGAGTTCAATATGTCCGAACTAAAGAAAGAACTTGAAGCCCAAGCTAGGGACATGGAGAAGAAATGTTTGAAAAGATGAAGGCATTTGACGGCTTTGATCAGACTGCGATTTTAAGCCTGCCACAATTTGAGGAAGGTGCTTTTCCTGAAAAATTCAAGGCACCTGAGTTCGAAAAATATGATGGAACTGGCTGTCCTAACATGCACACAAGATTATATGTACGACGTATGGGGCAGTATGCCAAATTTGATAAACTGATGGTACAGACCTTTCAAGATAGCCTTACTGGTCCAGCATTAGCCTGGTATGCCCAATTGGACTCACAAGAAATTGATACTTGGGATAAATTAGCCAGGGCATTTTTCAACCAATACAAGTTCAACATCGAAATGGCACCCTCGGTCTGGGATTTGAGTACTATGAAGAAGAAGAAAGACGAAGCTTTCAAGGAATATGCTCAGCGATGGAGAGCTTTAGCTGCAAGAATCACCAATCCGATGCCCGAAAAGGATCTCACTTTTACTTTCATCAACACACTAGAAGAGCCATTCTTTTCTCATCTCATAGGGCATGCGTCAGCAAGTTTTTCAGAAGTGGTAGTAGCCGGATGCAGATTGAGAATGCTATCTCAGCCGGAAAGCTGCAAGTAGAAAAGAAGTATACAGCACCTAAAAATGTCTCGTACAAAGGAAAGGATTCGACTGTCGGTATGGTCAATATCTCAAGTCCAGCAAACCCTACTAAATCCATAGTTCTGCCGACCAATCAAGGTCAAAATCAACAAAGGGTTGTTTCGAATCAACAATCAAGGCCCAACCGACGCAATTTTACTCCAATACCGGTTCCACTCAGCCAAGTATGGGCTAAATTGAGAGCCGATAATCTGATTGGCTTTGAAGTACCCAGAGATTATAAGCCCAGAACTACAACCCTGATTTAAAATGTGAATATCACATGGGGCAAATCGGGCACTCCACTGATTATTGTTGGAGACTCAAACATAAGATTCAAGATCTTATTGATGCAAAGACCATCCAATTAGACTTTGTGCAGCCTCCAAATGTTTCTACTAATCCATTGCCAAATCATGGGTCGGTTATTAATATGATCACTGCCGAAGCCGACCCAGAAGTCAACTTGGATGAATTGCCTATCACCATAGAACAAGTGGCATGGAATCTCCGCCAAATGGGGCATTTGCCCTATATCAATCTGAGAGATCGCACCAAAACCAGACCAGCCATTTACAATTTTGCAAAATGGAATCATAAAAAAGAAGATATCATGGAAATGCTGGTCCCAAAGCCAAGAAAGTCAAGCACACAGGCAGAATTGTGGGCAAGATACCAAGCTGGAGACCCAACTGTCGGAACTCTAGGATGATGGAAAGTACCAATATCTGGTTGACTATTGGTTTGAACCACGCGTATATGCTGATGCTCCTGCCACTGGATGGGGATCAGAGTCTGAAGATGAAGAAAAGCCTGTACCAAAGAAGAAGAAAAATTTGTTGGCATGATCACATGTGAACCGAAGTTAATCAAATTTGAGATGAACAACAGTAAAGAAGAGGCAACTGTCTCGAAGCCAGAAATACTTTCCAAATCCCAATTGCTGTAAAGATTACAAAGCTGCCCCATTTGATTACCAGACAGTTAATCACGCTTCATTGCTATGGTTGGCGGGCTTACCCGTTCGGGAAGACTTTATGAACCAACTGCAAAGAAGGTGACCATGGATTCATCGCCGCCCCGAATGATGAAGAAAAGAAGGAAGATGAGAAAGCAATATTGGCTAAACTCATGAAGGCAAGTGAATTCAAAGTAGTTGAACAACTAGCCAAGACACCAGCCCAAATATCACTCATGGGTTTGTTAATTAGCTCTGATATTCACCGTGAGGCCTTGTTCAAAGTTCTCAAAGAAGTAAAAGTTCCAGAGAGTGACAGAAAAAACCTTGGAACATATTATCAGTTCTGTCTTTGCAAATGAGCAAATTAGCTTCTCATCTGAAGAATTAGGGAAGAAGGTGGCCAACATAATAAGCTCTTTTTATTGTTGTCAAAAGCAATGGTAAGGTCGTCTCCCGAGTGCTTATTGACAATGGATCTTCTCTGAATGTATGCCCCCTGGCTACTCTGAATTTGTTGGAAGTAGACCCGTCAAATATCAAGCCAAGTCCTACTGTAGTACGAGCATTTGATGGATCAAAGAAGGAAATAATTGGAGAAGTGGAATTAGAGGTCACTATTGGGCCTCAAACTTTCCTAATTCCTTTTCAAGTGATAGATATCCCAAGAACATTTAATTTGTTGCTTGGAAGGCCATGGATTCATGCAGCAGGAGCAATACCCTCAAGCTTGCACCAGAGGGTTAAATTTGTAGCAAATGGCCAACTTGTTACCGTTATGGGAGAACAAGATTATGCCATCTATCAAGAAACGGCTATTCCATACATTGGAAAAGGAGAAGAAGAAGACTTTGGGCTCCAAATATTTGAAGAAGTCTGTGTAATAAATGAAGAAAAAGAAGCTCAGATAGGAACTTTTGGCCTAGGATATTCTCCTACTCAAACAGAGGTAGCAGAGATGAAGATAAGAACAAGGAAGCTTAATAAAGAGTATGATCCAGACATCGAAATCCCGCACATCAGAAGCTCCTTTCCAAAGCCTCATCATGTCCAGAAGACAGATGACTCCAAGGAAGATGATCCACCCAAGAAGATAGCTTTGAAGAATTGGTTTTCCATACCTTGTGCTAGTTTTAATTTTCTTAAGTAAGGACCGATATTAGATTGCGTTTTGTATTTTTCTGCTTTATGTGTTGCTCAAATAAGTGTACTTAAACACCATTTCAAATTTAATAAATTCTTTTTGTTTTCCATATTCTTATTCTTTCCCCATTCATATTCAATCAGATCCGACTTTTGTGATGAGGTTCCGGGATATCTCGCGTCTGTAAATACTGAAAATATCGATATCACCTCCAACCCTACTGGGTTAGTCGTTGAAGATGATATCGATTATCAATTGAAAACACAAGAAAATTGGCAAAACTTTGATCAAGAAAGGATTGAAACCCCTGAACCCACTAAATTGGTTAATTTGGGAACAAGTGAAGACCTAGGAATTTGAGAATTGGGGGTAAATTGCCAGAAGACACAACACAGGGTTTGATTAAGCTACTAGCAGAGTATTTGGATGTTTTTGCATGGTCATATAGTGATATGCCCGGTTTAGATCCGTCAATTGTGGTCCATAAATTGCCAACCAAAGAAGGCGTTAAGCCTAAGAAGCAAAAATAAGGCGATTTAGACCCGATTTGCTACTTAAAATTAAAGATGAGGTCAAGAAGTTACTCGAAGTTGGATTCATTGAAGTTTCGGATTACTCAGATTGGGTATCAAATATAGTACCAGTACTTAAGAAAAATGGGAAACTTAGAATCTGTGTGGACTTTAGAGACTTGAATCAAGCGACCCCAAAAGATAATTTCCCGTTGCCACATATTGATGTCTTGGTAGACAATACAGCTGGAAACCATCTATTCTCATTTATGGATGGATTTTCGGGATACAATCAAATATTGATGGCCGAAGAGGACAAAGTCAAAACCACATTTGTCACAGCCTGGGGAACTTTTTGCTATAAGGTCATGCCATTTGGTCTCAAGAATGCCGGAGCAACTTATCAGCGAGCAATGCAGACCATATTGCATGACATGATGCATAGAGAGTGGAAGTATATGTTGATGACATGATTGCCAAATCAAAAGAAGGAGAAGATCATGTAAAGTATTAAGGAAACTTTTTGAAAGATTGAGAAAGTTTCAATTAAAATTAAACCCAAAAATTTTTGGAGTAACTCTGGGAAACTATTGGGATTTGTGATCAGTCAAAGAGGAATAGAAATTGATCCTGATAAGGTCAAAGCAATTCAGGAATTACCTCCCCCAACAACATTGAAAGAAATTAGAGGTCTTTTGGGGAGACTAAATTACATTGCTCGATTCATTTCCCAGTTGACGGATAAATGTCAACCACTGTTTAAATTATTGAGAAAAAATGCCCAAATTGAATGGAATGAAGAATGTGAAGAAGCCTTTAACCGAATTAAGCAGTATCTGACAAATCCCCCGTTTTGATCACTCCAGTACCCGAAAAGCCTTTGTTCTTATACTTGACAATTTTTCGGAATCCATGGGTTGTGTACTCGGGCAAAAAGATGAAGATGGAAAAGAAAGAGCTATTTATTACTTGAGCAAAAAATTCTCAAATGGAGAGCAAAAGTATTCAGAGATAGAAAGAACTTGCTGTGCATTAGTATGGACTATGCATAGACTCAGGCAATACACGCTCTTTACTCAATCGAGTTAATTACAAAGCATGATCCTTGAGGTATCTGGCAAATAAGCCCGCCTTGGTCGGTCGAATTTCAAAATGGCAAATGTTCTGTCTGAGTTTGATATTACCTATGTTAAACAAAATTCAATTAAAGGACAAGCCTTGGCTGATCAACTCGCTGAAAGCCCGGTTGATGAGGAACTAAAGGAACAAGATCAATTCCCCGATGAAGGGATTCGGGTAACACAAACGGAAGATGAAAGAATGCCGAATTGGAAATTATATTTGACGGAGCAGCTAATGTGTATGGATGTGGAATAGGGGCAGTCCTAATTTCACCTGAAGGAAACCAATACCCAGCATCGGCCAGATTAATGTTCCCTTATACGAATAATATAGCAGAATATGAAGCATGCATTTTGGGTTTAGAGATGGCAATCCAAATGGAAATTCAAGAGCTCGAAGTTTTTGGAGATTCATCACTTATTATTTTTCAAACTCGAGGAGATTTTAAAACAAAGGATCCCAAGTTGATTCCTTATCATAATCACTTGGCAGAATTGATAGAAGATTCAGGGAAATCTCCTTTGTATATGTGCCAAGAACTCAAAATCAGTTTGCTGATGCTCTGGCTACTTTGGCCTCATTAATTCAGTTTACTGAAGGAGCAAGAATCCAACCTTTGCAAGTCCGGGTGAGAAGTGAACCCGCATTCTGCGCCATGATTGAATCAGATGAACCCTGGTTCCAAGATATTAAAGTTCTTTTGCAAACGGGTAATTATCCTGAAGGTGCTACCAAGAAAGATCAGAAGTCACTGAGGCGTTTGGCCAGTCATTTTTTGCTAAGTGGAAATACGTTATACAGAAGATCATTCGACACGACTTTGTTAAGATGTGTAGATGAAAAAGAGGCCCAGAAGCTCATGGAAGAAGTTCACGAAGGAATTTGTGGTCCTCATATGAGTGGTTACATGTTAGCCAAAAAGATTATGAGATTAGGATACTTTTGGTTAACTATGGAATCAGACTGTATCAAACATGTGAGATCTTGTCATTTATGCCAGATCTATGCAAACAAGATAAGTGCCCCTCCAAAAGAATTACAGTTAATGTCAACCCCATGGCCTTTCTCAACATGGGGGATAGATGTTATTGGGCCAATTTCACCTAAAGCTTCAATGGTCATCGGTTCATATTGGTTGCAATCGATTACTTCACTAAATGGGTAGAAGCCGCTTCTTATGCAAGTGTAACAAAGTCCGTGGTTGTGCGGTTTATCAAAAGAGACATCATCACTCGATATGGAACTCCAGAAAGTATCATCACTGATAATGGTACGAATTTGAACAACAAAGAAGTAACAAATTTGTGTCAGCAATTCAAGATCAAGCATCGGAATTCTACTCCGTATCGGCCACAAATGAATGGGGCAGTTGAAGCCGCCAATAAGAACATCAAGAGAATTATTGAGAAGATGACCATTGTCTATAAAGATTGGCATGAAATGTTACCGCTCGCATTAATGGCTCGAACGTCTGTAAGAACATCAACCGGGGCAACACCCTATTCCTTGGTATACGGAACTGAAGCTGTTTTACCTGTAGAAGTTGAGATTCCATCACTTCGTATATTAGTTGAAACCAAACTCGATGAAGCTGAGTGGATAAAACAAAGATTTGAACAGTTGAATCTGTTAGATGAAAAGAGGCTGACCGCAATGTGTCACGGCCAGTTATACCAGCAAAGATGGCTAAGGCATTCAACAAGAAGGTCAAGCCAAGAAATTTCCAAGAAGGTGACTTAGTTTTGAGAAAGATGCTGCCAAATGTACAAGACTCCAGAGGAAAGTTCACACCAAACTATGAAGGACCGTATGTAGTTAGAAAAGTATTGTCGGGAGGAGCATTGATTCTTTCCCAAATGGATGGACCTGATTTAAAGGATCCTGTAAACTCAGATGCTGTAAAGATGTACTATGAATGATCAATAAAAATTTGTCATTTTGTGTTCAGTTGATTTCATTTTTAGTTTTTACAAACAAAGTTGATATCCCAAAAACTCTAAAGTCGGGTCAAATCCCAACCCGTTAATTAATTCATTCAAACAAATTTTCAAAAACTCTGAAGTCGGGTCAAATCCCAACCCGTTAATTAATTCATTCAAACAAATTTTCAGAAACTCTCAAACCAGATCAAATCTCAACCTGTCATTCAAACAAATTTCCAGAAATTCTCAAACCAGATCAAATCTCAACCTGTCATTCAAACAAATTCCCAAACACGAATAAAACTGTTAGAAATTAATTTGAGCATCCCATATGGCTTTAAAATGCATATATGCAATTTTATCTGGTGATTGTATTGCACAGATAACTAGATTTTGAACACGGTTATGTGAACGACGAAAAATTCCTAAACACATTAACCGACAAGAAAATCAAGATTCCCCAAATGAATCAGAAAGTTAAGTTTCCAAGAAAATCAAGATTCCCCAAATGGATCAGGAAGTTTAGAATCCCCAAGTGGATCAAGAAGATCAAGTTTCTTCAAGTGGATCAAAAAGATCAAGTGTTCTCAAATGGATCAGGAAGTTTAGAATCCCCAAGTGGATCAAGAAGATCAAGTTTCCTCAAGTGGATCAAAAAGATCAAGTTTCCTCAAATGGATCAGAAAGTTAAGTTTCCAAGAAAATCAAGAATCCCCAAGTGGATCAGAAGATCAAGTTTCCCAGAAGATCAAATTTCCCCGAATATCAAGAATTCCCAAATGGATCAAGAAACCAAATCTTTAAGGTTTCAAAAATCCCCAGTGAATCAAAGCCCATAGGTCTGGCAAATGACCAATCTTTAAGGTTTCAAAAATCCCCAGTTAATCAAAGCCCATAGGTCTGGCAAATGACCAAACCAAAGCCCATAAGTCCGGCAAATGACCAAATCAAAGCCCATAAGTCTGGCAAATGACCAAATCAAAGCCCATAGGTCCGGCAAATGACCCAATCAAAGCCCATAGGTCCGGCAAATGACCGAGTCAAAGCCCATAGGTCCGGCAAATGACCAAACCAAAGCCCATAGGTCCGGCAAATGACCAAACCAAAGCCCATAGGTCCGGCAAATGACCAAACCAAAGCCCATAGGTCCGGCAAATGACCAAACCAAAGCCCATAGGTCCGACAGACGACCTGTCAATTTTCAAAATCTAGGCCCGATAGATGGCCTATCAGTTTTCTAAAGCTTGGGCCCGACAATTGATCTAGCAAATCTCAAAGTCTAAACTCGACAGACGGTTTAGCACAGGATAAAAACCTCTTTGTTAAAAATAAAATTTGGAAGGAGAAGTTAAGCAAAAATTGGCTATCCTTTTGTCTTTGTGGCAAAAGTTTTGTTCAAACTTCACTACAAAGAGGGGCAGCTGTAGACACCCAATTTTTGCCCAATTAAAAATAGGCTTAAATTTATAATAAAAATTAGTGTCATGTTGAGTTCATCAAAAATATAATAAAAAATAAAAAAAATAAATAATAATACTAAATAGTATAATAAAAAAAGAGAGCATAGGAAATAGAGAAATAAAATATAGAGGAATAAATAAATAATAAAATAAATAATAATATGTATATGTAGGAAAAAATTAATAAAAATATAAAATTATTTGGGCTCGATATAACATATATTTTATTTTTGAAGCCTTAAATATTAGTGGTTTAGCTACATGACCAAGGCACAGGCCAACGGCCTAACGGTTCAGACTATGGACACACTATGTTCAGGAGTAAGGGGACCCAGGTTCGATCGCAGCCCAAGGCAGATTTTGCCTCTTTTTTGTTCATTTTTTTCCCAAAAGACACATTGGTTCATCCACTTTGAGACACTTTTTGATCAATGAATCTTTGTTATTTTTCGAAATTAAGTGTACAGACACAAACTAGGCATGGGATACATCACATCTGTACACAATTCATGTATTATTTCATCCCAAAAGGCATCTTAATTGAGTCATTAACATTGGGGAAAAATTCGAAATAATATGTTTCTTCAAATTCCAAAAATGGCCAAATCGTGTCCTTTGATCCAATTAAACACACCCAATCGAAGAGTCATAATGTATAAACACATGATTAATGATCAATTTAAACAAACAATCACGAATCGAGTCCCAATTTTGAATTGTTCTTATTTGAAAAAATACGAACGATTCGTGATTCAAAAAATTGAACAATCATAAAGCTTCAAAACGACAAATTGATTCATACTCTATAAATAGGATCACCACACAAGCCAAAAGCACAATTCAATTTTAGAAAATACACATTACAACATCAAGATCGGAAAATAGGAGTGAAAGTGTTCGAATTGCAAAAATCGCAAATTCGAAGTGATTGAGAGAATTTCGATCCAATTAAAGAGTGTTAGGATCATTAGGGAAGTGTTTTTGATTGATTAGAGTGTTTGAAATTGCTCGAATTTGCAATTTTGTGTTTTGAAACTTTTTGGGAATTTTTTTTTTTTTTTGTGCCCCACCGTCAGATCGTCATCGGACCACCACCTACGGTCAATCTGGGCGCAAGCCACCACTACCAGGAGATCAACCACCGCAAGACACGTCGGGCCGATGAGGTTTCGGAGGCCGAGCAACACCACAGCCGCCGGAATCCGCCTCGAAAGATCACGCCATCATCTTCTTCGCCCGACTAGGAGGATCCGACCCGACTCCAACCCGGATCCAATCCGCCCATAAATCTGACGGCCCACGTTTCATCATCAGATCCACCGGCTGTGATCAGATCGCCAAATCAACGTCCCTGATTTAGTCAATTCGATCAGACGCGCAGAATTGGTCAACGCGATCAACGATCCAGATCTCGCCCGAGTTAATCCAATGGTCCAGGTTAGTCTGTAATTTATTTATTTTTATAAATATTGTTTTTTAATTACGTAAATTATAAAAAATTTATTAAAAAATCCAGAAAAATCCCAAAAATTTCAGCAAATTTTCTAAAAATCAGAGAAATATTTTATTTATTTTTCAGCAAATTTGATATTCATTGAATATTTTTTTTATAAATATGTTAATATGTGCATGCATGTTTTAATATTTTTTGAATACTTTATATATAAATGTGTTTAGATATTTTTTTGAAAAATATGTTAATGAGTATATGTGTGTTTAGATATTCTTGAAAAATATGTTAATATGTGTATGTATGTTTTGATATTTATTGAATATTTTTCATTAATAGATTAATATGTGTATGTTTGTTTTGATTTTTTTAAAAAAATTGTTTTCAAAATTAATAAAAGGACTTAGAAAAATCCTATTTTTATAAAATAACAAAAAAGTTTTTTTTTTCTTTTTTTGGATCTTAGGGATCAGAATTAAAATTTTTGTTTTCAAAAAAAAAATTAGAATTTGTAGAATTTTAAGAAAAAAAGTTTTCGTTTTCTTAAAAATTAGAAATAACCAACAAATTTAAAATTTTTGACAAAAGAACTACGTTTTGTCTGATCTCGATTAGCGAGTACGTAGGCACCTTCGGAGCGACATTAAAAAAATATAAAATTTTTTTATTATTATTTAATTAAATTAAATATTATAAGTCTAAATACTATTGATCTATTATTTCTTATTAATTAATTTTTCTTTATAAATATTCAACTTTTGTGGTCATTTGTGAATGTAATTATAAGTTTTTTTAAAATATATAATTTTTGAATTTTTTTCTTTTCTTTGTAAATATTATAAGTTTTCTAAGAATTAAAAATAAAAAAATAAAAAAATTATTAAAAATGATTTCTGACTTATAAATATTGTTATTATTTTTTGTACATATATGTATATATATTTTTTGCAAGTTTTTTTAGAAAAGGATAAATTTTAAATTTTAAACTTAAAGTGGTAACCGCTTAGGTTTTAATAGGTTAGCCCCTGAACTCAGATATCTGGTATTTTTTTTTTTAAAGTTTGGTTTTAAAATCAAATTTTCCGCAGACTAGCAGCTAAGTTAGGATTAACCGACCCATTAATCCTAACTTTTCATTTTTTTTCCGATTTTTATCGGTTGGCGACTCCAAAATATTTTCAAAATTCAATTTCTTTTAATCCCTAGTCGAGGATTCATATTAAATGGGTTAGGGTTTAATATGAATTGGATTAAAAGAAATGAACCGGATGATTTTTCAAAATTCAGGCTCGACACAAGGTAATGATAATAGTAGAAATGATGAAGATGGAGGGATAGTGCGAGCTCAATCAAATTCAATAGAACTGCAAAACTCTTGTGGAGAGGTTTAATTTGCAAAATAGGAGTCATATTGGTCTGGATGTAACGGGCACAATCCTAGTGGTAAATCTACTATTGACAATAAACAAACAAAATAATCAGTGAGCATGATAACAAGCGTAAAACAATTGATAGTATGAAATTAAAATTTCACCTTTTGGATGTAGCAAGTGTAAAGAGTTTTTGGATTCGATGCTACGAGTTGAAAATGTATTTGATTGTAAAGAGGAGGATGAGTAAACTAAGGTGAAAACAATGTCTCTAGCTTTTACAAAATTTGCTAACCTATGGTGAGATAAACTACAAAAAGAGACACGTAACAATGATGAAGAGAAAGTAAAAAATAGGTGTTGACGAAGAGATTAATGAGATGTAAATTCGTACCAAAATATTTTAGATAGGAGATGCCAATTGAATTATAGTCATAAGATAAGGTAAGAAGAGTATAAAAGAATATGATAAGGAGTTTGAGACCTGATGTAAACTTAAGGAATTTTTTCAAGTTGTTATTGGTAAGTTCATTGATGGGCTTAAGTTTAACATAACAAGCATTATTGAAGAACATCACTATCACACCTTGGACGATGTAATTATATTAGATAATAGAGTTTAGAAAAATCAATGAAGACAATCTCATAATTCATCTTCTTACTATTATAAGCCAAATGATGCAGGTGAAAAGAAATACAAGGATATGAAGTGAGACAAGGACAAAATGAAGGCACCAGAGGAGAAAGAATATGAAAAACATAACAAAAGAACAGAGATCTTAAACGCCTTAAGTGTTCTAGTCATATCCATATATTGTCTCGATGTTTTAATAGAAGAGTTTTGATTTTGGAGGAAGTAAAGATTGAGATGAATGAAGAGAAGAAGGGAGAAGTTAGTGACCTTAAATAGTCAATAATGTGCGAAGTAGATGAATCTGATGAGACTGTGTTGATGGCTAGTGGAATATTTATAAATACTCCACCAGAAGCTAATCTTGAGCATAGACTTAAGCTTTTCTACAGATATAGTATGGTGTAGAGGAAAACGTGTTGACAATGATAGATAGGAGTAGCTACACTAATATGATGTTTATGAAGTTGGTCCCTTTGCAGGGTTTGCAAGTTGAACAACATCCAAAGCCATTTACCGTCAAAAGGGTTGCACATGTTCACAAGCAAGTTCATGTACTCATTACTATTGGAGATTATACTTATGTATTATTTGTGACGTAGTACCTATTAATGCTACAAATTTGCTTTTAAAGAGACCTTAATAATATGATTGAAGGGCCATATATGATGTTTATAAGAATGAGTAGCATATTTAAAAGGATGGATGGGTATTCAAGTTTCTTTCTATGAGACAAACTGAAGTCAAGCAAGAGAAGCTGATATTTATCAAGAGGACTAATGAACCAAGGGATCTATTCATGTCCAGAAGTAGACTTTCTAATAAGAAAAAATTGTCCAAGAAGATTTCTTTGCTAACACATCTAGATTCAAGCACGAATCATTTTCAATAGCAATATAGGAATTAAGTTAAGTACAATCAAGTACATTAGAAGAATATAGAAAAAGGATAAAGGTAAGAGAATTTTCACATATTAAAGGACCAAGGCCAACAAATAGGGTCTAAGAGGAGTGTGCAAGGTCAATTGAAAGACTAGCTCGAAGAGGATCAACTGAATCGTTAAAAATTGACCGCTCTTGGTCAATTGGCCTAAGTTAACTAGCCTAGGTTGCAATGCTTAGGGGTTACATTGTTAAGTCCAATCTAAACGCCCGTGTTGTTCTAGTCGATAAGTTATTTTTCCACATTCTTATTATAATAAATTTAGTTTATTAGTCATTTTTTATGTCCTAACTTTTTATTTAGTCAGTTACCAATTTTATTATGTCCTAGTTAGGTTAACATATGTGCTTAAAAATTAGATGAGTCATGTCATTAGTTGAGAGCTTAATCTTTCCTTATTTTCATTATTGATATTATGCCATTATATTTGAGTACTAAATGAATTAATAGTCCCTCTTTATTCGTTATTATATTCTTATCAATTTTTTTGTCTAATTGAAACGAACTCATTAATTGAGTACTTTGAATCTTTTAATAGCTATAGTAATTTTATAATTTATGCTTCTATTGAATTATAATTCAAATCACAACCTAACTTATTTTTTAATATTTATGGCATCTATCAAATAGTAGTTACATTTATATCCTTAATCTTATATTTATCATAATAAAACTAAAACCCAAAAATATTAGTTTTCCCATTAAATCAGTAACCTCTGCCAAGCACGTATCAAAAACCCTTCAATACATTCTTGTAACTAATTAATATACTAAAATCATTAGATATCAATAAGTCCCATGCCATATTGGCTAGTATATGAATTGTCCAATATTTCATATGTTGAAATGATGATTTGTTGCAATAATTTATATTTCTTTTCAGCTTAAACAACTTTACTTGCATTAAAAAGATATCTAGTGCCACCATCCACCTATCATTTCATTAATAAGTTGCACATGTGGTCATGCAAATGATGGTTCAATCTTTATTTTTTATACTATCGTATCCTTTTCTTTATAGGAGGGGTCAGAAGTTTAAAATACTCTAGTTAGCTATTCTAGTTTTTTCTAGTAGTACATCATTATTTTACCTTTTCTTATACCTTTATATATTTATTATAAACTACAAGAAGAAAAAAAAAAAAAAAAGCAAAGAGGAGAAAATCACTAACAGTATTGCATAGTTCTTAAAATCATGAATCAAATATACGATTCTGCGAGTTTATGTTTTTTTTTCTTAATTAAAATAGGTGCAATACTATTTAAGTGCAAGCTTTATGTAGAACTATGAATTTAGATATATAATTCTATACATTTACTATTATAACGCCTCGAAATAGTGTGTTTGGGCGTATACAGTGCCACACATAATACTTTATGTATTACAACACAAGCTTCCTTAAAAGATATATTTATCTCAAACATTTACTATCCACTTTTATATTCTAAAATTATTTAATTAGATTCTCAAAACAACTAGATTTAGCAGTGGTAAAACCTGTTTATCAAAAACATTACTCATTCTACTCACTCAAGTAAATCAACTTCCACAAACAAAACCATACCATTAGGTATCACA
Organism: Combretum micranthum; assembly: GCA_024138025.1. Taxonomy (NCBI): domain Eukaryota; kingdom Viridiplantae; phylum Streptophyta; class Magnoliopsida; order Myrtales; family Combretaceae; genus Combretum; species Combretum micranthum. Next base: position 404,495 of record JAMXBD010000615.1, read on the forward strand.
TATGCTTTTCTTGATGGTTAAAAAAAGCTTTAAAACTTATTACAAAACATGAGGCTCCCTAGGCCCTTAAAGAATAACAAAACAGTTAAAAAGATAAATCTAGTTCTTAAACAAAATAACATAAAATACAACCACAATCTTAATCCATTTCACTTACCATCTAAATCTTTCAAAGTCATCTGATAACCCAATTTAATCATCAACATCAACCAATCAACACCTAGAAAGAAGACAATAATGACTCAAAGCCCAATACAACAGTAACACATGTACACATGAGATGACACACAAGCTTATACTAATGCAATGTAGCAAACAATAGTTTATTATCTTGAATTAAACTAAATCAAGCAACATTAGAGCACTCATACTTCGAAACAAGTCTCTAAGAATCTAAGGGTCCTAAGTAACAGTAGCTGCTTAGGGGATTGATATAGGTAGTTCGAATACTTATATCTCTTATATGATATACTAAAAAAAGAAAATAGCTTCCTCTATGGTTCGCACTGTTAGACATCTCTAATTATCTCAGTCTATAATACCATTTAGTTCAACCAGTCCCATAAATGTGAACTAAATCATATTATTTCCTTCTAAGCTTAAATAAATATTACGCCAATACCATTTGCCTTATCAGCTATCCGCTGAACCACTTATAAATTGTCATCATATCATGACAGGGAGGTAGCTTAAGACCTAACTACTGTGTTGGAATCATCTGCAAGGTTGTTGCTTCTTGGAGTAGATTCAACGACATAAGCACAAGCATCAATCATTTATTATGCCATTTTTAACTTTTAGTTCATTTAAAATGCCTATCCTAACGTATAACATGCAAGTTACTATGTACCTGTTATAATATTTGAAATCTAAACAAAGATAAAGGGTAGGTTAGAATCTATCTCAAAAGATAGATCAGAGTGTTGGCTCAAAGGCAAACATCTGTTTAAGAAATTAAACTATATAAGAAATTCAATTAGTTAATCTTTTACACCAAACTCATATTCAAAACTCATTTTATGTTTTCATTTGATCAGACATAAAAGTAGGAATCCCTCTATGGCTGCGAAGATCGCCACGCTAAGATACTGATAGTTCTCCGTCATTTGTCAATTTATCTTTTATTAATCAAGCAAAGTTTAGGCTAATACATCTTTGTTCCTTATCATTCATGTATGTTTTTAAATAAATTTTCAACTTATATGAAAAACTCTTTTTTCTTAGCAAACACACATTTGAAATAATATACTGTCCATATTAATTAAGGTCCAGTCTAATATGTTATTTATATTATCCTTAAGCTAGTTAAAAATTAAGTCTACATTAACTTAATTCTTGGCCAAGTTGATTAGATATAATTATTTAATTCAATTACTATGTCATATTCAACTATTACATTATGGCCTAAGGCCATATATAATATAGAATCTTAATTAGCCTAGTTCATTCTAGTTCATTTAGATTTATTAAGCTAATTTGAACTTAGGTTGATTAACTAAGTTTATTTTATACTTAAATTCTATGTTTAATGTAATTAGTTATTAATATCTATAAATTTACTTAACTCATTTCTATTAACATATCATATTAACTATCATTTATCTATTTCATTTTATCTTTCTTCCTTTCTTTTTTCATACAAGTGTTGATCACGTCCGTGATGGAGGGTGTGATGGCCATCATGCCCTCTATCATACCCATGATTAGAGGAGAAAACGTTATCAATGGCTATCATGCCCGTGATCACTTATTCATCATTTTTCAAGAAACAGAGACCATCATGAGATCCATCGCTCTTGTGATGAGTATCCCGTGTCCAATTTTCACATTTTTCTTAGTATTTTCTTTAAAACTTTACTCTTTAACTACATCAAACTTCATTCAAAACATTATACAAGCAATATACTAATCCATATCAAGTTTAAGCAATGCTCCTAAACATATTTCTACTTCATCTAACTTCAAATCATGTCATCAAACATCTAACCTATACATGTATATACTAACCTAGGTTTTCAATTTACAAGTTCATATATCACAAGTTCATCAATTTTAGCAAAGAACCTACTTATATCTAGTTTTAAATCATCATATACATGTATAAACAATAATTAAAACAAGAAAAAACAACAACCTACTTGTTTGGGCAAATCTAAGTTACTTGATCTTCTTTATTATTTCTCTTTTCTAGTTGATGAAGCTACCTCATGCATGTTTTTTATCTTCTATCTTATTTTCTAGTTTCATTTTCTCTTATCATCTTCTTGAAATGGAGATATTAAATTGAAATTCGAAAAAGAAAAGAGAAGTGAGGAGAGCAAGAAGGGAAAAGCTGCAATTGAAGAGAAGAAAGGAAGAAGGAAAAGAGGCAAGTGACATGGGAAAAAGGAAGGAAAGGATAAAGATGTAAGGATAATTATTTTATTGCGTTTAAACCCTTCTAATAAGTATTTTATATATCATAAATAATTAAAAAATAATTTCAGAATCTATATATTAGAAATTAATATCTTGAAATGGAAATCTAATTTGAAAATTTAATTTGTAAGAAATTGGTATTTAGTTTGGGTCTCGATGTAAGATCTGATATTTTTAAATGAACAAATGAATTCAAAATTTACAGGGATTAAGAGAATAATATTTTGATTAAAATGGCTAAACTTGAGCCTTTTAAAATTGAGGTAGTCAAACTCAAGGAATTTAACTCATTTGTAAATTAAAAAAAAGAGGATCTAAGAATTGATATTTGAAAGGAATTTAGTTAATTGATACTTGGAATTGGTTATAAAAGAAAATAAACAAAAAGAAAAGAATATTTGAAATCTCAATTTCAAGTTAATATATTTACTAATCTAGCTATGTTAAATTATCTAATTTTTCTATGTTGTTTCCTTGTTTTATTTATTTAAGAAAAGAATATTTGAAATCTCAATTTCAATTAAATATATTTACTAATCTAGCTATGTTAAATTATCTAATTTTACTATGTTGTTTTCCTGTTTTATTTATTTAAACTATCTAAACTAAGTTCAAAATCAAAGCTCCAAATTAACTACCTATTATACTATTCAATTAAGCCATTTCTAACTTAAATAGGTGAGGATGTAGGGTGTTTTAATGATTTTATTGATTTTGCACAATTTTAGACGATTCTATTGATTATGTACATTCCAATGATCAATAAAATTGCGATTTTGATAACCACGCAACATTGTAAATTACATTCCTTATTTTTGTGTACTTATCATAAAGGGTTTAGAAATTTATTCCCACAAGGTTGTAATTGCAAATTCAACAACTATACCTCAAATCCCATCTCCAAAACCAAAATAACTGGAAAAAAAATTAAATGAAGAAAAGAAAGGCAATAAATGACAACATTTTAAAATCACAACCCTATCCTTGCGAGAATATATAACCTTTGTAAATGTGGTAGCAAGACTGTTCGTACTAGATAGATATTAGAAGCCCTATCATGAAAAAAAAATAAAGAAATGTCAAAAACAAATTTAGAAAAGGAGAAAACTTGCTAATATTTCTTGATTTCATATAATATGTTTCCAATGACTAATTTATATAGCATTCATTTTCTTAGCCCTTTGGCTAAGTGACTAATATTTATTGATTCTTATGCAGCTTCGCTATATTACTACCACAGTCAAATTTCACTTCTTAGCGTTTGAGACAATCTCTTTCCATATACAAATTCTCTAACTTAACTATACCATGCATTAATTTTTTCAAGCACTTCATTTTAAGTGGCTAGATTCATGTGACTAACTTATTTATTCATGAGCATAGGGTAAAAGGAAGAGCGATCCAGGTTGATTTTTTATTATTTTTATAATATAAGCTTTATAGTACTATGTTTTGTCCACCATATCAACTTAAGAAACTTTTATTTCTCAATGGGAATTCAAGAACACCATAGATGTGGGGATTCATTTTAAGTTGTACCATGGACATCCAATAATGGTAGATGGCATATATTTCTCATCTTGTCATCATTTGTTGTTACTATACTCTAACTTCTATGTCATTATGCAACTTTCTACAGCTTTTGTCAATTTTAAATCTAGCTTTTTTTTTTTTTAAGCTTTTACATCATATTATCTTTTCGTTATAATCTATGTAATTTTCCTTTGACTAGGGAAAACTTACAAGCTAATAGCGGAAACTTATGAGCTACTAACTCTATTACTAATGTTACCTACTAAAGTTATTTTGCTTGTTAAGTAAAATTGTAACTTTTATAGTATTGAGCCCTGGATTTTTTATATTATGTAGTGGATTGTAATTTAATCTTATGTATGTTATTGGAGTGCTTTAGATTTTGAAATACTTGATCTTTGAGTTCTTAGTTTCGTTTAAAATTTGAGCACAGTTTTGTGTTTTCTCAACCTAACTTGATCACAACCCCAATTTGAACCATATCCATTTCCTTTTAGTTATTTTATATTTTACCATCTTATCTAGGTCTTTTTTCCATATATAAATTTTTTTTAATCATTATCTACATTTAGAATGAAATTTGATTTCTCAATTTCGTTTATCTTCCCCTACTGTAAGCTAAAAACAAATACTTTCCACCTAATAGAAATTACAAAGAGATAACGAATTCTAAAACTTTAAAGCTAGCCTAGTTCAAGCTTAATGAATATAATATATAGTAGAGTGCAAGTCAAATAAATACATGAAACCTATAATGGAGACTCTTCCATACACTTTTTTATTTCTTTTTTCTCTGTTCTTTTTTTTTTTTTAATTTCCTTTTGTGTAGACAATACAGCATGATTCATAGCAAATGAGTCTAATTTAGTATTCAATTGAATTCAATGAATATTTTTTATCGCCTATAATTAATCAACTTGGTAAGGAAAGAACTCAAGAGACATAATTCATCAAGAAGATCTCAAGTTTTGTTTAAATGGAACGCAATTGTAAGCTTTAATTAGTTTATCTACAAAACCAATTATATTATGTTATACATTAGAATTATAAGATGCAAATAATAATGAAACTTGGCATGTTATATGTTTGGCCATGGTGTTGTGTGGTGTCAATGTCTCAATATGTCATTTCGTATCCTAACAATAAAGTATCCTGCCATATAATCACATGACCATACGTACCATTTATTTCTCAAAGAGATTTGACAGTGACAATTCAAGTATAAAGTGCACATGCACATATAGCATCCTTTGGCTTAACCTATGCAGTGTCCTAAATGTGGTGGGGTCTCCCATAACATGGCCTCACCCTTTCATGGCCAATCACTGTCTTTGCCCTTTTCTAAGGTTTATCTCCATCCTTGATGGGGGCATATCATTGACTAGGGTTTTTGGAGTTTCACTTTACAAAGGTCGAAAATGGGGCTTGTCTTTGTTCAATATTTGATAATGTGTGTGTGAAATTGATGAATCTTACTAAGTGTCTTATGGGTGGTGGCAACCAACTCTTATGTCTCCTTTTCATACGTCAAAGCGTTAGGTCTTTTTCACTTTCAAATGAGCGAAGGAACCACCATGTGAGGAAAATAGAAAGAAATTTTAGTTTTCATGCACTTTATATTATTTTAAAAATTAAGAGGGAAAAAAAAGAAACTAATGTATTTATGAATGTAAATTTTATAATGCCTACAACAATCATTCCATCTAATATGAAGGAAATTAGAGAGGAACTTAAAATAACATGCAACTTTATCCGTGGACAAATTTTTTTTTTAATAAATTATAAGGATTTCTATGGAATTTTATCTAAACTTAATTATATATATATATATATATATATAATTACCTGTCTATACACTTTAATTTCTTCTTATTCTTTTCTTATGAAATAAGAGAAATTTATAATTTTTCATTTTATCCTACATTGCTTAGAGCCACATCTTTGCATTAGCTTATTAACTAACACCATTCTTTGAGCTTATAAAGAAGGATGGCTCACGCACATAAAAATTGAGCCAAAAGCCTAAATCTAGTGTAACTGATAGATGTGCACACCCTCCTTCCCACGAGCAATAAAAACACACTCAAGTTATGTAATATATCTATTTTATTCACAACAATTTATTTGAAAAGGGATGCACACACATATATGACAAAATAAAAAAAGAAGTAAAAAAAAAATAAAGGCACGCAAAGTGAGCATGAAAACTCAAGTTTATTTTATGTAATTACAAATAACTTCCCTGACATAGTTATTAAGGTATGTCATCGCCTAAACTAGACTTAAAAAATAAATAAGTAAAGACAAATAGTCTTTTACATGAATATATTTGCTTTATTAACACCAGATCTTTATATTCAAACATGCATTCGTATCAATTACCTTTTTTACCATTGGTTTTAAAGGTTTTTCTTGATTTAGTAAATGTTTCATTGTTTAGTAGAGTTTAGTTCGATAGTAAATTGGCATTAAAAGAAATTATAATAGCACACCAGTCAAAAGATTGACTTTGTAATATAGTAAAAGGCTCTTATTATCCACATCTTAAAATTATGTAAATATCGTATTTAAAAGATGGACAACATTTTATGGTTTTAAAAGTTTTTAGTAAATATCTTTAAAGAAGCAAACTTGGACAAATATAATGAATAAAAGGTAAGTAGACCATTAACTTATTTGTCAATAGTATTATAACTTAGTGGCATCTCCATGATTACTTGAGTAAGATATATCAAGGTCGAATTTGTTAAGAAAAATCTCCCAAAAAAACCTAAAAGCAATCACGGATGATTTTTCCTCTTGCCAATGCAATAATAACAATCAAACAATAAATAGAATCAAAGAAAAACAAACAACATCAAAATTTACATGGAAAACCCCAATTTGGGAAAAAACCATGGCACTAGCAGTGCACAATTCTTCCTCTATTAATAAATAATGGGATTACATAGACTTTCCTTACTACATAACATTAGCGGATTATTCAATTATCACCACAAACCGGTGGATTACAACAAAAATAGACCTCTCTTTCTCTAGACTCTCTCTCTAGGATTTAGGATAGCCTCCACTCCTCATCTCATACTAACCCTAGGACAAATAAGAAGTATATATATAAAAACAAAGGGAAAACGTGCTATCAAACATAGGCTAGTGCAATTAAATAAAGGCTGGTGGCGTTCAATATCAAGAGTTGAATTGACGTTCCTAAACTGATCATATGCCGGTGGCCTACCTGCCCTATGCCGATGGTGTAGCCCCCCAAGGTCGACGGCATTGAAGCCACCCTTAGCAATCTTGTGCTCTCAGTAAAATTCTTCAATTTGAAGGCCGGTGATTATATGATTCAAGGTCGACGAGGTACTTGTCCTCAGTGCTAGCATACAACAAAAATCATCTTCCTTTCTTGCACAAATCTACTTATTTCAAATCCTCTTTTAAGTATATGTCATATACTTAGGTATCATTAATTTTAATATCTTCTAAATATATACAACATATATTTAGAATCTTATTAGTTATAAACCTATATGAGTTGGATCTATAACCCAATAGAATCTTTCTATTCCTATTATAATAGTTAAAAATAAAAGACTATTAACCTATTTATTTTTAATAAGATATTTAATTAAAAATATCATACATAAATAAAATATCAATATTTAATTGCGGGTTCAACCGTTTTCTTTTTTTTCTCTCCATATATATTATCAAGATAAGTATGCTCTCTACTAATATTTTTGCCAGCTTGAGAACCAACATATGTCGTGCCTTATGAATGAAATCTGGTTCTCTGTGGTACTTGGACAGTATTGTCAGTGTGCAGCGAAGAAGGTATGAGGACCTAAAAACTCGAGAAAGTTAAAGATATTTACCGAATCCATCAAGTGAATCCAATAAATAAGTGATAAATGATAACTACGGATTAGGTAATTCGCCCTAAATTTAAGATCCAAATTTCATGGAGCTATACTGTGTTCGGGATGGAAATCTGACGACTTGGGAATGAAAATTTACCGACCTGAGAATCCAGGCTCTGTTTTGTTCTGATAAATAAACATTTGTTAGGTATTTGTAGAATAATAATGACTGGTTATTTCATTTTAGAGATAATTTTTATTTGTTGAATTTATAAAACACATGGCAATTTTTTATAGGATGAAGACACTATTTTCAGGATAAGCAAATATTTATTTGGGATGGAAATTTGCTAATCTAGGAATGTTGTCAGTATCTTGTGCTGATAAATAAAAAGTTGACATATATTTATAAAGTAATAATAAATGTTTATTTTATTTTAAAGATATTTTATTTTTAAAATTTATTTAACATGTGACAAGTTTCTATTAGCCAAAATTAAATAAAAACACCATTTCCAAAACAGAAAATATTTATCGATAAGTTGATACGCCACTAGTACTGTTAAGTTTCTTGGCAGCCTATACAGCCAAATTGTGAATAATTAGCTAAATATTACTCCCCAAACCCAAACGGCACTAGAATCCATCGTGTATCCTTATATTTATCCTCTCATAGTTTTTTAAGTCTAGTTGATAAACACACACAGAAGGCATTAAAAAAAAAAATTCTTGAAAGAGGTGAGCCAAAAATAAGAAGGCAACAATCAACGAACCCCCAAACATTCCATACCATATACAACTTGACAAAATTAACATGCAGCAACTGCATACAAAATATATATATATATATATATATATACAAATGTAACTATCAAATATGAGTTGATAAAATCAATGCAACAATCAATTAGCCATTACAATGCAATTTAATTACAACAAAATCAATGCAGGAATCAATCAACCATCACAACATAATATATCTAATTAAAAATCACAAGAACATATATCATTTACATCAGGTATCATTCCAAATTTTTGAAAATGAAGTTATAATTATGCTCATAAACATACCTATAATATTTTCGCAAACATAGACCCATACCCTTACCTCAAAATACAATAAACATCTATACCGGACTATAACACAGGAAAACAAGCATTTCACCCATGGACCTAGAACTATTATACAAATATGGACCTATATGTACCTATGATAGTTCCGTAAATATAAGCCAACCAACCATGTATTTAAAACAATTTTGAAAATATGGATACCACGAGTTGCGAAATCTCTTTATATTTTCATAAATATGGCGCAAGAGTTCCAGACTATTTTAGAAAATATGATATGTATAATGAAGGTTCTCAATGCAGGAACATTGCATGCAATATGTTTTCCGAGGATTTTATCATAAACTGCCCAGCACATTCTAACATTTTGGCAAATAAAATTTTAACAACACAAATTAACCATAATAATATAATACAGACCTATCAAATATAGATTAGTCAATTCAATTTTCTAAACCTAAGACACAATAACAAGTAATTAAACAAACGTCATCCACCTTGTTTGCAATTCATCATCCAACTCTTGCACCAAATTTATATTCTCACTATAAAATTATAACTTATTTTAGCTGTGTTAGATGTTAATAGCTTGTCATTATGTTTTTTATGATTATTTAATGTAGTTCAACTTCTATTGAAATTATTCATACTATACTCAAGTTCTAGTCCTATTAACTATTTAAATCCAATTTTCCTTCACAATTTAATTTAACTGAAAGATATTTAATGTCACACCCGAATAGGATTAAGGTGGATTTAGTTTGCCACATATAATATTTAGGTGTCATATGCAAAGGCTAACATGAACTATTAGTTTATCGTGATTGTTTACTAAACAATTTTGAAATTTTGAAATCATTTAATTTAGATTTTTTTTTGGGAAACATTTTATATTGTAGTAAAACAATCATCAAAAGTAAAGTAACAAGTCTAAGTAGCTTGCAAAAATAATACAACCACGGGCTCAAAACTAGACCCTTGAAAAGATATAAGTTTGGAAATATAAACAATAATTTCCATTAGGAATATATAAAATTGTGCAATCCTAGCTACTCCATTAGTCAATAAGCACATTTAGGTTCATCCCACACCTAAGATAATCATAAGCACCATATCAACACCTAAAAAAGAGAAAAATGAGCCAAAGCCCGGTACCACAACAACATAAGCACACATAACATGATTACATGCTCGTAATCTAAATGTAATACAATAATCAATAATTTATATATTTAAATTAAGTATGGCAAATCAATAGTAGAACACTCACACTTTGGTAATATGTTAGGAACTTACAAATCTTACGTAGTAGCAACTGCTCAAGAATTTAATAAAGGTAGGCCAAATACCTTAATCTAAGTAATAGCTTTGTCAAGTGGTATTGGTTGTTATACATATGTACTTATCCTAGTCCATAACATAGTGCAATCCAACCGATCCCCTAAACGTGAACTAAATTATATTACTTCTCACCGAGTAAGTTGCAAACCTTTGAAAATTTCAATCATTGACTCGGTGTGTCGACTTAATCATAATTTTAACTTTTTATTCTATACATGAATTGGGATATTAAAATCCTTAAGTATAAAAAATTTTAGAGCTCAAATCATGCTTAATAAATCAACTTAGGATGTTTGAAAACATAAATTTAAATTAACAGAACTTGAATCACATATGATAAATTGAAAATGTAGGGAAAAAAATTATCACGTATAAAATCAGGAATTTTGTCACATGCCAACATATACTATTTATTCGTATGTGTTCCTTCTTTAATTTTTATAAGACAAAACAATTGATGAATAAATAGCAAATTCAATTGTTTGTCAACACATATTCTTTAATCTAAGATTTTAGGATAATCTCATCCTCCATTGTTGGTAGCTGGGAAGACTTGTTGCAAGTCGACTATTATTATAAAAGACAAGTAATTTCTTCTTCTTTGTCTCCTCTCTTCAATTGAATATTCAAAGTGCTAAGGTGGCTGGAGCTTCAATTAGTTTGGTCAAATTTTAGTTTATGATTTATCTTCCTATTTTAAAAGTCTTGTCTAATTATGAATAATGTTTGCTTGAGGACAAACAAAGGCTTAAGTATAGGTGAATTTGATAACTCCTTTTTGCTTTATTCTTTGCATCGAAATTTAAGCTTAATTTGATGGATTCATGGATAAATTTCCATAAAACTAGTGCTTTTAATGTTTAAATATTATTTTTCATCTCTTATAATCAAAGAGAAAAGAATGAAAGTGTTTTGGATTTGATTTGGAGTAAAACAACAATAGAACTCAAAGACAGTTTTTTGTAGAGCCCTGCAAAGGTGCTTGTCGAAGCCTAAACATGAAGGTAAAATAAGGTAAATTGGTCTGTCGCGCCCTAAATCAAGCCTTCAAATGTTTTGAGGCGATTGAGCCCTGAATTTAAAGAACAGCTTTTGTTGCGCCACACTATCAAGCCCTAAATTTGACCCATGACGAATGCTGGATGAAGATCAGACCATTGCTTAGAAGTATAACTTGAGTGGAGCTCAAGTGTCGAGCCTTCGACATACTTAAATTACCCCTCGATTGAAGAATGGCCAAAAACTAGAGCATTTTAGCAGAACGCTATAGCTTAGGCCAAGTATTGACTTTCATGCAATATTCGAGCGCTTGACCTACCATGCAACAACTGACCCTATAAACTAGAATTTATGATGCGTGTGTGGAAATAAAGGACTATTTTTGTTATAAAGAATTTGCCACTTTAGAGAATGAAATCATCATGATTTCTGTGCCCAAGTCTATAAATAAATTTGCATAGGCATACGATCAGTATGTTACAATAAAGTGTAAATTTCCAAACATAATATAGAAAGAGAATTCTGAAGCAAAAGAATTATTTCTTCTTGCTTTAGAAATCTCAAGTTTTCTAAATAAAATAATTTTAACCCATTATTTGTACTTTTAAGAGATTTTAAACTTCAATTGTAATATTCTTCATTAATTTCATTTTATTTCTTTAGAATCCATGTTTAATATTTGCATCCATGGAGAAATAATCTCCTATAGCTTAGGGTTTGTGAACCCGAATCTCGATTCATGTGATTTCAAATGTGCTTTCAAATAATTATTAACTGGGTATTTTGTAATTAGTAGCTGGAACTTATTTTCGTGGGATTACATGTGTGGTGCATCTTTTAGATTCTTGTTTGATTTCAACTGAATAGACCAAGAGATTATTCTTTTGAATAGATTTGTGGCTACTAATGGAGTTACTCATAATCATCTTGAAAGAAGGATGGTGAAAATTTATGTTGCTTCTTTTGAAATTCATTACGTTGATTTTAAAAATAAAGGATTCTTAAACTTTATGTGGGTCTAAACTGCTGATAACTTGTGAACAGATTCGAGTGGTCAAGTTTAGACCTAGAGCTACTGACCTTGAGAAAGGTTTTAGCTTACTTCAGTGAATCCAACAGTGTAAATACACCAGCATACAACTCTTTCTCTAAGTTTGTCAAGCAATCACATGATAAGAAATTGGTGAAGCAAACCCTGGGCTTCCATATTACATTTTTACAAACCTATCTCTAATTTTATTCTGAAAGCATTTGTAAATTTTCACTAACCTTAAGATAACTTCTGCTTTTATCATGGCTTTCTAATTTTTCTTTTTTTTTTTTTTTTTGCTAGATAATAGATGAGAAGTGAATAAGATAGATGTCAACGATCCCTTGGAATATGACCTAATATTTTCTGTGTTACCACGGTAGATGCACTTGCCTGATGTTGATAGTTATTTCCGAAGTTGAATAAGACCTATTAGTTTAATAAATGTTTGAAAACTTTAACTTTGTATTCTTTTAGAATGGTTTTTAAATCCAATAGACCAACAGAAAGAACACAATGACCCCACATACCAATCAGCATATCATCAAACTTTTAGTCGGATTTCGGTCAAAAATACTGTAGTGAAGATATAAAAAGTTTAAGAATATTCTTATAAGAAAATTTTGTTTTAGTATATTTCTATTAAAACAAAAAAAAAAAAAAGTTCAAGTTCCATTAGTGAAACTAACCGGATAAAGTTTGGGCAAAAACTTTTGATGACGTGTAATTTTCTAATCAACCAAGGTCCAATTTTTGAAAGAATTTACATGTTATCAAAATAAACTTACATCAAATTATCACTTAATAGAGACACTCAATTACAAACACTTTAAAAATACAGGTACTAATTTACCAAAATCTAAAAAAGCGGTAGTAAAGTGTCAAAAAATTTAAAAATCTTAGCACTTAACTAGTCAAAATATCGTCACCAAAATAATCACTCTTTATATGTTACTTAACGAAAACACTAAATCACATGTACTTTAAAAGTAAAAGTATTAATTTGCTAAAATATAAAGATTTGGTACTAAATTTCCAAAAATTAAAAGTACATGCACTTGATATTCTATTATCCCTTAAGAATCTCAATGGTAGCAATGTTATTATTCACACAAAAATTAACCATGAATAATAATCAGAACGGAACTGTTTAATATATTGGGCATTTAATCAATTTATTACGAATAAATTATATAAAAGGTTTAACGTTTAGAAGTAAGTTCATTTAGGGTATTAACGTTTTAAGTGCTTAGAAAGCTAAATCAATTTGGAGATAAATTCATTTAAGGTATCAACGTTTCAAGTAATTAATAAAAGAAATCAACCCTTTGTAAAGTTAATAAACAAGATATGTATGATTGATTATTGAGGAAAATTAATAAAAATTAATTATAAACTAATCAATATTGTTATTTTAAATAAATTTTACAAGATATTGATACATCATTTGTTTTATTTTGCGAAATACTAATTTCTTTTTTAATTACTTAAAATGTTGATATTTTAAATGAATTTATTTTTTCATGTTGATGCATTTTAGTGGAATCTATCTATTTATTAAGTCCATATATTACTACATAATGTCTTCTATTCCTAAAACTAAAATATGTGAATTCCCCTTTGAGTAGGTAACTATATATAATAATTTTAAGATAAATATCATTTTATATATCATGAGATAATTGTATAAATTTAAATAAATATGCGACTTTGATGGGAACTGTCACATCAAACTATAATCTTTTATAGGTTACGATGCCCTCTATTAATGCGTTTGTTTCCGTATTACATCTTTTTGAGATAAGTCGTTAGTTAGTTTTTCAAGTTAAGCATTCGCAAGGAGATGAATGTTGGAAAGGCTTTTGAGCAGGTGCATGTGCATGGAATTGATGTTAGGTTAATTTAAAAAAGAAAATGAATCTGAACTCTCAAGCCTTTCTATATAAATCACGTACAATAAGTAAGATAGAGGCCTGTCCTTGGTTCTTGAAAAATCAATTTGACATCAATACATCTGGCCACAATTCGTGAATTCTATTTACAAAGTACAAGAACTAAAATTATGACAATGGCTTTTAAAATTTTTATTTAGGACTTTAAATCAATTGGACATTATCGTCTATGCCATTGACTTAAAACTATAAGTTAATTAAGAAAAAAAGTATTACTGGGAGAAGAGACAGCTATTGAGTTTGGAGACGGAAAGATAAAGAGTCAAAACTAGGGTTCCTTTAAGAAAAGGAAAGATCTTAAACGGTTTACCATATTCACAATGCAGTAATCCTACCTATCTAGTCGAGTAAATTATACTAGAAAATCTCAACATTTGGATAAGTTTATTTGAAATTCCAACATATGAGTGATTCAAAAGAGATCCCAATATTTGAAGAAGTCAGTCAATTGAAGTCTGTTATATTATGACACATGTCAATGAAGATCTCAATTAACCTACTTCTCCAAACATTGAAACCTCTTTTGAATCACTCAAAATATTGAGACCTCAAATGAACTTACCCCTGGATATTGGAACATTCTAGTGTAATTTACCCTCATTTAGAAACTTTTAAGTAGATGATATATATTTTTTTTCTTCAGACACAAGAGATATTGCAAATTACCTCTCTAAACTTTTATCTAGATGTGGATTCACCCTCTAAACTTTCGAAATAGATTTTTTGACTCCTTAAACATTCAAAACTTAGTACAGTTAAGGACATCTAACATTTTTGTTAAAACAAAAGGGAGGGAGTTACAAAATACCCTCTTGAGCTTTTGTCAATGTGCGGATTTTACCCCGTAAACTTTCATCTATTTGTGAATTTACCTCCCTAAATTCTTTAAGAAATGTTAATTATCCTTAATTATATTAATTTTTAAAAATTTAAATAGTCAAAAAGCTTACTTTAAAAGTTGATAGGGTGAAATCGTACCTTGTTAAAAGTTCAGGGAGGTAATTTGCAAATTATCCTAAGACACATGGAATTTTTTTTTTTGCCATTATAACAAGTGAGAGGGGATTAAAACCTGATACCTCTCACTTCAGAGGCTAGGTATGATGCTACTAGGTTATAAAATCATTGGCAATATTTTCATAATTTGAAATTATATCTATATTATTTAAGCCGGAGCAACAAAGTTTGGTGTCTTTTTCTATCTTCCATCATTACCCTTAAATTAAAATTATTTTTTAATTACATTAAGACTTAAAATGAGAATATTTACAACTTTTAAATTTTTTAGTAATTTCTACTCACATCACTTTCTCTTTCTTCCTTTATTTTCTCTCCCACTCACCAACCTTTTATATTCCCTCTCTTTTTTTTTTATTCAATTATTTTTCAAAATAATAAGCTCTCATCCCTCCCTCTTCTATTAATATCTAATTCTAACAAAACCACTCTCATTCTTTTTTTCTTTTTAAAAAATTATATTCAATTTTTGAATAAGTATAATAACTATGTTATTGCATTTTTCTTGCCATAGAAATTATTATACAATCTAATATTTTATCTTATATTTTTCTCTTATATATACATATATATATATATATATTTTTTTTTTTTTTCACACGTAGTGTGGGTGCTTTCATCTGCTAGTATTTCTTTAGATGTGATCAATCAACTATTACTCTTCTAATTAACACGAAGCAACATTATGAGAAAGAACATCTTTGTGTTGCTCCCAATTTCTCCATGTAAGGTATCATCTGACTTTAACTTAAATAAATTGTCAAGTCGTTATCTCTCAATTATTGATCCAAACAATAATTTATGGACATCGTGGAGCCACGTTCATGGTGTATCGCAAGTGTAATATTAGCCGCTCATATCATCCCATAAATATTTATAAGGGGATTATCTTTCTTATGTGAATTATTAGAGTCGGGCCAAAGGGACTCGGTTCACAGAAATATAGTAATTGAGGCTCTGTGATTAGGCTATTAGGCGTAACGCTGAGTTTGCCCGGTGCAAAGATGGGCGGCCAAGTGCTTCTCCCTGAAATTTGATTTACGTTTAATAGGGTTTCATGGGGGTGCCGAATGGGATCTACATAGGTGCTACCCGTATGTGCAAGTGTTTTATTGAGACTTCTCGATTTAGCCCAGTATAAGTGCTTTTAAGTGTCGTGCCAATGTTAACAATAATAGCCGAAGCAAACTCAATTGTCTTATTGCCACTTCTTATAATTAGCATCATTCAAAATCTTAATGGTAACAATGTTATTGTCACACCAAAATTAACCATGAAATACAATAAGAATGCGACAAGTTAAAAGAATTGGGCAATTAATAAATCTATGAAGGAATAAATTATATTAAAAGGTACTAAGGTCTAAGATACCATAGTTAAATGGAACATCAAGAAATTACAAAATTTATGAAAACAAAGCATTGAGTTTGAGATTAATGAGATGGCAAACAACAATCCGTATCTACCACTAGAAACTTAGGGTATTCCAATAAATTCTTTGTAATACCATATGTTCTATCACAGTATTTCTATTAAATGTCCAATATATTAAGTTGTATAGGCTATGGATTTTCAGCTTCCGGGGTCACTCGAATAAAATCTCTATTTTTCTAGATTGGACATCCATAAAAATGCAATTAAGTGATTTTGAAGAAAAATTGCGCACTTTAGACCTCAAAAAGCATGCAAATCCCTTTTTTGCAAAAATCAGCCAATTTCAAGGTCACAGGTCTAGAATCCCTAGTTTTCTTAAGAGGACATCTATTCATATATCATTAAGTGATTTTAGTGAAAAATTGCACCCACTAAGCTTAAAAATGTCAGGCATTTTTGTTGAAAATGACATATTTCAATGGACTGGAGGCCAAAGATTCTGAGCCTCCAGAGTCATCTGGTTAAAATCTCAATTTTTCTTGAGAGGATATAAGTATAAGCGTCATTAAGTGATTTTCCTAGAAAATTACACACTATATGCCTCAAAAGGTCAACTAATCCAATTTTTATTGAAAATGGTTAATTTTGGTGGACTATATGCCATGGACTGTAAGTTTCTGGGGACACCCAACTAAAATCCCTATTTTTTTGGATATGACAAATGTGCAAATGTCATTGAGTAATTTTGGTGGAAAATACCATTCACTACGCCTCAAACAATCCACCAATCCAATTTTTCCTAAAAAAAGCCCAGTTTAGTACACTATAAGCCAAGCAATTTGAGCTTCTAGTGTCACTTATTTAAAATCTCTATTTTTCTTTAGAGGACATCTATACAATTATCATTAAGTGATTTTGGTAGAAAATTACAAACTCTAGGTCTCATAAAGTCAAGTAATCCAATTTTTAATGAAAATGGTCGATTTCGATGGATATAAGCCATGCATTTTGATCTTTGGGGTCATCTAGACAAAATAATCCTTTTTTTTTCTTTAGGAGGACATTAATACATGTCTCATTAAGAGACTTAGGTGGAAAATTGGATCTTAAGCTTTCGAGATCACTGGGTTAAAATCACTATTTTTTATTAGAGCACATCTGTACATGTGTTCATTAAGTGATTTTTGTGAAAAATTACATATTCTAAGCCTTAAGGGTCAAACAAACCAATTATTGCTGTAATGGCCAATTCCAGTGGACATAGGCCATAAATTTTGATGTTTCAGGGTCAATCGGCCAAAATCCCTATTTCTTGGATAAGACATTCATACATGTGTCATTAAGTGATTTTGATACAAAATTGTGCGATTTAGGACTAAATAAGTCAAGCAATCCTATTTTTATTTGAAATGGCTAATTTCGATAAAGTATAAACCTTAGATTTTGAGTTTTCAAGGTCACGAGGTTAAAATTCTTGTTTTTCTCAATAAAACATCCGTACATATGCTATTACGTGATTTTTGTGGAAAATTTAGCGCAATAGGCCTAAAAAACCCAAGCAATCCATGTTTTGCTAAAAGTGATCAATTTTGTTGGATCATAGGCCATAGATTTTGAACATCCAAGGTCTCCCTATTTTCCTTGATAGGACAACTGTATTGGCACCATTATGTGATTTTGGTAAAAAATCGTGCACTCTAGGCCTCAAAAATTTCACAAAACCTAATTTTTGTTAAAACTAGTTGATTTTGGTAGATAGCCATGGATTTTGAGCATCTTGGGTCACCCAACTAAAATCCTTATTTTTCATGGTAAGGCATCAATATAGGTGCCTTTAAGTGATTTTGGTTCAAAACTATGCGCTCTAAACCTCAAAAGTCAACCAATTCTAATTTTGCTAAAAATGATTGATTTTTATTGACAATAGGTCATAGATTTTGAGCTTATATGGTCAACCAATTAAAATCTCTATTTTTCTTTAAAGGACATTCAAACATGTGCTATTAGGTGATTTTAGTGAAAAATTGCACACTCTAGCCCATAAAAAGTGAAGAGATCTAATTTAAAAAAAAATGGTCGATTTCGACGAACTATAGGCCATGGATTTTGAGCATCCGAGGCCACCCAATTAAAATCCCTATTTTTTATTAAAGGACACATGTACATGTGCCATTAAAAGATTTGAGTTTAAAATTACGCTCTCTAGGCCTTAAAAGTCCAACAATTATATTTTTATTAAAGATAATCAATATCGACGGACCAAAACTCATGGATTTTGAGTGTTCAGGGTCGCCTGGTCAAAATCTCTATTTTTCTTAGAAGGACTGTAGTACATGTGCCATTAAGTGATTTTGGTGTAAAATTCAATGCCTTAGGCCTCAAAAAGTCGAGCAATCTAATTTTGATGAAAATGGCTTATTTCAATGGATGATGGACAAAGGATTTTAAGCTTTCAAAGTCAATCAGCTAAAATCCCCGTTTTTCTTGAGAGAGATTTTCCACCAAAAAAAAAAAAAACTTAATGGCATTTTTACGAATGTCCTATCCAAAAAATAAGGATTTTAACCAATTAAACATGGAAGCTTAAAATCTATATCCTATAGTCCACTGAAATAGACCATTTAACAAAAGATTTAAATTGGTTGAGTTTTGCCACTTCCAAAGTCACATCGTCGAAATCTTTTTTTTTTTTTTGAAAGGACATTTGTATGGGTGTCACTAAGTGATTTTGGTGCCAAATTGCATGCTCTATGCCTTAAAAAGTCAACCAATCCTATTTTAATTAAAATTAGTCGATGTCGATGGACTATAGGCCATAGAATTTGAGCTTCCACCAGTTTAAATCCCTATTTTTCTAGATAAAGCATCCATAAAAATTGTCAATAAGTGATTTTAGTAGAAATTTCCACTCACTAGGTGTCAAAAAGTCCAATAATCCTATTTTTACTGAAAATGGATAATTTTGGTGGATTAAAGGCCATGGAATTTAAGTTTCCTGGGTCATTCAGCTTGAATCCCTATTTTATTAGAGGACGTCCGTACTTGTGCCATTAATGTGATTTTGGTGTAAAATTATGCACTATAATTTTTAAAAAGTCAACCAATCCAATTGATTATATATAAGCCATGGATTTTGAGCTTTCAATATCACCCAGTTAAAATCCCAATTTTTCTTAAGAAGACATATGTATTAGTGCCTATAAGTGATGTTAGTGGAAAATTGCATACTTTAAGCCTAAAAAACTATAGCAATCCAATTTTTGCTAGAAATGATTTATTTTGGAAGACTATATCGACTATGTATTTTAAGCTTCTGAGATTAACTCGTTAAAAACACTATTTTTGTTAAGATGACAGCCATACATGCGCCATAAAAAGTGATTTTTATTTACAATTTCAAGCACTAAGCATAAAAAAGTCAAACATATCTATTTTTACTAAAAATGGTCGGTTTTTGTGGACTATAGGCCATTGATTTTAAACTTTAAGGTCACATGGCTAAAATCTCTATTTTCCTTGAGAGGATAGCCGTATAGGTTTCTTTAAATATTTTGATGGAAAGCTAGACACTTTAAGCTTAAAAAGTCAAGCAATCTAATTTTTGCTAAAATAGATGATTTTAATAGACTATAGGCCATGGATTTTTGGGTTTCAGTGTCGCCTATATAAATCCTTATTTTCTTGAGTGGACTTTCCATAATGGTGTAAACAATCTAATTTTTTCTAAAAATGATCAATTTTGTCTAACTATAGGCCGTAGCTTTTGAGCTTCCATGGTTATCTTATCAAAATCCCTATTTTTCTTAAATAGGATATCCATATAGGTGTCATGTAATTTTGATGAAAAATTGCACGTTTTAGGCCTTTTAATGTCATGCACTCCACTATACGTGTAAAATGACCAATTTTAGTGGATTATAAGCCATGGATTTTGAGCTTATGAGCTTTATCGGTGGAAATCTCTATTTCTCAAAAAATGTGATCCGTACTGGTGTTACTGAGTGATCTTAGTGGAAATGTGCACATCCAAGGCTTTAACAGTCAACCAATCCAATTTTTGCTGAGAATGGTTGATTTTGGTAGATTGTATGCCATGTATACTAAGCTTCCGAGGTCACCCAATTAAAATTCTTTTTTTTTATAGGACATCTATATAAGTGTTATAATGTGATTTTGGTAGAAAATTGTGCAGTCTAGGCTTTAAAAACTCAACAACCCAATTTATGTTGAAAATGGACAATTTTGGCTGACTTTAGGCTATGGATTTTGAGCTTTGGGGGTCACATGATTAAAGATCATATTTCATATTTTTCTTTAAATGACATATGTGCATGTGCCATTAAGTCATTTTACTAGAAAATTGAGCACTCTAGACCTTAAAAAGTTAACCAATCCAATTTTTGATAAAAATAACCAATACGATGGACTATTCACCATATATTACGGGCTTCCAAGGTCATCTAGGCAAAATCCCTATTTTTCAACATCTATATAGGTACCATTAAGTGATTGTGGTGAAAACATGCGCGGTATAGGATTTGCTAAAAATTGTCGACTTCTATGGATTATAGGCTATGAATTTTGAACTTGTGAGGTCACTTTGTTAAAATCCCCTATTTTTCACAATAGGACAACCATACAATTGCCATTAAGTGATTCTGGTAGCAAATGGCATGCTCTAGGCCTCAAAAGGTCTAGCCATCCAAATTTTTCTTAAAACGGGATTTAGGCAGACTATATGTCATGCATTTTGAGCTTCCAAGTCACCTAGTTGAAACTCTATTTTTGTTGAGATGACATCCGTATAGGTTCTATGAAGTGATTTTAGTGAAAAATTGTATGCTCAAAGCCTCAAAAAGTCATCAAATCCAATTCTTTTTTTTTCCTAAAAAATAGCTATTTTTGCGAACTATAAGCCATAAATTTTAAGCTCTTGAGTCACA
Organism: Combretum micranthum; assembly: GCA_024138025.1. NCBI lineage: Eukaryota > Viridiplantae > Streptophyta > Magnoliopsida > Myrtales > Combretaceae > Combretum > Combretum micranthum. Next base: position 426,033 of record JAMXBD010000615.1, read on the forward strand.
TCCTACATGTGTTATTAAGTGATTTTGATGAAAAATTGCACGCTCTAGGCCTCAAAAAGTCAACGAATCCAATTTTTATCGAAAATGACCAATATTGGTTTACTATAATCCATGGATTTTGAGCTTTCGAGGTCACCCCATAGAAAACCCTATTTTTCTTAAAGAAAATCCATACAAGTGCCATTAAAATGATTTTGGTGGAAAATTGCACATTTTAGGCCTCAAAAAATTAACCAATCGAATTGTTGCTAAAAATAGCCACTTTTGGTGGAGAATAGGTAATAGATTTTAAGCTTTAAGGGTCACCTAGTTAAAATCCTTACTTTTCTTGAGAATAAATCCATATGGGTAGCATTAAATGATTTTAATGGAAAATTGCACGCTTTAGGAATAAAAATTCAAGCAATTGAATTTTCCTTAAGATGGTCAATTTTAGTGGACTATGAGTCATGAATTTTAAGCTTCTGCGTTCACCCAATTAAAACCCCTAATTTTTTTGAGAGAAGATCTATACAGGTGTCGTTAAGTTATTTTGATGGAAAATTGCGCACTCTAAGTCTCAAAAAGTCAACTAATCCAACTTTTTATTGAAAATGGACGATTTGGGTGAACTAAATGGCATGATTTTGAGCATTTAGGATCACCTAGGTAAAATTGCATTTTTCTTTAGAGAAGACATCATTACAAGTTTAACCAAATGATTTTTGTAGAAAATTGTGTGCTTTATGCCTCAAAAATTCAACCAATTCAATTTTTGTTGAAAATAGTGTAGGTAGACTTAATCCATTGATTTTGAGCTTCTGGGATCACTTCGGTAAAATCCCTATTTATTAGAATAGGATATTAGTATATAAGTGCCATAAACTTATTTTGGTGGAACATTGCGCTATTGTCCTCAAAAAGTCAATTAATCTAATTTTTGTTAAAAATGTTCAATTTTAATAGACTATAAGATATAGATTTTGAGCTTTTGAGGTCACCTAATAAAAACCCCTATTTTTCTTGAGAGGACCCTATACAGGTGCCCTTTAGTGATTTTAGTGGTAAATTGCATGCTCTAGACCTCAAAAAATATAATTATCGAATAGAATATTTGCTCAAAGAGTCAATTTTCGTGGACTCTACACTATGGATTTTGAGCTCCCAAAGTCAGTAGGTTAAAACTCCCTATTATTCTTGAGAGATCATCTATACAAGTGCCATTAAGTAATTTTTATGGAAAATTGCATATTTTAGGCCTTTAAAAGTTGATTAATCCAGTTTTTGCTAAAAATGGACGATTTCGGTAGACTATAAGCTATAGATTTTGAGTTTTCAAGGTTACTTGGTTAAAATTCCTATTGTTTTGGATAGGACATTAGTACTAGTGCCATTAAGTGATTTAGGAGGAAAAATGTGAGCTATGGGCCTAAAAAACTCAATTAACCCATTTTTTGTTGAAAATTGACAATTTGCGATGTTCTTTAGGTTATGGATCTTAGGCTTCTAGGTGACCCAGTTAAAATCTCTATTTTCTATAAGAGGAAATTCATATATGTTCCATTAAGTGATTTTGCTTGAAAATTACATGCTATAAGGCTAAAGAAGTCAATCAATTCAATTTTTAATGAAAATGGCAGAATTCGATGGATTATAACTCATATATTATGAGTTTTTGAGGTTACCCAGGCAAAATCCCTATTTTTCTAAATAGGACATCCATACAGGTGCCACTAAGCAATAGTAATGAAAATATCCTTGATCTAGGCCTCAAAATGTTAAAGAATCTTATTTTTGCTAAAAATGGCCAATTTCAATTGACTATATGCCATAGATATTGAGTTTTCGGGTCATGTGGTTAAAATCCCTCTTTTTTTTATGATGGGATAGTAATACAAGTTTCATTAAATGATTTTAGTGGCAAATTACATGTGCCAAACCTCAAAATGCCAAGCAATCTAATTTCTCCAAAAAATGGGCAATCTTGGTAGATTATTTGCCAAGGATTTTGAGTTATTGAGCATACCTAATGAAAATATCTAATCCAATTTTTGCTGAAGAATAATCAATTTTAGTAAACTATAAGCCATAAATTTTGAGCTTGCAAGGTAACCTTGTTAAAATCCCATTTTTTTCTAGATAGGAGATACGCATAGTGACATTAATTGATTTTGTTGGAGTAATGCATGCTCTAAGCCACAAAAAGTCAACTAATCTTATTTTCGCTGAAAATGAGCAATTTCAATAAACTAGGCCATGGATTTTAAGCTTTTTAGATCACCTAGTTAAAATCCCTATTTTTTCTAGATGTGGCACATATATAGGTTTCATTAAGTGATTTTGCTTGAGAATTAGATGCTATAGGGCTAAAAAAGTTAATCGATCCAATTTTTGCTGAAAATGGCAGAATTCAATGGATTATAAATCATATATTATGAGTTTCTAAGGTTACCCAAGCAAAATCCCTATTTTTCTAAATAGGACATCCACACAAGTGCCACTAAGCAATAGTAATGAAAATATCCCTACTCTAGGCCTCAAAACATTAAAGCATCCTATTTTTGCTAAAAATAGCCAATTCAATCGATTATATGCCATTTATGTAGAGTTTTTAGGTCGTTTGGTTAATATCCCTTTTTCTATGATAGGATAGTCATACAAGTGTCATTAAGTGATTTTAGCGGCAAAAATAGCCAATTGTATGTACATATTGTGTGTGTGTTTGTGTTGCTATGTATTGGATAGCTCACCCCTCGTGGGGAAATTTTTTTCTTTCTTTTGAATATAGGAGAAGCTTAAGGGATGTGATGATGACCTCAAACTATGTGATTAGGCATTTATGTTAAAGTTTTGAGATAACACATAAAATAGGTTGTTTTATTTAAATTTTATTATTTTTTTATTTATGAATTATATAAAATTGTGAAAATGTAATACATTGAAACTCAAAATAATCTATAATATTTTAAATATATCTATATATATGTATATATTTTAGTTGTCATAAGCCTTAAGATACCATACCATGGGATAAGTATGTGGTGGATCATTTACATCATATAATTAAGAGGTGTGACAACAACCTTGCAACTTTACTGTCACAATGGTAATTAATGCTAGCAGTTCTTGTATTATGATAGTTGCATATGTGACGTTTTGAAGATAGAGATATTTATGATAAAAATTAAAAATAATATGGTGAAGTGTACATTACTTATAAAAAAAAAATTACCAAGCTATAGGTCAAATAAAAATAATTACCAAAATCCATCACAAAATCACATCTATAAGACAAGATATAAGGTCTTGTATATATATCGCATGTATAAGACATGATATGAAGATTATATATTGAACAGAATCACATCTATTGGATAGGATATACATGTATAGCTCATTTACAAGACAAGATATATGTATATATCCTGTTTATAAGACAAGACATATGTTTGTGTATCGCATGTTAATACACAGTATAAGGTAAAAAATGCACTGTTCACATATCCCATTAAACACATATGATTTGAAAGCCATGCTTTGGTAATTAATTTTAATGAACCCTTATTTAAGTACTAACTTTTTAATAAAGTTCTAAACCAAAAATAATTTCAAAATAAACCATGCAATTTATGTATGTGAGAACATGAACTGTTATGCATTATTTCACCATGATAGCTACTTTGCATAGAATGAGAAGGAAATGGATAACTATACCCTCAAATAAACGGGCTATTAATATTTGTATAAATAAATTTATAATAATCAGTAAACAAGACAAATATCTGGATCTAAGCCTATTATATATATACTATATTGGAGAAAAATGTTAATTTACCGATCTGTCAAAAAATTATTTACATAAATACCAATTATATGAAAATAAGTACCAAATACCCATGTAAAATCGCATGTATAAGATGTCATTTTACTTTTTTATAAATGGTTTTATATTTTACATGTGATTTTAGCAAAAATAGTAAAACTTTCTATTTATCATAAATCATATGTTAACATGTGATTTTGTAATGTACTAAAATTTAAAAATCACATGTCAAATATTTGATTTTTTATTTAAACAATAATAGCATATTTTAGATGCGATTTTATGTTGATATTATGGTAATTAAAATTATATAATTTATATTTAAGTAATTTTTTAAAAATTGATATACATAATGAGATAATGACAAACCAAGTGTTTGTACTTTTATTTTTTTACAATTTAATATCTTATATTTAAAATTTGACAAATTAATGCTTGCCGTTATTAGATAACACTTGATCATCTGGCAAAAAAAAAAAAAAAAAAAGATGCTTATTTTGTTGACAGCATAATGTCAAATCAAGTGCCTATACTTTTAATTTTTTGGCAATTTTTTGGCAGCTTAGTGCCACATCTTTTGACAATTTTAGGCCATGTATCTACCATTATCCAGTCATTAAAATAAATATCCATTAAATTATTTAATAAAGATACTAAATTATATATATATTGAAAGAGGAAATTATATGATTACTGACCCATCAGATAAAAATTACTCAAATACTAATTACATAAAATTAATTATCAAAATACATGCACAAAATCACATGTTAAACAGACATTTTACAAATTTACATATGAATCTCTTGTTGAAGATGCGATTCATAAAGAAATATGAATCGTTTGTTAAAGATGTGATTTACGTGCAAAATAAGTGAATAGCCCTTTTAAGATGCGATTTATTTTAAAAAATTATGAAACGCAATTTGAAAATGCAATTAAAGTACTGTATAACTTTTGACAACGATTTAACATTATATGACTTTTGACTGAATTGCATCTTTAAAGAACATTTTATTTGTAAATTTATGAAACACTAGTTTAATATATAATTTTGCATCTGTATTTATATAATTATTTTTATCTAATTTATATTTATGTAATTTTTTTTACAAAATTAGTAAAGATGTATTTTACCTTATTTTGAAAATACACATACTTATTTAACAAAATATAAAGATTGAGATGCTAAATTTTCAAATATTAAAAAAATACAGAATTTATTCCTACATATGTTACACCTGTGGTCGATCTTGTTCTTTGACTCGTCCTTAGGTCGTGACTTCCACCTTCGACTCGACCTGCTTCGCTTATATGCGAATCTCCTCCCTTCACTTCTTCTATCCTTCCCTCTGCACATTTCCCTCCGGGGCTGCACACTCCACATTACTGAATGATAGAACCCCATATAAAAAAAGGAAATGGCATTGTCAAAGCTGTACACAGGGTACCATAATCTCTTCACGTCTCATGGAAACGTGCTGCGTCCACCTCTCAATCATGGGTAGGTTTTCTCATCATAATGTTGCTCATTCTTGGCCGTCATTTGAATGATTCTTTTGCCAGAGTCTCGGTCAATGATCTTTTTGCTTGAATTATTATTACTGAAAGTTTATTTCTTTTAATCGTTTTATGAACGAGAGCAAGATACCATTTTTTTGGTTCCAGTTACTGTCCATCCAAGTTTGGGTTGGTTTTCAAGTATTGTTATCGAATATAGGTGCATCGCAGGATTGTCAAAGACAACCCAGAATCATTTTGGAGCTAACTTTAAACATGGTTAAAATCTGGCATCTTGTGGTTGGGTTCCTGAAAGCAAATTCAATAGGTCATTGTTGGGTTCTCGGAGTTTTGGGCATTTGTGCCCTTGTATAGAAGATTCTGTCAGGCTACTGGGTATGGTGGTACCATTCAGGGCCAGAGGTATTGCCGCCTAATCCTATCCCCCTTCCTGTTCACCTTTGGTGATATCGAAGTCATGTTTGCTGTTTAATTAAAATTGTTAAAAGTTTGCTGTTTAATTAAAATTGTTAACAGTCATGATGAAAACTTTTTGTCCTTTAGAGTGTTGAGAAGACTGCCCGTCATGCCAAGGATGGAACTGTAACTACAAGGTTTTCCATCATCTTTATTGGCTGCTAATCTGTATATTTGTTTATAGTAACACGGATAGACATAAGTTTGAGGAAATGCCTTTATTCTAGGGAAATTTCTGTACAATTCAATGCTGATGTTGCCGATGGAATGCCATGGAAGTTCACTCCCACACAACGAGAGGTGGCTAGTTTACCACGAATATACCCAACTTTTGGTTCAAATTTGTGTAGCTTTTATATGCTTGCTTCTTGTAGACCTCTGCATCAACAACCTCGAGGATTTCTTTAGGTGAGAGTAAAAACTGGAGAGAGTGCCCTTGCATTTTACACTGGTGAGAACCGAAGCTCAAAACCAATACCCGACGTTTCTACATATAATGTAACCCCAATGAAGGTATGGTGCAATCATACCACTAAGTTTGAAGAATGTGAAGTACTATGATATCTGGATTTAAATTATGCAAGTTTCTGCGATGCAAAGAGTGGCTTTAATCCAAATAAAATTTAATGTGGGAACCTTTTTAAGCCTTTCTGTTTGCTGCTTTCCTAATTACAAAATAATTCCTTGATGTGCTTGACATGGAAGGAATGAAAATTTTCTTCTAGGGTATAGTATGTCCTCATAATGAGAATTTCTTTATCTGCTTGAGACATGATATTTCCTTAATTTGAAGTTACATATTTCTTAAGATATGCCTGTTGGTGATAAATCAATGTTGCTTTGCTGCTTAACATGAAGCAACATATGAGCAAGGTCTTCTTTGTGTTGCTTCTGGTTTCACCTCCTGAAAATTGTTTCGATGCCTGTTTATTTTCTGATTGCTGTGTCATTTTGAATTATTCATTTAGGCTTTATCCATGCTAGCATTACTACAAAATTTTTCCAAAAAAATATTAATAAAAAATAAAAGTCCGATTCATTTTTGGAACCCTTTTACTAGAATGGATCCTCATGGTTTTTGGATGGTCCAATCGATCATTACAGAATACAGATATCAAAGATATGAAATGAAGTGTAAGAGAGTAGCCTTTATTTCAAGATAACTCCAAGAAATGATAGGAAATTTTAGAGAATACTCTGTTTTTCATTGGTTGCTTGACTTGGTAAAATATAAGCTTACCCATTGTATGCCCATCCTTTGAACTACCTTAGAATTTCCCACTACTTTTTCTGAGTAAGATTTTCCAACTTCTTATACTTAACACAAAACCAAAATAAACCACACGAACCCTAATATTTATTAACACACATTTACTTATAGATATTTGATCATCACACTTCCTGGCTAACTAACCTTATAGATAAGAAAGTTGTGATGCCCTGTAAGGTATCCCAATCATGACAACTTGCCACAAACGCTATCTATGAGTATACACTCAAAATTTAATTTTGTCACCTAAACACATTTTCATATCTCGTATTCCATTGCTATAGGATTATTTATAAGGTCTCATTTAATATATTTTTCAAATTAAAAAGTTTACGTTAGTGAATATACGATAATGGAATCATCATATTAAATATGATAGATCTTACAGAACTTTGGTGAAGCCAAAATAATTTATGTGGATCATTGCATCAAGGCAATCCATGCTGACTAGAGAGCCTTGATGTGGTTGTATTCCAGTTTAAACGGCACTCTGTTATGATGAGCAGATATTGGGAAGTTGAAATGTGGCAGCATCGGCAAGCAGATATCTGCTGTTGGTTATTCCTTTTGAATCAAACCTATCTATCCTCCTTGCAGGCAGCAATTCACTTGAATAAAATACAGTGCTTTTGCTTTGAAGAGCAGCGTCTTCTTCCTGGAGATCAAATTGACATGCCTGTAAGCTTTATATACATATATATATATATATAATATATATATCTCAATTTAATAACTCTTGGACATCACTGGAAATGATTTACATTTTATCAGATAATGGTATCTTCTAGTATGCGACACATTTTCTTTCTTGGCAGGTTTTCTTTTACATTGACCCTGAGTTTGAGACAGACCCTCATATGGATGGCGTTACAAGTTTGATTTTATTCTACACATTATTTAAGTTGTCCGAGGAGTAGTAATGGGCTTTGTCTGGTGTTGGAAATTCTTTACTAGTTTCTTGAGGCAAAGGGGCACATATATGAAAGAAGATAAATAATTTAAGGGGTTTGACTTGAGGATATTGCTTGTACAGTCTTGAGCAAAGGTGTGCGTGATGTAAGGGAATTCGCCCAGCCTGGCCTTTCCAAAGAATAAAGCTGCTGAAGATTGTATTGTTGGACAGTAAATGGGTACTAACTTTTCAGGCTCCTGTTATAATATGCAGATCCATAGAAACAAGCAATTTAGGTGATTGCATATCAATTACATGAAGCAAATGCTAATAAGCTTTTGTATAGAGTCAATGCATGTGTACCATGTCCTTAGCATAATGTTGAGAAAGATTTCCTTCTTTGTTAGAAGGATTTTGTAGTTTAATTTTGCGATCCTGCTCTTAGATGCCATTCTCTGGGTTACCAAGGAGGTTTAAAGTGTCGTTTAACCGAGACAATTTACTGTGTATGCCTGAGTTTGTATTTTCCTTGACACTGATTTCTTGAAATATACGTTAGACGAAAGCTTATAGGATTCGGATTTTCTTGCTATGCTGCTTCCACATTCTTTGAAGAAAAGAGTTGTTGTAATTCTAGGCATAATTCTTTACTTTTGAAACTGTCAAAATTTGTGAGCAGGATGGCACAATGAAACCTTTTAAGAGAAGAAAGGTAGGCTATCCTCTTTCATTTTTGACGCTCATAAGGGGGTAAATTTCCATAATCTACATGCTAACCGTTTTGAGATTCAAAAGCATGAGCTAGTCTCTTTGCTTTGATTGGCTATATGTAACGACCCCGCCTGCCTAATCTCATTTATTAGGCATTCCAAATTCATAACCACGCATAATATTTAAGTATTATAAAATCCTTAAGTATTATACGTAAGATTGTCCGAAAAGATAATATCTATAACGATTGACATAAAAGTTTAATATAAACTACTCAATACATGAGTAGGTCAACTTTACAAAACTTAAAATAACTTTAGTGTCAAATAGATGACACTCCCAAAATTACAATACTTGTTCAACATAATTTACATGCTAACCGTTTTGAGATTCAAAAGCATGAGCTAGTCTCTTTGCTTTAATTGGCTATATGTAACAACCCCGCCTGCCTAACCTCATTTATTAGGCATTTCAAATTCTCAACCACGCATAATATTTAAGTATTATAAAACCCTTAAGTATTATACGCAAGATTGTCCGAAAAGATAATATCTATAACGATTGACATAAAAGTTTAATATAAACTACTCAATACATGAGTAGGTCAACTTTACAAAACTTAAAATAACTTTAGTGTCAAATAGATGACACTCCCAAAAGATTACAAAACTTGTTCAACATAATCTACATGCTAACCGTTTTGAGATTCAAAAGCATGAGCTAGTCTCTTGCTTTGATTGGCTATATGTAACGACCCCGCTTGCCTAACCTCATTTATTAGGCATTCCAAATTCTCAACCACGCATAATATTTAAGTATTATAAAACCCTTAAGTATTATACGCAAGATTGTCCAAAAAGATAATATCTATAACGATTGACATAAAAGTTTAATATAAACTACTCGATACATGAGTAGGTCAACTTTACAAAACTTAAAATAACTCTAGTGTCAAATAGATGACACTCCCAAAAGATTACAAAACTTGTTCAACATAATCTACATGCTAACCGTTTTGAGATTCAAAAGCATGAGCTAGTCTCTTTGCTTTGATTGGCTATATGTAACGACCCCGCCTGCCTAACCTCATTTATTAGGCATTCCAAATTCTCAACCACGCATAATATTTAAGTATTATAAAACCCTTAAGTATTATACGCAAGATTGTCCAAAAAGATAATATCTATAACGATTGACATAAAAGTTTAATATAAACTACTCGATACATGAGTAGGTCAACTTTACAAAACTTAAAATAACTCTAGTGTCAAATAGATGACACTCCCAAAAGATTACAAAACTTGTTCAACATAAAACTTGAAAGAAAAACTTTAACATCTTATATTACAAACAAAGGCTTAATCATTAAGCTTATAAAAAAAATTACATTTCCTTTTCATTGTCTTTTAGAAAAACTTAGATAAAACATTCTTGCTTGCATAGGGTTTCTAGCCCTCCCACTCATCTATGAAGGCTTCCCAATCAGTCTTGTATCCCATATCATCATAACATTCATCATCAACATTACCTGCAAAGCAACAATATGAGCCAAAGGCTCAGTATGCAATAACACAAGCAAATGTAAAGTGACAAGCACACTTAGGTTAAATCTAATGCGACAATCAATAATTTAATTATCTTTTATTAATTAAACCAATCATCATTGGAGTATTTAAACTCCAATTTCAATCTTGGAAATCTGAAAATCATGAGTAATAGTAGCTGCTCAGAGGATTGATATAGCTAGCCTGAATACACATATCTCTTATATTTAACTGTAAAAGAATAGGTATCTTATCGACGGTTAACAACCGTCACTCAACTTTACTTAACTTAATCCATCATATTATTTGGTTCAATCCGTCTTATAAATGTGAAATAAATCATATTATTTCTTCTTAAGAATTAGCAAATGTTACATCGATACTATCTACCTTATCAATTACCTGCTAAGCCACTCAAGAATCGCCATTGTATCATGATAAGTGTCATTGCATCATGACAAATGTGGTCTAAGTACCTAAACTACCATGTTAACCTCCTTAATAGGGTCGCCGTTCCCCGGACTGGATTCAACGGCACACGCACAACCAATTTTAAACAACCTTTAACTTATCTTTGATTAAGTTTATTTAAGATATGCTTAACTTAACAGTCATCAAGAAACGTACTTCAAACCTGGATAATCATATTTATTGGGTAAAAGATATGTATTTAAACTCATTTGAGTATGAAAATTTATCAAAGAACCATTTCGTATAAAACATTATTAATTTATAATTCAACATTAAATCATTTTCACTTTCGTTGAATACAAGTAAAATATCAAATCATCTCATAATATTACATTTACACATATATCTATACTTACATACTTCATTTCATTATTTATTCTCTCATTATTATTATTATTATTATTATTATTATTATTATTATTATTATTATTATTATTATTATTTTAACGACACTAGAGGATCTGTCACGGTTGTGACAAGGGCCATGAAGGGTATGACGACACCATCACACCGGTGATTTTGAGCCGTGATGAACACAATTGGCCTTATCATACCTGTAATAGGAGATAACGCCCCCTATCACGATAGTGATATAGACCATGGTGAAGAATACGCCCATAATAAGCTTCATAAAAACTTTTCTAAAAACAACCCGAGGAGATAATAGGCTTCATTACGGGTGTAGTTTACCTTTAAAAACCACACAGAAGAGATAACAACCCTTGCAATAGCCATAATCTAGGTCGTATCAAGCTTTTTAAAACACACAGAGGAGATAACGGGCTAAGTAATGACCGTACTCAACAGGGAAATGTGATTCGAAGGGATAACAGCTTGGATTACGCCAGTGACAAATAGGGCATTTACCCTATGGCACTTGTTTTGAAATTTTTGAAGTCCTATATCCTTTAACTCTTTACCAAACTCTTAAATGTTTGTAAAAACATGCCAAAACTAGTCTATGAACATAATATTAAACATTAACAAGATTTCTTGCACTTATATATTCATTTCACAAGTATATGGAACAACCAACTCAACTTAAAAACATCATCTCATTGTTTATACTTGTTAAACTCTATTATTACCCTAATTATTCAAGTTTCACTTATCTAGCACTAACAACATCTTTACACCTATCATATCACCATAAACTTCATATTTCATTTCATCAAACACCTAAGATATATATGTCTATTTGCATATCTAACTCAATATATATATTAGCATGCCCTTAATTCATTTAAAACACCACTATAATTAAACAAAACAAACAAGAAATCAACTTTACTTACTTTTATGGCTATTTGAACCAACCAAACTTTTCTTCCATTTCTTTGGTTTAATTCTTGTTCCTAATTATTTCTTAAGTTAATTCTTTACTTAGGATCTTGTGGAGGTAAAGTTTAAAGAGAAATTTGAGCTTGTTAAGGTTAAGAAGATGATGAAGATGAAGAGAGAGAGAGACAGATGATGGAATTGGGTCTATTTTAAATTAATATTTTTGTTGTCCTTTTTTTACTTTTGAGATATCTATAAAAGCCTTTAGAAGATAAAAGAAGTGGGTTTTGGGCTATGGATGTATATGGGCTTAGGTTTATTAACTTAATTAGAATTGGGCTTAGTTTAACAACTCCAAATTTTTGCTAATGTTTGGTTTTAGGTTGGGTTAGATTTATTTTGGAAAAGAAAACTCAAGTCTCACGTGCACAAAACAAACAAGCTATACAAATTCCACATCATACTAACACATTAAATTTTATTCAACTAAGTATTTAACAAAATTTCATAAATTATTTAAATTAACACATATACATGTATTAAAATTAATTTTGTATGAAAGTTAGGCTATTTCAATATTATATTATTATTATTTTTAGATAGCTAAATTTCTTTTCTTAAAAAGTATCAAGTGATGAAAGAATGTTTTAGTGTTTTATACAATGTAAATTACACTAGAAAGTTATAACGTTTGGGATAAGTTTATTCAAGATTATAACGTTTCGATTGGTTAAATAGAGATTACAATGTCTAGAACACGGGTCAATTGAGGTTCCTATTGACATGTGTTAACAAGAGAAATAATTCATATATTTAATTAAAACTTAGAAGATCCAATGATGTTATAACATGTGTCGATGAAGACCTCAATTAACTCACTTCTCTAAATATTATAATCTATTTTTAATCATTCAAAATGTTATGATCTTAAATGCATTTGCCCTAAATATTGTGACTTTTTATTGTAATTTATCCGTTTCATATATTTTTTCTTTACATGTGTAGCTTTTAGTTTCAGTGATGAAACAAAGTTCGTAAGACAATTTGGTAACTGCTTCATGGCTTCTTAAAAGGTCAGGATGAATTGTTGCTTACTCCTAGTAAGATGGTCCAAATGATGTTAGGACAGAAATCAAACAACCACAAATAGATTTAGCTTTTGGATCAACAAGGAATTTATTGGAATAAGTCGTCTATTTCAAATATTTTCGTCTAAACATGCTACTTTCGTCGATATATTTATTTTTTTTCAAATTTGACAGTTCAAATGTGTTGGTTATAGTAAGTATCAACTTTCGTCTAAATGTGCTATTATAATTTGTGTTAGTAAAATCCCTTGATCAGCAATGCTTAAGCTTAAATATCTTCTTTTGCAGCAATAGTCATTTTGGACCATAAAGGACTCCTGAACGACTAAATGTATATATTCAATAAAAAAAATGAAAAATAAAAAACACAATGAATTATCTGATCCTTTGGGAGCTTGAAAAATAGGCATTAACAGTGTGCATTAGTAGGTTAATTGTTCAATCATAACCTAACGAGCTGCATAACATTTGTCTTTGCCCAAATGTCTAAAACTTGCATCTACCTTCTCAAACTTCCACCGGAAAGATCACTTTAGGAGCTGGTCGAAGAGATAGGTACACCTTTTTGAGATATTCTAAGGGGTAAAAGCACATATTAAAATTTGCAAATATATATTATCCTATTCAGATGAAGCTACAATCACTCTCTTATATTAGCATCTACTCTTATTTCTATATTTTTCCTTTTCCTTTTTAGGATACGAGCACAATTGAACGGAACCAGTTCAAATAATTTTTTTCCCCTTTATTTCTATATTTCATCTGTTTGTTCAGTGTTTGATCTGTATTTAAATAAAATCTAGTGTTTAGAAAATTGTCTTATTTGTATTTAATTTGGTTTTTTTTTTTTTTTTTATGATTGTGATGGAGAAAATGATTGACTTATGAGAACTAGAAAGGCAAAAATTCTCTAGCTTCTAAATAAAGAGGGATGAAGGATTAAAGGGTTGGGGTTTGGTCATCAATATCATAAAATTACTAAATTCATGATTTTAATCATATCATATAAAGAAAAGTACAACTTTAAATGTTAAATTCAAAATGGGAAAAAAAAAAAAAAAGAACCTCTGAAATTGGACTTATCATAACTTTCATCTATCTAGGAATCTAGATTAATTTTTTAGTAATATTTCTTTCTATATATGCCACAAGACAATTGCGAAGAAACTCATCAATCATTTTTTTTTAGCCTTCATTATAATATACTTAATACAATGTATAACACATATTATAGTCTAGGACCTACGTGCTATATTTTACGGATTGCATTTATATATACACATATATAATAAAAACAAGCATTACATATATATAAGCATCTACATATACGTGACTTTATTTATAATATATAATATATTTTTATATATCGTCTAATCTTATATAATAGGGATGAACGAGTAACTCTGTTGTACAAGGTACTCACCTAGACCGTACTCGACCAAGAAGGTACTATGTGGATATTAAGAGTTAGTGAGTACTCGACCGAGGAGGTTCTGTGTGGATATTAAGAGTTAGTGAGTAAGTTCTAAGTATAAAATTTTCGGAATTTGCTCCCATAGGATAAGGTATAGGTATAGGCTTTCCATACCCTATACCTACTCTACAACCTATACACTACTATAGGGTATAGGTTTCTCGGTAACTTGTACCCACCTTATAAAAATTGGGTAAAATAATATTAATTTATTAATAATAAAATAATATTTTTTATTTATATATTTTTTTTTGTTAACATATATATTATTTAAGATAATGATACTTTTTTGTTGTTTTAACTATTTAGTTTTTAGTAATGCCACATTCCTTTTATTATCCTTAATATCTTAACCTAAAAAATATTTTATGTATTATCCAAGAATAATTAAATTAAAAGATAAATCTTTTAATGTATCTCTTATAAATATATTCATTCTTTTATCATTTTTTGTCATTTTCACTTTTACTTTTCCTTCAATTAAAGAAAGTTATAGGTTTTAACTTTCATATATAAATAAATTCCTCATATTATAGAATTTTTGATATTAATAATTACTTTTTTAATTATTTTCCATTAGTTGTTTATTGCAAATATATAAAAATAAAGTAATTTTACATACTGCATGAATTTATATATACTACTATAAACTTGAAACTTAAGAAAGGAAAAAAAATTAAAGGGTTCTGTTACGAACAAAGGACAATCAACATCACAACCAGTTAGGAGACGTCAGCAACCTATTTGGCTTAAGGATTACAACACTTAACAGAAAGTTTTATATGTGATTCGTGTGATTGTAATTCAAAAATCAAACCATAACTACCTAACAGAATCTACTATCAGTACATAGCAACAATTACATAGTTGTAAACAATTGTACGGATTTATACACATGTAATCTATTAATAGAGAAAGCAAAAGAATAAGGGACATCTTTACATCCCTAAAAGTAATGTGTGTTCTGGGAGTGTTGCCGACTCGAACAGGCTTCTTAGTTTCCTGCATCATCACAATAAACCAAACACGAAAATGTTAGTGAATTTATGATAACCTGCAAGTCACGAAGAATACATCTTTAGGGTTAGGTTTTCTTAGCTTTTTGAGAAGACAACGTGAAAGCATTTGTGGCTCTTACAATATTAGGGCATTTCTGTGTATAATACTTTTGTAGTGGGTCGGGCCTTATAGAAAGGTTCTAACATTTTGGTGCTTTCGTCTTTTTCACCATAATATTACATTGCTTTCATTGTTACTTCAATGGCTCCTGAAACAAGATCAAATGCCTAGATAACAGACATGAATTTTTTCAAGAATACACTCCTTGCAATTCAAGACAATATCAAGACTTTAGGGTCTCGGATTGAGCAGTTGGAATTAAATCAGACTCCATCTACTAACTTTCAGACTACTCAGACTTCTCAAGATTCCTCTTCAACAACTCGCAATACTGTTGATTCATTACTTAAAGGAGTTAAATTGGAAATTCCCAAATTTTCTGGTGAAGATGTCTTAGGGTGGGTCTTTAAAGTGGAGCAGTTCTTTGATTTTCATGACATTCACAGGAGCAACGCATTACCATCATCTCTTTTGCATTAGAAGGAGATGCTTTAAATTGGTACAAGTAGATGTAACTGAACAAGCAGTCAAGTTCTTGGACCAAGTTTGTTGATGCTTTGATCAATCATTTTGGACCCTCTACTTATGAGGATGTACAGGGATTGCTTTCCAAATTGGTGCAGACTTCTATCGTCACACACTATCAATCTCAATTTGAGTCACTATCAAATCTCATGGTTAGTCTTTCTGAGTTTTTTCTTTTGATTTGTTCCATTTTTGGTCTCAAACTTGCCATAAGAAGAGAAAGTCGGATTGCAAAACCTAAATGTATGATGGACGTTATTTGGTTGGCTCGTATGCATGAGGATAAGATTAATGATCAACCTCGAACCTATAAACCATACAATGCATTTTCATCTACTTCAGTTCCTACTAACCCTTTGCAACTTTCAAAACCACAAGTTTCTTATAATTCCCAGTCTCATTCCACTAAATTTGTTCTACTAATTAAAGACATTACTCCTAAAGAGATGCAAGTTAGATAGAAGAAAGGTTTTTGCTTTAATTGTGATGAAAAATTCAATAGAAACCATAAATGTAAAGCAAAATTTTTGTTGTTGTTGATTGATGATACTATTGAGGACAATTTCGATACATACAATGAATTGGTAGTTGATCTACCTAAGTCTACGGAGGATAATTCATGTACTCTCGGTTATCATGCACTGAATGGTGAATTTGTTCCACGAACTTTATGTTTTCAAGGCTATATTCATAACAAAGATTTATCAATACTTGTAGACTTAGGAGTACACATAATTTCATTCAAAGTAGGGTAGCCGAACATTTAGGTTTAGTGATACAGGCTTCACCTCAATTTTCAGTCATGATTAGGAAAGGACATAAACTTTCTTATGATGGTATTTCTAAAGATATTGTGGTTCATATTCAAGGCTTGGATTTTGTAGCTTCTTTATATGTGCTGCTAATCCAGGGAGCAGACTTAGTTATAGGGGTTCAATGTCTACAAAAGCTTAGTCTTGTCACTATTGATTACTTTGCTCTAACTATGCAATTTTATCATCAAGAGCATTCAGTAAATTTGGTTGGGGATCAGAATTTGTGTAAAGGACAGATTACTCACCATCAATTTTGTTGACTGTTGCAGACAAACGTAATGGCTACTTGTTTTCAGCTAGTGGCTTAGCCAAGAACTCCATCAGTGATACCCACCACAATATACTATTAGATAGTGTTTTGGGCAAATATCATCATGTTTTTGAGGCCCCATCATCATTGCCTCCTCTATGTCAGGTGCAACATAAGATTCATCTTAAAGAAGGTGCCTTAGCCATTAAGTTTGTCTATACAGGTACCCACATTTTCAAAATGGAGAAATAGAAAGGCAAGTATAGGAGATGCCAAGTCAAGGCATAATTCAATGTAGCACCAGTCCATTTTCTTCACCAGTACTTTTAGTGAAGAAAAAAGATGGTACATAGCGCTTTTGTGTTGACTATAGGGCTTTAAATGAAGCCACCACCAAGGATGAGTTTCCCATCCCAACGATAGATGAATAGATGAATTGTTGGATGAACTACAAGGTGCTACTATATTTTCTAAACTAGATTTGCGTTCTGGTTATCATCAAATCAGAATGTACCCTGGGGATGTGGAGAAAACTGCATTTAGGACTCGTGAGGGCCACTATGAGTTCTTGGTAATGCCTTTCGGCCTCAGTAATGCTCCAGCTACATTCCAATCTATTATGAATTTTATTTTTAAGCCGTACTTAAGGAAATTTGTCATTGTGTTTTTCGATGACATTTTAATCTATAGTACGTCTTTGGAGTTACATATTACACACTTAGATAAGGAATTGTCAATTCTTGCTGAAAATACCATGTCTTTGAAACGTTATAAGTGTGTTTTTGGCCAGTCTTCCATTGAATATTTGGGGCATATTGTGAGGGCCGATAGTGTCAGGTTAGAATCCACTAAATTAGCAGCTATCTAGAATTGGCCACTTCCTTCTTCGATCAAACAGCTCATGGCATTTTTAGGTTTTGACAGGTATTATAGAAACTTTATCAAATCCTATGCAACTATAGCTAGCCCACTGACTGGTCTTTGAAGAAAATGGGTTTCTTTGGAATTCTCAAGCTACTGAAGCCTTTTAGCAACTCAAATCTACTTTGGCCTCTTCTCCATTACTGGTTTTACCAGATTTTATAAAGTAGTTTATAGTTGAGACTGACGCATCAGGGACAAGAATAGGAGCCATGCTTTTACAAAATGATAGACAAATAGCTTTTTTCAGTAAGAAATTACCCCCGCGTCTCTGTAAGGCATTTGTAAATGTTAGAGAATTACATGCAATGGTGGAAGCAGTTCGTAAATGGAGGCAATATCTTTTAGGTTCCCATTTTATCATTCGGATAGATCATCGAAGTATGAAAGAGTTGCTCACTCAAGTAATTTAGACTCCCGAGTAGCATAAGCACTTGACTAAATTGTTGGGCTATGATTATTCTATAGTATATAAGGCAAGCAAAGAGAATGTCATGGCAGATTCGTTATCCAGACAATATGATAGTACTTTTCATTATCTGGCTTTTTCTATGCCACAATTGGCTATTACTGACTAGCTGAAGAGGGAATATACTACATTACCAGCATTTCAAAAACTGTTGACAGACTTAGAGGTTGGTTACTCAGTAAAATGGGATTTACAGTGGAAACATGGTCTTCTTTTTAAGGGGAAGCAGCTATTTTTTGTTCCAACCTCTTCTCTGATTCCCACTTTATTGATTGAATTTCACAGTTTGCCTACAGTTGGTCATTTTGGGGTTCTTAAAACCTATAAAAGATTGGTGCTACAGTTTTACTGGTTAGGTATGAAACATGATGTGGAACTTTTTGTTAAGGCCTGTACTATTTGCCAACAAACAAAGTTAAGTACTCAGCATCCTCTAGGACTCTTACACCCATTACCTATACCTGATCAAATTTGGGAAGACATCTCTATGAATTTTGTCACTTGTCTTCCTAAATCTCGGGGGTTCTCTGTCATGCTGATTTTTGCTGACCGTTTAACTAAATACTGCCATATTGGAGCATTGGATACTCACTTCACAGCCATAAAGTAGCTCAGTTATTTATCTAGATAGTTGTAAAGCTTCATGGTTTTCCAAGAAGCATTGTCAGTGATTGGGATCCTATTTTTCTTAGCAAGTTTTGGCAAGAATTGTTTAGATCGAGTGGCATAAAGCTCTTCACTAGTATTGCTCACCACCCTCATCTGATGGACAGAATGAGGTGCTTAATCGAATGTTACAACAGTATCTACGATGCCTTGCAATGGATAGACCAGATGAATGGGTCAAGTATTTTCCTTAAGCTGAGTTTACTTACAACATTTCTTTTCATGAAGGAGCTTAGAAGACACCCTTTGAGTTAGTATATGGCAGAGCTCCTCCAACTATACCTATGTATTTGAGAGGGACTTCTCCTATTGAGGCTGTGGATTTTGATCTATATACTAAGGAACAACTACTTACTACTCTAAAAGCACGTTTGCTCAAAGCTCAGGACCGGATGAAAGCTCAAGCTGACAGACATAGATTGGATGTTATTTTTCAACAGGAGATTTAGTGTTTGTCAAACTTCATCCTTATAAACAAACCTCTCTAACCGGTGACTATCATAAGCTCTCTAAAAGGTTCTATGGTCCTTAAAAGGTATCCTAGAGGATTGGGGGACACTGCTTACAAGCTGGAATTACCTGAGTATTCTAAGATACATGATGTTTTTCATGTTTCTACTCTTAAAAAAGCTCATGGTTCTATTATTCCTACATTAGATTTACCATTATAAGCTTTTCGGAATAATCCCTTATTGGTGCCTCCTTGTGTCTTGGACACTAGGGTCATTAACTGAAATGTTCAGATGGTGTCTCAAGTTCTCATCCAGTGGTCGGGTGTACCTCAAGAAGATTCTAGCTGGGAAGATTTACAATTTTTCAAGCAACTTTATCCTCATTTTCACCTTGAGGACAAGGTTTTTTTTTCAACAAAGGGAGAAATCTCTTACAAGCTAAGGACAATCAACATCACAATCAATTAGGAGACGTCAGTAACCTATCTAGCTTAAGGATTACAGCACTTAACGGAAAGCTTTTATATGTGATTCATGTAATTGTAATTCAAAAATCAAACCATAACTACCTAACAAAATCTACTATCAGTACATATCAACAATTACATAGTTATAAACAGCTGTATGGATTTGTACACATGTAATCTATTAATAGAGAAAGCAAAATAATAAGGGACATCTTTACATCCCTAAAAGTAGTGTGTGTTCTGGGAGTGTTGCTTACCCGAACAGGCTTTCTTAGTTTCCTGCATCATCACAATAAAGCAAACACGAAAAACGTTAGTGAATTTAGCATAACCTGTAAGTCACGAAGAATACATTTTTAGGGTTAGGTTTTCTTAGCTTTTTGAGAAGACAACGTGAAAGCTTTTGTGGCTCTTACAATGTTAGGGCATTTCTGTGTATAATACTTTTGTAGTGGGTCGGGCCTTGTAGAAAGGTTCTAACAGTTTCATAACAAGATTACCGGTTTCATAGGGTACCCTGTACCTTATAGAATTTATAGGGTTGATGCGAGATACTACCGGATATGTGTTGGATAGAAAAATTAATATCTCGTACCTTACAAGGTATAGTACAGGTAAGGCTTCACATCTTACCGACCTCATACTTGCTTACCCCTATTATATTTTATAACCGATATTTGTATAAAGTTATATATAAGTTAGATATTTAATTATATAAATTATAGTAAATGGTTTGCGATTTAGTTTGAGACTCTGAACTGAACTGTATGGTTCAAATTGAACGAAATCATTTTACATATTTTACAAAAAATCAAACATATTTTTTTCTTTTAATTTTTTTTATTAAAAATTTAATTATTTTTAAATTTTTAAATTTAAATATGTATCATTCATGAGAATGAAATTAGAATAGCCAAATCACGTATCGATTGTTGTGGTGTATTTACAAATAAGATAATATTTATATTTTAACCTCTAATGCTGTGAATATTTTTCCTTCGCCATACTAATTAATTTACTTCTGTTACTTAGTTATTTATTGATTTATATAATTAATTATGTGTTAATTAAAAGTATATAATGGATTAATATTTGCACCTTATATTGGAATAATATATTCTTATTTTTATCAAGTCTAGTAGAGTATTATAGTTCAATATAATTATAATTTTATGATCGATGACATTTCTCCCTTGCTACAATTTTTACATATTTATTTAGGTAAATAATTAAACTCAAATATTATGGTTATATTTGCATTAGTGATGAGAAATATGTAATTCATATTTTTTTAATAATATGTATTTTTATGTTAAGAATAAAAAAGGGTTCAGATCCTTAAATTTGAACGTTTTTTTTTTATTCAAAAAAATTATGAATCAAATCGTATGGTTATGTTTAGATTTAAAAGATAAATCGAACTATAATAACTGTACACATCCCTACAAATATGTTTCATAAAAAAATATTATATAAAAAGAAAAAAAGAAGATAACAAACCAGAAAAAAAAAAAGAGGACGTAGTATGCTAAATGTTAATTCAAAATTTGGCAGAGAAGGAAATGGTGGTTGGATTTAGACTTGTGTGCTAGGCTTGCAAAACAATACACAGTGTAGATGTATTGATCTTGATACAAAGGACTTGAGCCTGGTTTTATTTGGATTTAACTTTCTAAGCTAACGTGATAGGGTTTAGAGAGTTAAGTCCAATCTATTGTGATGATCATAGGAGAATTGTCATGGTAGGCTTGGAGTAAGACCCGTTGGAATTGGCCTACCCAATTCCAACATTTCTCAAATTGGCTAATACATATTACAAATAAAGGCCTTAATAGGCCTGGGTCCACAAAAGAGCCCACTTCTACATCCATCATAAGAATGACTCATTTTAGCTATTGATTGTTTGTCTTATTTGACGGACGACATTGACAGTTTGATTCTTTATAAATATGTCTAGCCCCTACCTTATTTGGATAAGTGAAATCCAGTACAAACGTTGTCGTGCTGCCGGATTTCCACTTTAGCAAATCAAACACTTGATTTACTCAAGAACATACATGGTCTTATAGTATTTAGTGAGGTTGATGGTTTCTAGCTCCCTTACCTATCACAAGTATGTTAGAGCCTACTGAAACTGCCTACTCATCCTTTCTATATAATTCTCTCTTGATCATTATAGTACGTGTTATTTCCCTAGGTCACAAGTAGCATGATAGTCACTCGGCATACATGTGATTGTTGCATCATACCCACACACACAGTTAATGGTGAGTCAGGAAGTTATCTAGCATAGCCACTTTAATACTTGAGTCAAATTATATCATAAGTGCATAGAAGTTGAGAAATAAAGAAGAGATATCAGAGTCACATTATCTCTCCTATGGTGTATATTGAGAGTATTTAAAGGTGTTGATCCTTATAGATATTGTGGGATTACTTAGCGGCAATTTTCAAAGATATCAGGACTAGGCCACAAATCCATGTGTTAACCATGCCACCTAATAGAATCGGTGACAAGGTTCAAGGCCTGCCTACTTACATCACTTACTAAGTTAGCACCACGAACTAGCGGAGTAAGGACTTTTGTGAGGCTTAGGGGTAAGTTGGAATGGATTAGGCTTAGGTCTAATGGGCTAGACAAGGGGTCGAATTGGGTCTAGGAAGTCCATGATCAGTTTTGATGGTATTCCAAATGACCTCCTTCTTGCGTGAAAAAAGCCTATGAAAGTTGAACTAAAAGAGGCCCATAATCTGAATAAGGAGTTGACGCAACATGCCTGGGTCAAGTGATAGTATTTAGCTTGGTTTATTTTAGTCTTATTGAGGGTAGTGTTATGTATCCTTTATTCTCTCTTTAAACATTCTTGTACACAGCTTTGGATGCCAATTATGTTGTATGTAATAGATCACAAAAATCAATGATTTGTTTTTTTTTTTCTAACTATTATTTTTTTCTTTGGCATTATTCCACACATTATGGTGTTTGTGCTATAAAGAGTTGACTCAAGTCACTCCTTAGTGTCCCCTTTGGGTAAATGGACTAATCAAATAGGTTGGTCTATTCTCTTTGGCTTGACATGACCAAGTCATTTGAAGGGATAGGCTTTTGTTTTCATGCTCTAGGGATCATACCCCATACTGGTTTTGTGCTCAAGATTTGTGTCATGCAATCATGGTAGGTCCAGGATTCATTCCATGACATGTATATCTCTTCTAACATGGAAGTTTCATCCTTAATCGATGGATTCAAGCCATATCTAAACCGAAGGTTGGGGTTTAACGATGGATGATCTTTAAAAGATTCGATAGAATGCTAGATCAATCATACTAGGACCACAGTTACACATTGTCTTCACAACACAAAGTCATATGTCGTGTTCAGAACACATAAACATTTTCAAATAACAAAATACTTCAAATATGTATACAATTCTGTGATTTCCAATTTTATAAATGTTCATTAAAATATTTATTTAGTATTTAACTTATATATCAATATCATATGTATGTATTTCCAATAATGAATTATTGATTTAACATCTATATTGTTTCGATGATTGCGAGGTGTTCAGAGTTTCATAATGTATTTGTAATAGTATATGGTAAAAATTTTAGAAAGTGAAATTGCATTTTGCTCCCATATATTATATGGCCAGATTATATATAATAAAATATGATATAATGTGATGGGTTAATTATATCTACCTATAAGAGTTAAAGCCGATAGGTCTAAATAAGGGCAACAACTATGGGCCTAAGATTGAAATAATAAGATGTCCAGCATCAGCAGGAAAGAAAATTCGGTGGTCATTTCCGAACTATGATAACGACAAGCTGGTAACGTAAAATAATTGAAGGGTTGGTTGTTGTAGATTTTGCCCTAACTCCATGAAGGGAAAAGGTCAAAAAAAAAAAAATGGAAAGAAAGAAAGAAAAAAGAAAAAAAAAAAGAAATATTATTTGCATGGAGTAACTTGTTATGTGAAATTAATATATGAGGGACCAATATGACCCATGGGTGGTTGGCTAGAAGACAGCTTTTTCTGCGAAGGAAGGTGGCTGGCTTTTTGGTTGGTATCTATGTATTTGTTGCAATGGTGCTTTCATATTGCTCCAATTATATGAAAGTGTTGCAATAAGTTATACAGTAGATTTGTCGTCATCCTTCAACCAATCTCCGTCTTTTTGCCAGTAGAGAGTTAGTCATTCTTATCAACTGAGGGTAAGTGTGTCTCGTAAAATATAAACTATTAGTCCAATACAAATAGATATCCAAACTTTTCAAAGAATGATTTCATCTCTATATAATTTTAAAGCTATATATATATATATATAAAACTCCAAATGATGGCTAGAAAGAGGGAAAATGGAAAAATTTTTTGGTTTTAAAAAAATTAAGGATATATATTCATATTTTGTAATGTTTTTGGGGGGGGGGGGGGGGGGGGGGCGGTGGGGGGTGAAGGTGAACTTCTTTTTATGAGAGTTTGGAAACAATAAATTAGTACTGTTTTTAGCAATCTAATACGAAGTATAAATCAACAGAAAGAAATGGAAATAATAAGCTAAAAAAACAGAAAGAAAAAGAGATGAAAGAGAAGAGAGATTATATTTTTTGTTTGGATTGTTAGAATGGAAATGGAAAAAAAATAAAATGATACATTACCATAGATAGTTCAAAATATCCAAACTTTTTAAATTTTAACTTTGTTTTTAAGGGTATTTCTATAATTTTAAGTTGTTTTCCCTTTATTTACATCATTTTCTACTAGAAAATGGAGAAAAATTAATATGCATCAAATTTCCACCAATTTGTTCGAATTTGCATTCTTTTCCTTCTTATTTTAACAACCCAAACATCATTTTTCTACTGACTTCCGCTGGGATATGTGGTTTTCATCCTTATCAAACGCAGTGTTAAGTGTATAAATAATGATATCTTCTTCCTTTTCTTTTTATATATGTAAATGCCATATCTAAATGTTTATGATGATATAGATTCGCCTACTATATTTAATAATATGAAAGTGGTCTTATATTACTCGAAACACATGTGTGTGTAGTGTTGAAACATTGAATTATAAAGTTTTGTATTTTCTTTATTTGTTTATATCCATTGTGGGCTGTTTTTATATATATGCGAATATGTATTATATTCTTTGTTCTGGTTATCGAGAACTCTTTTCACGTTTCGTCGTCATTGTGTCACGTATAGGTGACCACAACTTCTATGGAACTATTCCATGAGGTAAGATTGGTCAATCCATCAACCTTGCTTCTTTCATGTTTGGATCAAATTGGCATTGTTTTCATACGCCATAATTATCCATAATGTTTAATAAATACAGTGTGGTGTGTAAGCATCTATAGATGAATTTCCCATTTAACTTAATACATTCTTTAAGGGGAAGAAATATTATGTATTATACATGACATGAAACTATCAAGATACGGCCAGATGAGTTATAATAAGGTATTTAACTCATCTAATTTGATAATGCACCTATAGGATTTTGAGATAGTATGAATCTAGCTTCAAAACCCTATTGCTTTGCGTGGCTTCTAGGACTAAAGTTGATCCTAGTTAAAAACTTAAACTTGATGAAATATAATAAGATAATAAAATGTCAATGCATACAATATATACAAATAGTAGATAAAACATAATAAGATAATTATCAATTAATGTATCTAAAGAACCCTAATGATTGAAAGCTTACTATCTCTCTCACATAATATAATCACCCTTATAGTCTCATAGTCTATCACTTCCCTATCTCATAGTCATCCCTAAACATAGACAAAATCCGGTTCTGACCCTTCAATAAGATCAAATCGCCATCCATGGGTCGACTCATCAACTTAACCCAACCATACTAGTCATGACTCACCAGAGACCCAATAGGTAGCTAGGTTATCAACGGCTTAACCCCTTACCTATTAACCCAGCAGATTGGTCTAGGTCGACTCATTAAAAAATAAAAGCAAATAAAAATAAATATAAATAAAGATTTAAACTATTTTAACATGAATAGTGAAAATATATCATTATTCGCAATATTAAATGAGTTGTTGTTAGTATCATAAGTAATTAATTTGATTAAAAGGGTGTATGATTTCATTTCTATAGACTTATGACCAAATAATCTTTCTTCTTCTTAATAATGCGAGGCTCATTATCACTTTGTAGACATTGTTTTATGTCTTAAGTGTTTTCAAGTCCCACATTGTTAACTTCACAAGTAATATTGGATATGCTTGTGTACCAATAAATGGATATCTTCAACAATTCTTCCAACATATCAGTTAGAGACTATTATTCTTGGGCCTAATTTTATTTTAAGCTAAAAATTTATCCAAGTTATTTTTAAATTTGTTGTGTAAATTTATCTTTATTTTACTTTTTCATTTCTAATTTTATCTTTAAAAAAATTAATAAGGTAATTATTTTTAAATTATGTTAGTTTAACAAAATTATTAGCCGGTTCAATAGGCTACCCCTAATCAGATCTGTGACTCGGTAGCTGAGCTAGTTTTGGGCTAATTCAAGCCTATGTCGATGTCTAGTCAACTCTGTTACTACCACTCTCTCTTAAGGTGAAAATTTAAGGAGTTCTTAGCTTTTAATAACGTACTCCATTAAGAGTGTGGTACAATTTCTTATGCATTAGACCCTTAATGAAGAGTGTTATTAAGAATAGATAGACTAGGAGTCTACCCATCTTATATCGTCTCACCCCTCTAGATGCAAACCAATGAGTTATTGTAAGGTATGCTACCTATCCAACCAGACAATTATCCTATAACATAACTTTGTATAAAATTATAGATGGGATTTATGTCCGACCACACATCGCTCGGTTTCTTCTGTACGCACTAAATATCGGGAAAAAGTATGGCTTGAGGGCGAGTTGCAACTTGTAGGTCTGCTAATTATTACTTGCACCAAGGAATTGTACGGGAGTGTAGCCATGAGCTAAAATAGGCATAGATCACGACATTATTTCTATTTTGCTTTCCTTATACGTTTCCTAGCGTTGATAGAATGTTGCATCTTTCGATGAGATCGAGATTCCATAACTGTGGAGAAAAATCATTCCTGAAAATTTGGCAAGCCAATTAAACAAGCAAAAGCCCTTAGAAAATGAGACCAACGACCTTAAATTTTCCATGTGGTAGGAGTGTCGGTATACTCGCCTTACTAATTTCGATTCCTAGGAAGATGTCTCTTTCAAAGCTTAAACTAAAAGTGTAAACATATGTTTTAAAGTGTATCAATCAAGGATTTTTCAAATCCCACTGGAAACCCTTTATTTATATTTAATTATTCTAATCCGATTAGTTGGAATAATAAAAGTTTAACTATGCAATTGCTAACGTTGCACTTGCATGATTTTAATTTATTATTAGGCATGCTTAATCAAGTATTATGGATATATACATGTTAATAAAAAATAGTAAGACATCTCTCTGGATCCGGTCTAAACCGAGACCCAGGGAGAACCGGCCATGGAGGATCAAGCGGGTAGGACCCACCTTGCGGATCCTCCGAGTTGACGGGTCCAATCCGGATTCATCTGAGGACCCGTGGACCCAACACGAGGGTTCATCTGATTTTTTGTTAAAAACAAAGAAAAAAGTTATTTAGCTTGTGACCCGTCCTGTGAATCAATCCCGCCACCCCCACGAGATGGTTCTGGGTCCATATTTTTTGGACCCTAAGTCGGTGGATCGTGTCTCGGTTTGGACCTAACTTTGGACTTGGGAGATGATTATGATCGTGAAAAAAGGGATATATATATATATATATCCAATCCCAGGGTCGTGCGCACCAAGTCGACGTGGTCTCGCAGAGAAATCAGCAATGCACCTTGAATGATTAGACCATGCGACAAAAATCCTCATATGGCGACTATGATAATACCGTTTTGTGCATGTGGTGCACCATCCCCCCCCTGTCATTTTCAGACACAGACCGGGTTTTTCAGTCAAGGTTCCGTCAGCGGACTTCCCGTGTTTGATTGATGTAAGGATGGGCTTATTAAAACATCTTTCGGTTTATTACGGATGAATTTCACGTTTGATATCCCACTTTGTTGATTGAAAGGAAAAAAAAAAAAAGAAAAAACCACCTATTAGTCTTATAATAAGATATAATCAAATGTAAATAATATTGAATAAATACTAAAAAGGTACTTTATTTAACATGCATGTTGAAAACACAAATTTGTTGTTTTTTCTTATAAAGATTAAAAAAAAAAAAAAAAAAAAAAAACCTCTTATGTATCCTAATCCCACTCTCTATTGTCAAAATTAGAACCCCCTTTATTATCATCTGCCATGGGATAAGGTTTTATCATGTTTATAGACATATCAAGGTTGTTCCTGGCTTATTATCTTAAAAAAATAATCATCATTAATATCACACTATCAAAACAATCAAGTTGCATCTCTTGCACATGGCAATATGCCTTCTGCATATTCAAGCCACTTTGTTCGACAGGAATAAACACACCCCTAGTCAATCTTTCCATGATATAGTGCCATCTTTCTTTAATAAAATCTTTAAAATTGAAAACTTGTGAGGCCATGACAAAAGAATCATTCAAATAGCATAGCTTGCTACTATTAACTCGGGTAAACCCATAAACATCTATCCTAACTTCAAATCAATCACACTAAAAGGGAACAAAGTAATCTACTTTAGTATCTTTTGGATGGCTCCTAAACAAAGATCTTGTTTAATAGTGTTCAAATTCCTTAAAGATGTAAAATATGGGTCCATGATGTTACATATCTCCACTATTTTGAGTTTTACATTTTGCATCATATTCTTTTATATTACATCTATAACTATTAATGAAATATCCTTTATATCTTTTGCCACAATGTTATGACCTTTTGATAACCACATAATCATAAAAGTAATTTGTTGTTTTTCAACTTCATCTTGAAAACACTTAATAAAATTTCTATTACCGTTTCTTGATATTTTCTATTGTGTTTTTACCTTAACCATCTAACAATTCTTGGTGTTCTCTACATAAGTAAAATTTTAATTTTTTAAGTTCTTTTACATATATTAATTAATAAAGTAACAACTAATAATTTTTTTGAAAAAATTATTTTATTTGATATGCATTCAAACTTGTTCATATCCACAATTAAACAAGATGCATCGATATATTTGTGCCTAGGAAACATCATCTAGAGAAATTGCATTACCTTTTTTTTTTTTTTTTTAACTCCCTAAGGATGACCCATCCCTATAAAAAATAGCAAAATACAAATTACTCATTTTGTTTCATTACTTTTTTAGCCCGATTGAATTGACATCCTTTATAATCTCATCTTCGTACCATCATACATGTATCTTGTACAAAATATTAAGTACTTTTTTATTATGAACAAACCCTTTTAGCTTATATAAATACCTCTCAATGAAGTACATCCAATAAAAATGCACTAGTATACCAAGTCAAATTTCATAAACCAAATGAACAAATGTAAATGTACTGTTATATATATATAAACTTAGTTTAAACATTCTTTCACTCCCTCTCTTTTTTATCAAGTGCACAAATCTTAAATCCAGTTTGCATAAGAGTATCTATAAAATCAGTACTTCTAAAACCGCTTGCCAAACTCGTGTGTACATCTTGTGGGTTTTAATCCTAGTGTTTGCTAGTATCCAACTAATGAGCTCTGGTTTATCCTAATTTACTTACATAATTAGCGAAATGTTTAGATTTTATGTTTGTGATGTCGATCCAATTGAGAGTTTAAGCATGTGCCTTGAGCTTTTGCGTATGGGCATCGGCTGATACTAAAGCCACATAACTCATCCAAAAAAGTTATGGTTTACACAATTCTTTTAGCTCATCTCTATTGTTTCATTTAATTTTGGAGTTCAAATGTGAAGTTTTTTACTATAACAATTTAATCTTCGGTAAATTTGTGTTCAATGTATAGATAAAATTCTGGTAGCTTTAAATTTTGAAATCAATTTTACGAAGTCATTTTTATCTAATATTAAAGACACCATCATAAAGTGTGAAAAAAAAATTCTATGACAACAAATTATTTTTCCTCTTACCTATAAGCAATGAATGATAATATAATAAATTAAAATAATAACAAAAAACATAATTTAACATGAAAACCCCAATTGAGGGAAAATCTATAGAACCACAATACAAAAAAACTTCCACAATCAACAAATAATTGAATTACAATAATGTTTTTCTTCACTAGTAGTATTAGTGGATAACTAAATTCTCATCAAAACGATGGATATTGATAGAATCACAAAACTAATTAATTCATGAAAACATGAAAAACAACTATTCAATCTAGACAATTGAAAATGATTGGCAAGGAATAGAAATAATCATCTTCTAGTGCTCTATACTACAAATTCAATGGAAGAAGTTTCATTACAATTAGGATTCTATAAGCCATCCAATTGTAGACTTGAAGTTGCTTTACCAAAATTGATTTTCTTTCAATTTTGTAAGATGATTTCCTTCTCATCAGTTCTACATCTCCATTCTGTTGCATCAGGATGGATTTTTCTAACCTCAAATTGTATCCTAATAATCTCCTCTCTTAAAAGCGAGTTTTTTTAATGGGCTTAGGTCTTACTCCACTCAAGTGTAAACCTTGCAATCTTATCAAAAAGTTTGTTAAAACGACTTCTCATTTTGTGAGTGATATGTTGTCCATCTGCTCATCTTATATCCTGGCTTTCACACATGAGTCACTACTACAAAGCTCTTCTTTACTAATAGATGAGCCGACAATGGAAGTTTCCTAACTAAACCATCAGCTCTAATACCACTTACTAATGAAAAGATGAAGCTTCAAAAGATATATATATATATATATATATATATATACAAATGGACCTTATGAAGGAAAGTACTAATGGACTTGACTCGATATATAACTTAAAACCTTAAAATAATATGTTAATTTGTTTTCCTTCGTATAAATCTTTCACATAGTCTGCATATTTCTCATACAGGATATTTTTAAACCGATACTTGTATCCTAATAATTGAAGGAATACACCAAAATTAAACTACCCAATTTCAGTAGTATTAGATAAAATGGCTTCATAAAATTGATTTTTCATGCATAAAATCCATGCGTTAATTTTCTTTTTCTTTTTTTCATTCCTGTTTATCTATTCCAATCATGTCCATCAATTCACAACATATATATTCATAATGTGATCTAACAAATTTCTTCATCTATAGAGTATTTGTATCATTTCCAAATGTATGCTTCATTGATGTACTTTTTAAATGGGAAAAATGCAAATAACCCTTCCTAAATTTTAATATCAATGCAGATATACCCATGAACTTACAAATGTTGCTAATAACCTTCTTAAAATTTTGATAAATTGGTAAGTGATCCTTCGAAAAATGAAAATGAACAATCTAAACCTTATCCTTAATGCCTAAACAATTTTCAAACTTATCTAAGTATATTTTAACATCCCCTAAATTATGATTTCAACATGTTTTTTGATTAAGCTAAAAAAATCAAATGTTATTTATATTACCAATTCATCAACACTTTAGGGATTGATGATAACATTTGAAAGTTTGTGGGGCACATTTACACGTATGAAAAAATTTAGGGGATTTCTTATAATGAATTTTTTAATCTCAAGTGATCTTGAGACACGTTGACTATAAGATCTTTTACTAGAGAAAGATACATCGATGGCACAGTTGTGAAACTCACTATTATATATAAAGGATTGGAACTAATGGAATCATTAGAGTTATATAGAAACCATATAATTATAATATTATAGAACCATATATTTAAACTCATATTTTATCAAAAGTTTACAATCAAATTATTTTACATATATCTTAGTTAAAGAAAATCACGTAAAATCATATATTTATAAAATCATATGAGTCCAGTTATGATATTAACAACTATGTTAATGATTATAATTTTCATTTTGTTAGTTGTATGCATACAAATGTGATTTTAAGAATATAATCGCATATACCATCCCAGTTCATTAGATAAAAAAAATTAACCTCCATGATACATTTTTACTTTTCATGGAAAAAGTAAAAATAAAATAATTAAACTGTATAATTTTATAAAATATACTTACAAGGTTGAACACATTATAATTATTGATAGGGCAAATTAGCATGGAACAAACTGTCCTCAAGCAACAACAAATATATAATCTAATCATTGGATTAATAACTTAATCAATCATTGTTATTACTATTTGGGGAATGGGACAAGAGAAAGATTAAAGTCGGAAAATATAAAGCGGAGGTACGAGATTCTATTTATGGTGAAGATCCCACTCAAAGTAAAGAGATATCTTCCTTCAACTAAACCCTGACCACCCATCGCCCTCTTTCATCTCGATATTAAAAGTGGATTCACATTCAAATGGCACTTCGAGAAATAAATGCAGCGCATCAACACGTATACTTTCTGAGTTGGACATGAACGTTACTTGCTTTTCTCTGTACCCTAATAATAGTGACCCTCCACAAATTTTTGTTGGCCTTTTGCAAGGTCGGCGACCTATTCTACAGTGTATCCTTCACTCTCTTTTTTCTTTTCCTTTTTTTTTATTCTTTCCTTTTATGTAGATATAATCATTAACCATCATCATCAATTATATAAATCGTAAAAAATTGATGTTGTAGAGAGTAAATTGGTTATATTGCAATATTAAACAAAGTTCATTATTAAATTAGTCTCGATTTTTTCTAATTTAATAAGATTTAGTAAATTGGATTAATGGCACACTCATTATGATAAGCTTAAAATGAGAAAGTCTTATCACATTTGTTAGATCATCATCATCATCTTGATCATCAAGTGCTAACACCAAGTTCAAAAAATTTATAACTCTCAAAGTCAAATAAGGTATAAATTAATAAGCCGAGGGATTATAAATTGCGGCACAATAGACATATGTAAACATCGGGACTTCAATTATATAGAGCTTCAGGTACCCAAATTTTTCATAGAAACATAAGCCAAAGAGTAACAACCATTAACTCCTGGGTTTAATATGTGGATTTGTTTCGGCAATCGCGAAATGCCAATAGTTTATTAGAATGTATATGGAGTGTTTTCTATTTTTTTTGTTTTTATTTTTTGATTTTATGGCCTGATGTGGTGCGAGTCTAGTTATATAGTTGAAATAATACCTGAATGCATTCTATGGTAATACGTTCAATCGTTCACTTACTCCTCTTTAATAATAATAATAATAATAATGGAAAATGTTAAATTTGGTATTCAAACTTTGCACAAAAATTTAATTTATTAAATTTTGAAGCGGTCAATTTAATATTCAATCAAAGTTTTTGTGTCTATTTTTTCTATCTCACTAATAATGTTTCTCTATTTTTCTAATGTGAAAGAAACATTTATTTCAGGGTTAAATGATGTTAGGAATATTTGTTAAAAATTTAATGATGTACTAACTTTTCTACGGCAAACAAAGAAAATTTTGTTAAGGATATAGTAAAAATAGTTATAAAAAGTTTGATTGGATATTAAATTGACCACTTTAATATTTAGGTATTAAATTAATAACAACAACAACAAAAGAAAATGGATAAAAAATTCATATTCACACACACACAAATAAATTCTAGGAAACTTATTAAAATGTCAAATAAAATCAATTTCACAATTTTCATGCATTTTTCAGTAATGCATGTAATTAAAGTTGAAAAACTTGGGAGTATTGCAAAACATAGTTATTTTAGAAGATATCAGTTCTATTACTATGCAAGCACTTCATTATTACTTACACATAACAATGTATATATGTAGTGTATAATATAAAATAGTTATTATAAATATATAAAATTATTGAGAAGAAACATATATTAGTATCTTAAACAAGTGACCAAAATATTAATCAATATATTCAAATATTTTATGTGTCAACTGGGGATTGGAAAGGAGTACATGGAGTGGCGTGTTAGGCAAGAGGCAAGGGTCTCGAGACAAAGGAGAGAAGATCAAGATCAATTATATGCAACAATTGAATTAGGTGAAATGAAGATGAGGTGAGTAAATAGAGTGGTGGGTCCTTGTCTTCTTGATTCCAACACAATTGGGATAGATATAGATGAGTATGAAAGTGAAAAGAGAGAAAGAAATAAAAAAAAAAAAAAAAAAAAAAAAAACATTTTTTTTTGGTGTTTTCTTGACTATGCGTTGACGTCCCTTTCTCCCAACAAAAAATTTTTTTTCTCACAAGGCTCACGTTATTATAGCTTTCTTCCACTGCAACTGGGACAAGGAGGAGTCAGATTGGTTGTTTTTATGTGGTATTTGGCTGGTGCATGTTACTTGCTTCCACACCTTGAGAATATTCTTCTCTTGCATTTATTTCCATTAGGCTTCTTTTCCCACTAACATTTTTTTCTCTTCTTAATAAAGGTTGAATTCACATTTCCTAAAAGCAGTAAAGGGCGGCTAAAAAATTAATTAAAGTCCGGAAAAGTAATAATATGATCAAAAGGTCATTGAAAGTTTCCTTTAGAATAGCTATTAATAACTATAAAAAATATACAATGGAACCTTGGACAGATCATTACCATTAGCCAAGTAAGGTGGATCTCTCTCTCTCTCTCTGTTTTTTTTTTTTTTTTCCTTTTCTTGTTAACCACATCCTTTTATTAGAAAAACAAGTTTTTGCCAAATGTTTAATTTTTGTGGATTAGAAGTTTTTATGTGAACTCGACTATAACAAACACGTTTTTTTTTTTTTTTCCTAAATAAGAGATATGTTAATGAATATCTCATGAACATCAGTCAAATCTTTGGGAAAAAAAAGGCTGCTTATACATTTTTTTGCCCTCCAAAGCTGTTTATAACTTGATATGTATTTTTTATAAACATAATTAGTTTACAAAATATATAATATGTTGTATTGAATCTCTTCCACAGCCCCATAACAAGAAGAGTTTGCATGCATAAGATTTTACAACTATGAATTATTGGGCATAATTTTATGCTTCTGTACACTATTAACATAAACAAGCAATTTTTGTAATTCAAATAATAATTGACGGTCCAATAGGAAATTGCTGTTTCTTAAGGAAATTTTAGAATATAAAATTAAAAATTGGCATGCTAATCTTGAGAAACCTGTATTTCATGATTATGGTTTTAAAGTTTCCTCCGAGAAATATGTACTTATAACGACATTGATATTATTGTCTCTCTTTTTTTTTTTTTTTTTTTTCCCTTTGATGATACAGGATTAGCATAAAAATTGGAAAATTGATGACTTAAGTACGACTACCTGATTTGAAGCAAATAATACTCATAATCTCCTGATAATTCTAGAATAAGTCATTTTCTTTTTGTTGTTGCTCTAAAACAAAAGTTTGAGAGATAAAAAATCCAAGTAATCTTCATCTTGCAAACCCTATGTAAATTTTGCTAATAGATTAGCTGTTGATTTTCCTTTGTTGGCAATTTGAGTGACATAGATGTTGATCAAATGGGCGGAACTCTTCTGTACAAGCATATATAAAAAGAGGTTTTCTAGAGATAATCATTGTAAGAATCATGAGCCTTCTAAAACCCATAATTTATAGACCTTTTCCATCCCTTATAACCCCACCGTTTTAACTTACATTCATTGTGTGTGGTTGTAATATGCATCAGTTGCATTCGGTTTAAGTATAGCCCAATTATCTTATGAAAATTTAAGAAATTGGACATTTAAAGATGAAAGAATAGTGATATATTTTTCTTACGATAAAGTGACCAAAATTTTGTTTGCCTTCAATCCAATAATTTGATACATTTGACGTAAGTTTTGCCATTTGTTAAAAATGTTCTTCTTGCAGTCATCCACTCGTGAATGAATACATACAAGGCAAACTATTGCCGAAAGAAAGTATAATTTTTGTAAATTAGCAGAAATCGGTAGTCCACTCCTAAAAACATTCCAGATAAGAAGCTTAGCATTGGGAGGGAGGTGTCATGACTGGATCTAGTCCACTTTAACTTTGGATGGAGATGTTATTAACATTATTTATTACTGTAGTAACCAACTTCAAATAATCATTTTATAGTAAAACTCATTAGTTCTAAGACTTATAACTTAATGTTAATACTTCTTATTTGATAAAATGTGTTTGATTGGTGAAGTATGGCTTAATTGTAATGATTGGCATAATATGGTTTAGAAAACTATAAAATGAAAATCTCTATGTTGGATTTGAGCCAAGTATAATTGACCAAAGGCCAATAGAGATAAGAGATAACTGATTGAGGCAAAGTATCGGTTGAATTACATACCGATCAAATTGATAAATGAGAGGTAGTCAATCAAGATTTTCTATTTAGAATATTGGAAGTAGAAGTTCTAACCTTAATTTCAATTCCTCAGCTTTTAGGTAACAATTGAGTGTCAATCCTTGTTGATTGATTATGATATACTTTAATCTTCTCTTCTTCTTTTTTCCATTTTTTCCTTTTTATTTTTCCCCTTTAACCCATTTGGATGTATTATTTTGGATTCACTAGTAAATTCAATTAAATTATCAACTTTAAATTAGATTTCTTATATTTATATTATAGGGATGGAATTTTATTCTCAATTAATTTTACAGGCTTATAGCCCTGTCTTTATCAATTAGGGAAAAAAGAAGAAGAAGAAAATAAAAACTAACATGCTTCCCAATTTTTTTAGCAAATCATAAGGGAATTCCTTTTTTTTTTTTTTTTTGGTTTTGAAGAAACAAAATTGTTTTTGAAACTCCAAATGCTTTTCCAATAAAAATTAATAAGAAATATTACAAATTGCACTCTTAAAATTTAAATTAGTATGGATGTATTTTGAATTTTCAAATATCATAAAATAACTTAATTAAATTTTGATAAATTCTTGATATAATGGATATTTGATTTTTTTTTTTTAGTTCAATAAAAAGGCACTAAAATTCAAAATTTATAGACATTAACGTATATTTCAATAAGGTTAAAAGTATTTTTACATCAATAAACTAAAGTCTTAAGAATTGTTTCATTTTTAAGGTTACTTGTTAAAACATCAAAATTTATGGGAGGCTTGTAATATTTCAAAAGTATTTATTTAAGAGAGTTATTACTAGGGATGCAACCGGGACAAGTTTGGGATGGGTCATATAAGATCCAAACCCAACCCGCTTCCCAATAGGGTTTTCTAATCCCGCCTCGCGATCCTATAGGGTTTTCTTTTTAATACCCAAACCCGCCCCTGTAAGGTTTTGACCTTGATCCGCCCTGCCCTGCAACTCGCTTAATTTTTTTTCCTCTTCTCAACACTTAGTTAAATTACAATTTTTAACGATAATTTTATCCTATAGGAGCACATTAGTTAGTTATAACCATGCTTGAACGAATTTTACAAGATATGCCACAACTTTATTAAGAAATATAAAGGTTTAAAACTATCATAAGAAGATTTTCAAATGTAGATGAAAAGATATTACTTTACTTACATAAATATACATAATACATATGTAGGAACCGTACCTTGTGAAGACTCAAGATTAGAAAAACATGTTTTCAAAACAAATTAACAACTTACCAACACTTTATTCACTCTCCAACAATAACTCAAAAAAACCAATCTTCCAACACACTCATTTCTAATTTTCTACTTGTCTTCAAAATACATTAATGACAAAAGCAAATACAATACATCATCAAATGAACCATTAAATAATAAACATAAACTCGAAGCTCGGTCCACCATAGTAACCAAAATAAACAATGCATCAACATCACCGGATCAACCAAAATAAATTAATAGCATAATTATGAAGTCATCATCAATCATTATCTTCATTTGTCATCTTCATTATTGTATTCCACTTCTTAACCCCCTTCTTCAGGTTCTTCAAATTCAAGTATCTCTATACCTACAAAATTAAAAGAATAAAAGGGAAAGAAAATAACTTCATGACATATATTAGAAAAATGCATGGTAAAAAGAAATTTCAACAATAAATTAAACAATCTCATACCAATTCCAGAATTTAACAGCCAACTTTGAGTATACATCAATGCTTCTATTGTACTTGGATTAAAATGACAAAAAAGGCAGAGAACTTGAGAGAGAGAAGGAGAGACCGAGAGAGACTGAGACAGAAAACACAGAGAGAGAAAGAGAGAGAGAGAGGAGAGAGAGAGAGAGAGAGAGAGAGAGAAATTGACAAGACTAGAGAGGGAGAAATTGATAAGACCTTACTGCAGATTGCAGTTGTATTGTATAATTATGATTTAAAAATTTTTGACTTAATTTTTAAATTATTTATATTATGACGGGTTCGGATTACCCATCGGGTTTTTTTAATAACCCAAACCCACCCCAAAACCCCATAGGGTCAGCAAGTAATTTTTAAAATCTGTCCCGCGACCTTATAGGATCAGATCCTATAGAGTTTTTAACTGTTCAGATGAATCGGGTATCCTATAATGATCCGTCTCAGTTGCATTCCTGGTTATTACAATTTTTCCATAATAATAATAATATAACAACAATAACCAAGAGAGCAAGAGGAATGACTCAAAATTGGGAAACAGCAAAATGGGTGTGGAAATAACAATCCTGTTTTCTTTCTAAACAAAGCAACCAAAAAGTGAAGTTCAACCTCCTTCACATTCACTGTTTCTTTCATTATCTCTCTATCTCGCTCTCTCTCTTTTTCTCTTCACTTCCCTTCCTCTTTCCATCTCTCTCTCTCTCCTCCTGTCCCTCAAAAACACACACACACACACACACACAGACAAGAACTTACTTAACTGAATTTCTTCCATGGAGTTTGCTTAAACCCACAAAATTTCCACCACCTTTCCACTTCCCATTCCCACTAATCTAACTGGGTATGCATGAAACTGACTTAGTCACTTCAAAATCTTCCCTCCCCTCTAAAAAAGCCTTCCTTAAATTTACAAAGCCAGCACCTTTTTTAACTCACTTGTGTAAAAATCCAACCTTTATCTCCAGTTTCAAACTTTTACTTAATTGTGTCCTTGTAACTTGAAACAAATGACTGAAATTTAAAGTGTTTAATGTGGGTTTTGCAATCTGGGTCTTCAACCTTTACTTGTTTCGTCTAGGATTTTCATCAAAACCAGGTTTTTGTTTGATTACTAGCTACCTCAAGTTTTTTTAGTGCTCGAGGAAGGGCAAAAGGAGACACTTTTCTCTTGTGGAATTGATCAGTGAGACATTAACTGGCTAGTGAATTTTTAGTTTGGTTCAATGTGTTAGCAATTTAATGTTGTCTCTAGTTCATAGTTCACTGTCTTGAAGGAATTGTAGGAAATTTTATCACATGCTTTTCATATATTGATGTGAGTTTTATGTTTAAGAATTTTTATTTACTTATTTTTAGTTACATTTAGAGAGTTAGTCAGTGGTAGTGGTTGATTTTTTAATGGAGTCCTGGGGTTACGTATCCGAGGGGAGGAGTTTCATTCAGAATGAATCTTTATCTCCTTCGGATTTGCCTACTAGAAGCAAAAATGCATTCATGAATTGGGAATGGAGAAATCAGCCTAGTTTTAGTAATAATAACCTTTTAGTCCCTGATCAAGGGGCTCAGATGCAGCCGGGGTTCGGGGAATTAGATTCTCTAGAGATCAGTAGGAGACATAACCCGTATAGCGTGAATGGCCAAGTCTTTGGGGATAAAATCGATGGTGGAAGAAACACAAACCAGATTATGGCCACTTTAAATGCTTTCTCTAGAGAGGATGATGACTCTGTTTCGAAGTTCTCTAGCTGCGTGGTGGATTCAAAAAATCGTGATTCATCCCTTATTGACTTGAAATTAGGGAGATTTGGTGATGTTAGGGACTCACAGAATTCTAAATTATCCGCTAGAGCCCCTTTTCTACTGCCAATGGATTCGTGTGCTCCTGCTAAGAGAGTTCGCGCAGGCGGGGTGAATAATCAGATTGCTTATTGCCAAGTTTATGGCTGTAACAAAGATCTTAGTTCATCAAAGGACTACCACAAGAGACATAAAGTTTGCGAGATTCACTCAAAGACGTCAAAAGTGATTGTTAATGGAATCGAGCAGAGATTTTGCCAGCAGTGTAGCAGGTTTGTCTCGTCTCTTCCCTTAAGACTGTTGCTTTGTTCTTAATTTGGGTAGCCGACTTAAACATTTTTGTTTTCCTTTTCAGTTTCACATGGAATTAGATATGCATTAGGTTGTAAATCAGAACTTCCATGTTTCATTTATTGATTTGTCGACTATCTTCTTCAGTAGTATGTACTAGTTTGGTTTCGAAAATCCTTATATAGCTGTGAATTTTTCCCCCTTCCCTCTTTGTTTTGGCTTCCAGACTCTTGGCTGGTACACCTACTTTCTGGTGCATATCTTTAAGTAATACCAGTTAGAGGGTCTCTTGCCTGTAAGGATTAAATGCTCATCGCATTTACGGCCCAAGTGTGGGATTTTAAACATGTATTTTCCCAGATTTTGCAGACAAGATTCTTTTCTGTATTTTATGCAGCGTTGTGAACGATATGATATATTTACCTATTGAACTACCAGGTTTCATTTGCTAGCTGAATTTGATGATGATAAGAGAAGCTGTCGTAAACGTCTTGCAGGCCATAATGAGCGCCGGCGAAAGCCTCAAGTTGGTATTCATTCTGGAAGGCCAGCGAAGTCGCTGGTATCTTATAATGGTAGGTCTCTCTTCCTCTCTCTCTCTCTCTCTCTCTCGTTCCGTTGTGGATGTGTTTTATCACAAAAAATCACCCTCCCATGACGAGTGGGCTTTGAGCAAAAATCCAAGGTTATAGACTCTTTGAGAAAAATCTTGTCTTCCTTTCTCATTTGTTGCAACAAAAAATTCTTAAGCTTGTGCTTCCCTTTACATGAAGCATCTGGGGCAAGTTTTGAATAATTTACCAATAATATGATTGTTTAAATATCAGAATATATTGAATTAAATGATCTTATTTTACTTTTCACTTGCCTCATTCTTAATGTTGTGGGATGGTGTTCTTTGTCTTTTTGGGGCTAGAATCTAATTTTGGTTTCAGTTCATATCCTGTGGTCTCAGCCCTGGAAGAAACCATTAGAAAGTGTCATTAATTCATTCCAATTTCAAAGGCATGAAATCTATATGGAATGTACGAGTCCTTAAGTAAATTTTTCCTGCTAAAAGTCGTCAAACTCCTCTATACCTTGAAGTGGCCTTTCACATTTCTAATTGCTTGAAGTTATAATTTTTCCTTGCATGACAATAGCCAAGCATGAAATTGGCCCTTTTACCAGCAATACATGTTGAAATTTTGTATGTCTCATGATTACTTTATATTTTTTTCACAATGCAGGCAACAATCTAGCAGGTAACCCATTGATAGCACCACCTTCCTTCATCTGCCAGGACATACTCCCCTGTGGAGACCTTTTGAATGGGGAAAAATTTGGAAGAAATAATTGGTGCAGCTATGTCAAAGTTGAAGATGGGAAAGATTCTGGTCCTTTGCCTTCTGTTCCTGTCTTGCAATCAAAATCTCCAATCTCGGCTTATAGCTTTCATAAACAGTTTCCTCTTTTCCATGATAATGGGGGAAACTCTACACCAGCTAGCAATTTACTTGCCAGGAGTCTATATCAACAAAATATGGCTGGACCTACTTCTGCTCCACATTGCTTCTTCAGTGAGAACTCTCTAAATAGTGAAGACTTTTCAGTCTTCGACACTGCATCAACCATTCAGGGATTGTCGGGAATTTCAGAGTCGGGTTGTGCTCTCTCTCTTCTGTCATCTCAATCTCAAAACTCCTCTAGCCATTCCTCTGGCATTCCTGTAGCTCAGTCCCTCATCCATCCCAGCAACCAGATGCATTTCAGTTCAATCCAGAACTCAAGTAAGATCATAGGATTAAGGTCACATGCTCTAATTAGTGGTGTGTCCAATAAATTATCATTATCAGGTACAGATTCAGCAGAACGAGATCACCCTGATACCATGCTGCTTTCCAATTGCAATAGCACGGCTAACTTTGACAACCCTAATGGGATTCCTCAAGAACCACAAATAGATAAGAGCAGGAACAATCTTTCTTGTGCAAATGGCTCTACCATAGACTTGCTTCAGTTGTCTTCACAACTGCAGCGTGTGGAGCATCAAAGGCTGTCCTTGCAAGTCAAGCGAGAAAATGATGGTTTCCGTGGTCATCAAATCACTTGAGTCCTTGTAAGATAAAGGTGCGTAAATTTTTCAAGATTCTTTATTTATTTTTCCATCTAATA
Organism: Combretum micranthum; assembly: GCA_024138025.1. Classification (NCBI taxonomy): domain Eukaryota; kingdom Viridiplantae; phylum Streptophyta; class Magnoliopsida; order Myrtales; family Combretaceae; genus Combretum; species Combretum micranthum. The sequence continues at coordinate 468,537 of JAMXBD010000615.1, forward strand.
AGATCCTATTATTGTACCTATAAGGTGTATGTTTGGGGTATTCAAATAACGTTTGCCATCATTGAAAGAAAAACAAAGATGCTAATCAGCATGCCGATTACGATTAGGACTTCTATCAGAAGATGGTGATCGTCTGAAGTCTTATTACATTAGTCTCTAGATTAAAGATTCTACAGTCTGAAACTTTGAAAATTTATTAAGTGGTTCATGTCGCTTTGACATGTGAGTCTCTTTCTGCAGAACCATGTGAGTGCAGTAAATTAACAGCCTTTTATGAGTATAGGAACCTCATCACTCCACCAGACATTCATATTCTATTCCATGTCCAAATCCAAGGTGAAAAGCAATTTGCTTCCATGGCCCATGGCCTAGCACTTTCATGTCTATCAATTGTTCTAAAGTTCCAATGTTCTTTCTAAGACAACCCACAGCTGTTCTATCAAAATGTGCCCATCTACTTCTCCTTCAGAATATGTTCTTTATAATTCACGAAATGAGAGATGCTTGGGGTTGCATCTTCAAAGGCAAATCTCCAAAGTTATATGCTATGAAGTTGATATATTGGACACGTTTGTTATAAAGAAAAAATGTTCTTCAAACTTTCTTAACATTGTTATAATTTAAACTTCAGAAAGAATTTACCCTGACAATTAATGAGTAACTGGTATTACTACAAGTTTTTATTAGCCTACCACCATTAGCAACTGCAAAAACAAACACCCACTTTTTCTCATGAAAATTTCATTTACAACTTGTGAATTCTACATGGTTATTGAGCTTAAAACTGCATATCATGTCACCTATGATTATCATTTGAACCCTTACTAATAAAAATACTTATTCAATTTGAATGGTGATTGTGAAACAGGACGCAGAGTTATCAATGGTAGATGAGTTGTTTCTGCTGCCGATCACAAAGAAATCCATCTACATGTATTGCGGGAAGCGTGTAACTTGGATGAATGAGTCCAATTTTGCGGTTCGGTTTGGTTCGCCTAGATGCAAATAGGAATGGAATCCTGCTTTCTAGAGTAGATAATGACTTGTAATTTCAAATTTGACTTTGTATTAGTTGTACATGAGCTTAGTAGCAGTGCTTCAATGTGTTTAATGGGTTTCCATCTATTTCCTTCGGGGCAACATCAAGAAATTAATCAGCAAACTCCATTGTTCTCTCAATTTTACCCTGTTAGCATTGTCTGTAATCAGAAGTGCTTTAGCATGGTAGCATTTAAATAATAGTTTTTTAAGATATTGGCGGAACAAAAACGTTTCTTAGTCAAGATGCAAATTAACACAATCACTGTTACCTTCTTATAACCATTCAGTTTTACCACCAACTATTACCATTGCAGTTGCGGCCATGGTCATCACCTTTACCGCCATTATTATTATACCATTAAATACCAAATTACTTTCATTGATACTTTATTATTACCATTGTATCATTGCAATGTTTGGTAACGTCCATTAAAGCTCTGGTTCATTGGTGTGATAATGGTATGCTGTTGTTATGGTTTAAATTGATCGGTAAGAAACGGATACAAATAAAAAATAAATATTTTTACTTATAAATTGATTAATTATACTAGATATAAATTGGATATAAATAAAATATAGATGTAGAGTAAATATAGATATAAATACAAATGAAAATCAGACAATCCAAGCGAGTCCTAAATTGTTATTCTAGTAATTTATGCATACTAAATTCCATTAAGTGTAGTGGTAGAAAAAAATAATAAAATAACATAAAGCGTACAAACAAAATTGTTAAACTCGCAATTTTATATAAAATCATTAGAGAGCCTATAGGATCGAAACATAAATCAAAACATAAAAATAAATTCGTACGTAATCTACACAAAATAGCTTTGAAATTCTATAGACATGCTTATAAAAGTTGTAAAAAACTTTAAACTCGTAATGAATGTGAAAAAAATTTATCCTCTTTTTCACAATAACTCTTAATTCATATTATAACATACATAAAAAATAATATTAATAAGCGAGTGGAATCAAATTAAGTTCTTTTATTATTTTTTTGAAAAAAAGTTATGAATCGAAGAAAAATCAAAATTTTCAATTTAACGTTAATTCTTAGTTATATCAATTAAATAAATATGTTTGCAACTTGAATGAATTCTATAAGTATAAAATACAAAAGCTCGAGCGAGAGAGGGAAAGAGATAAGGAGAGGGTGTGAAAACAAAAATGAAATACAGTATAAAAAATATATCATCTTATTAGTTTATTAGCAAAAAAACATGGTTGTATGCATTATTTCTTACTTATTCAACTCAAACTCCACCCCACCAATCACAAACCACACCCCCCCCCCCCCCCCCCACCCCCCCCCCCCCCCCCCTCCCAAAACCAAAAATAAAATTATCCAACTTATATAAGTAAAATAAATAAACTTAGTTAAAAAACATAAAATTTTAACATGTAATAGTAAGGTTCTATAAAAAAAGATTCTACACATGACTTAATTTGAAAAACCACTTAAAATTATAAATTTATAAGGTCGTATAGGTAATATTGGGATTTTAACATCTATGTGAAACAATATGTGTGTGTGTGTGTGTTAGTCTACTGAAAAGTGCTAAAAAAAACTTGTGATGTGCTGTCTTTCTTGTGAGGTATTCTACTAAAAATCAAGTGTTACAATTATATCCTCATTTCAAAGGTTTTAATGCCAAGAATGAGATCTAATAATAATTTATCTTGCTTTACACCAAACGATTGGAATTGAAGAATGAGAACCAGCATGGTGCCGGCTGGTTCGGTTGTAGTTGTGATGTGTTGACACGACTCGTCAATTTTGGACTTCAAAAATTTGTAACGAACATCAATAATGTTATCAATTTTTAGGTTCCACGACGTACAATTATGTCGTGCCATTATTAATATTTCTTATTCTTTTCTCCAATTTTCATGGTGTAAAATCTAAAATAATAATTAATTTAAAAATTGAGATTTCATTTGATTATTTCTCATCATAAAAAGAAGAAAAAGAAGAGAAGATTCGATCAGGATGATACTTTAAAGAGATTGTGAAAACAGTGTATAGTTTATATAAAACTGTTTACATAAAAAAGAAAAAGTTATCAATCATTCCCCTTGGCATATAAAATAAAATTTAAAATTACGATATAAATACTTATGTGTGGACGGTTGTTGTGTAGTTGTGCGTCGCAATAATTTGCTACAACTTCGAGATGTAGTTAATATTCTTATTTTCATTATCGGATTTTCATTCGTACCATAATTTATTAGTATTAAATATCAGTATTGACTTAGTTTAATTAATTTATCAATAAATCTATTAATTTTTATTAGTATCATATTTATATTACTTCAATTTAAAAATAAAACTAAACTGGCTCGGTGAATAGCCTGAAATTTGCTATACCTCTATGAGGAAAATGCACAACGTGCTGGAATAAATAAGGTATATTTTAAAACTAGCTTCAGGTTTTCAACTTATTCTTTATTGTCAACTTTAATGGGGTAAATTTTTCAAAGCAATTTTCTTTTGGTAGAATTTAAGAATGGTCCAAAGTACTATTTTACCTTATTCTTTCTTGCATTCAATTTTTTCTTTTCTTTTTATTTTTTTAGATAAAAAGGCTGCAACAGTCATTATTATCTTTCAATACATGAAGATATTAATTAGCCTGTGAGCTCTGATCACCGGCTGGAGCATAAATTTTTGAATAATTAACGCATACAAATAGAATGGCAAATGGACCATATCGTGCCATCTGCGTGTTAAATTTTGTGTATTTTACATATTGTGTACTTTTGTGTGCATGATCTACTTATGCTCACATGCCTTGGATGCTATGCTTCACGTGCTTTTTTTTTTTTTTGCATGTCGTGCCGTGCTGTCTCATTTATTTGCTTGTCGTGTTTCTTCATGTGCCGGTTTGCGTACCTTCAATCGGGTTTAATTTCACATGGTTTTTTGGTTTTTTATTATTTTCGACTTGCTATTTTTTTCAACGGTTTTGAGAATTTTAATTAAACTAATTATTCAAATTAGTTACAAATAAATTATTGATTATAACACTTAACATAATAAAATTTAGACAATTACTAAAGTAATATTTTTAACTCTATCAATAATAATACGCATTTCATTATTATTTACATTAATAGTAAAAAAAAAGGTAATTAATTTAATTTAAAAAATTGTGCAAATGTGATGATTGACCATCTTATTGTCTGCCTTGATCACCAGTATCGCTCAAGGGCTGATAATAATATGATGGTTATGGCTCTTGTGAGGATGATGGTGGAAGATGCATCGCTCGATAACCTGCCCTTGTGAGGGTTATGCCCTTGTCCGCCTTGAAATTAATATGTTAATAGTAATACAATTGAAATCATTTTAAAAAGATAAAATATACTAAATATATAATTTTTTTAAGAAGACAAATATATTTAATTAAAATAATAAAAATAATTTATTTAAATACAATTTAAAGTAAATTAAAAAATAAATCATTATTTTTATATTATTATTAAAAAAGGCATATAAATCAATTACTATAACAATATTATTTTATAATTTCATTTTCTTTTATTTCCTAAACAGGTAAACAATATTGAAGTTAATATATTAATAGTAATACAATTGAAATCATTTTAAACAAATAAAATTTACTAAATATATTATATTTTTTTAAAAAGACAAATACATTTTATTAAAATAATAAAAATAATATTATTTAAATAAAATTTAAAATAAATTAAAAAATAAATCATTATTTTACATTATTATTAAAAAAAGGTCAACGTACTGGTTCGCGTGCCTTGCGTGTTTCGTCCATGTCTGCTGGTCTACTTATTTCACGTGCTCGTGCTTTTATCTTTTTTCTTCTCGTACCATGCGTGCCATGCTAGGCCCGTGGCTAGTGTGCTAATCCATGCCTGTCGTGGTCCACTTATCATGCCTAAATACAAATATGCAATTTCAATTAGCTGGTACATAGGTCTGGATTCCCTTGTTCGGAATCGATAATCTAATTCATGAAACCAAACTAGTTTTAATGCTAAATTTAGTGTTAATTTTTTTTTTCCTTTAAATAGAAACAATTGACCGAAACTGTTAGTTATAACTTAATAACATAAACACATATCTTCAAACCCAATATATTAGATTTAAAATTCTAAATTTTCAAAAGTTATAAAATATAATAGCCACGAAAAAAACTAGATATGCATGTCTAGACCTGTAGTGTAGGTTCTAATTCTGGTTTAAAGTCGACTCAAAATTTTAAAAAATAAATAAAAATGAAAAGAAAAGCCTGCAAACAACGCCAACACCTACCATCGTGAAGCGTATAGCTTCAAAAAATCATAAATTTTGCACCTAACTTTTCACGTATGATGAATAAAAGCAGTCCAATCAAAGAAACAGTAACTTTGCTAATATTATTATAGCCAATCGGTTACTTTGTTGATCTGCAGTACTTTTCACCTATAGTTCCTTTCATGGTGGTCCAAATGGGAAAGTGAATGGAGGCTTCTGATTTCAGAACTTGTCAATGGTCACTGTTCATCCCTCTAACTTTTTCCTTGTGGTCCACAGTTTTGGAAGTGATTTTACGTTTGAGATCATAATGTTTGAATATCAAATTCATGTTTTTCACCTTTTTTGTTTTTGTTTTTGTTTTGTTTTATTAGCCATCTCACTTTCTTTTCTCATTGGTGTTGGGACTTTTCTCACCTACTTGAATGTTAGGACCTTACCACACTTATGATATCATGTAAAATATGCTAGGTTCATGAGAAGTCCTTATATAACTTCACTGAAGTGATATATGGGTCCTCCAAATTATTTTAAACCATGCACTATTGAATACTTAGAATTTTTTTTTTTTTTGGAAATTAATAACACATTACTCCTAAACTTTGATATACGTGCAAATGCTTAATATTTTATAGAAAAATTAGAAATAATCATCTCAACTTTGACTTGGTTAAAATTAAAAAAAAATTTACATCAAAATTAAAATTTAAGAGGTGTTGAAGTTTATTCTCATAAGTTTAAAGAGATGTTCGCATGATAAGATCAAAGTTTAGAAGGATTATTTGCATCTTTTGGTGATTATTCACCAATTTGTCAAAATTTAGGAAAAAAGAATTTATAACATTTGAAAGCTTAGAAAATATATCTGCACCAAAGTCAAAGTTCTTAGAATTATTTGTATTTTCCTCTATATTATTATACATGTAATAATTACTTTATTTATTTCTTTAACAAGAATAGAGCAAAGCAATTTGAAATTTAAATCCTAAAATTATCCATCAACTAAGAAATGACTTGAAAAGAGTTAATTGTGGTCTAATCTTACATTAGGGCAACATTCCATATACTTCTAAAATCTATTGATTAGATGAGAACTTCCCATAACTTTTAAAATATGCATAAATTACCTAATATTATCACCAAAACTCTAACATTATTATTATTGATGATCACTTTATCAATAAATGAAACTGTTTCAAACTCTTCTTTATTAAGTGCATTATTTGATCGGTGAATAACTCCTCATTGAGAAATTACATGGTTGAAGAAGACCAACTAGTTGTGAGGTGGTTTCAACCATGTGGACAAGAAACATTATTCGAGTCATAGGTTAATTGCACACTAAACACAGCATCTGCTATCTCCAAATTGTAGCAAATACTGTGAATAGATATTCACGTTAACCTCATAAGAAGCAAGACCACTTTGATCTTTTTTAGTTTGAAGCTAATTTAGCTTCCTTGTTATAGCCTAGATCAAAGGCATTAAGAATGCTATGTCTATTGTAGATTCACATCAACCTTGCCATAAAATAAAACGGTACTGGGCTTACCATGAGATTATATTATTTTGTCACATGCAAGATCACTTTCACCTCATGATAAGATTGCATTAAAGGGCATTGCACCTACCACATGCCTAGGAGCATATATTTTTACTGAGCAACAACAGCTACCTTGACATAATTACTAACTTTATTATTATTATTTTTTTGGTCGAACTGACTAGCGTTATTGATCCACAACTTTTCACTAGATTCATAGTAGTAAGATAAAGTAGTGGTCCAATTAAGAAGATGAATAAAGACTTTCAATTTACTGGCCCAAACAACAAAGAAAAAGATTTCTAATTTCCGAACTTGTCAATAATCACTGCACGTCCGGCTAACTTTCTCCTCGTGGTCCAAGGTTTGAAATGGTTGTACTTTTGAATCATATGTTTAAATAGCAAATTCATGTGTTTCGCCCCCTTTTTTTTTAATCTTGGTTTCCCTGTCTTTTTTTATTAGCCATCAGACTTACTTTCCACATGAGTATCACGACCTTTTTTTTCCATGAATGCCATAAGTTGGGTTTATATAAAGTCCTTATAACTTAATAAAGTCAAATATGTGTCCCCGAGTTCTACAAATGTGTGCACTATCACATACTTGATTATTTTACTGGTTAGGCATCAATAACTCTTATGTATGCTACATATTAGTGGGTCATTATAGAATACTCAACCCATCGAACCACTAAAAACCTATAAAGTTTGATCCTATAAGGTTTGGGGTTAGTTTGAGAAACTTTTTTACAATCCTATAAGAGTAGGACCGGATTTCGGATCATAATTATGATCAATATTGTTAGATTAAGACTAGGGATTGACCCAGACATACTAAGAGGTCAGGAGTTAAAGGGTCGAACCATGGTCAATGAAAAATAATATATTAAATTATATCCTAATTAAAAAAAAACAAATAAATAAAATTTACATAATCAGTTAACCTCTTTTATTTCATTGTTTTAGTTTTTTTATTAACATCTTTTCTTTTTTAAATGGTAATGCCACATTAAATTTTCTACACATGCATTAAACGAACAAAGCGCTCAATTTTAAAAATATAAGGCATTTTTATAATAGATTGTCGATGTTATTTAAATATATATGTATAATTAACTATAATTTATATTGATACAATAGAAAGAATCAGATATATACTTTCAACACGTATTGGAAATAAATATAATAAATGCACACATTTTTTTTTTTTAATGTTATGAATTCATAACCAAACTAACAAAGATCAATACTCCATTCAATTTAAAAGTTGAAATGTTAGCGTAAAAAGATTAAACAAAAGTTTAATAAAAAATTTATATATATTATGTATGTATGTATTTTCAATCTTTTTAATTAAACAATTCAATAAATAACCATAAATTGTATAAATACCGGGTAGCATTTTTTTTTTTTTATTATTAGTACACCTTATATATATTTTAACCAATATATGACTAACAATGTATCAATACCTTCCATATAATCACATGTTATATATATATATATATATATATATATATTATAATTGAAGGATAGGGATCAGGACAAAAACAAAAGAAAATTCACAGACAAACAGGAAAACAAAAAGGAGAAAAACCTGGAAGAAAAACAAACAACAGACACGAAAAATACGGAAGAACACAGGAGAAGCAGAAACGGAAAAGACGGAAGAAAAGTCATGGATAACTGGTCGGCACTGTAGCATAGGTATTGTAGCAACTTTTTAGGGGCTGTAGTACTTTTTACTGTGTTTTTTACTGTAGCAGTAAATTATTGTAGCACTTTTTACTGTTTTAGTTATGAAAAAATTTCAATAAAAGGCGAGCAGGATTTAGGTTAAGGTACGGAGAAAAATAGAAAAGGGAAAAAATATTAGAGAGTATCTAAGTGTTTTATGAGAAAAATTTCTGAGTGTTTTAGTCCTATAAGTATATCCTTGTAACATACCTCCACCGTATTCAAAAAACTTTTGTAAGTTTCCTTTAACTATGTCTGGCTAATTTTCTTTTTAAGGTATAAAGGTAACCATGCTCTAAAACCTTATTAGACCTTTGCACTATGCGATAAGGTTTTATAGCATAAGTAAACAAATTAAAGCACCTTACTTGAGTAATAAAGCTCTGGTTCCTTTAGAAATTATACCAAAAGGATCGACCAAAAAAACCCTTTGATAAGGCTATTTGAGATAAAGTGTGTCGTAATTTGACCTTATGGGTTACGACGTGGACATGAGGTTTATTTTCTAGAGAAAACATTGTTTCACTAATCAACTATCTTCGTTTTAATTGTTTATCCCTGTCATAAAATCTTTTCCGTGGTACAAAGATCTTTATTTTGCAATGTGATACCTGCTAGAAATCATACATGCAAAATTCACTGTTCAAGAGCGTTGCAGCTGGATTAGAATACATTCTAAAAGGTATTATAAATTCAAAAATACGAGTCATAAATTATAAATTATATATACGAGTCATATCAGAATGTATTTCTACTGACTCATAACGTGTGATAATTTCAAGTTCTAGATCAGTCGTTTTTCTTTTTAGCATCATTTTTCCATTGGCAGGAGAATTAGTCAAAAAGTATAAAATTATAATATCATTTCATTGCTAAATTAGTCAAAAAGTATAAATTAAAATATGAGTCATAATAAATTCATTTTTTGTTGGATTTCCCGTTGTTGATAACCGGAATGTTACAAGACATTAAAAAGTGAAAAATGTATTGATGTAGAAACTCAGAGCAACATCTATTATCGATGTATTAGTTGTTTTTACAATTTACGATTTATAAATTACAAATTTCTTTTTACGATGATTTTATAATCTAGTGACATCTGATCTTTTAAATGAAAAATACCAGATTTGAATCTCCTCCCAATTGTAATAATAAAAAAAAGTACAAATTACTTTAGCCTAATTATATAAATCATATCTACGTGCAAGTATTTTTCCTTAGCTTGGTCATCCTTGGAGTTTAAACCAGTATAAACCCAATGTGGAAGCATACAAGTTCTATGTTATCCCACATTGGTTTCTAGACAACTATTATATGCTTTATAAGTCTTGGCGCTTAAAGGCGCTTCCTTAGATAATAAGTTACTGTGATGTTGCACCATTCAGGGTGGCCTGTGCATGCAGTTTCAATTTTGTGCTACTGGGCCCGTTAAACCCGGCCGAGTTGTCCGATTAGCTGTTGAACTGCTCGGGCTGCCGGGTTTTTCCGGGTCAATATTAAAACGAGCTTTTCAAAACCCGGTTCCTACTGGCCATTTCAACATCAATGTTATGATTCAATAGAAACATGATCCGCGAAATAAAATAAAATAAAATTCGATTCAAATTCAAAAGGAAACCCCTATAACTTTTGCAGCTCAACTTATAATTATATAATTATCTAAGTTAAATTAATACGCATATGTAGACATCATCACGGGGCGGTTCTGAACCGCGAACCGCCCCGAACCGTCCCCGGCGGTTCCGTACCCGGGAACCGCCCCGTCGGGGACGGTTAGGAACCGCCAAAGGACCCGCCGGAACCGGCGGGTCTTCGCGGTTCGTCACTCGGAACCGGCGGTTCCACCGGTTCCTAACCGTAAAAAAAAAAAAAAAAAAAAAAGAAAAAAACGCACATACATGAACACATAATGATTTTGGTATGGGGGAGAGAAGGAAGAGGAGGGGTTGGGGGGTGTAGGGGGTTGGTTTGTTTAAATAAAAAAAAAAAAGAAGAAAGAAGAAGAAGAAGACTAACAACAAACACGGTTCACGGTTCACGGTTCACGTGGAACCGGAACCGGAACCGTCAAAACCGGCGGTTCCGTGGAACCGTGAACCGCCCCGGCTCTGGCGGTTCCGGTTCCGGTTCCACGAAATGTGGAACCGTGAACCGGCGGTTCCGGTTCGGGTCCGGAACCGACCCGAACCGTGCCGATGTCTACCCATATGTATGGTATATTATATATTTTTTTATTATGTTATATGTAAAAGTTAAATTTTTACAAATAATATGTTAATTTTTTGTTTGAAAAACAATACAAATTTATTTTTTATATTATTTTGAGATATTCTTTTTTATTTTAATAGCTTGATTTGGATTTTGCTATTTATCAATAGGATTAGACTAATTTTTGGTTTTGATTACATGCTTAAATTATTTTTAATCGGGTCAAATGAGTCAAGGTTGGTTGATATGATGGGTCTGTTTGGATAGTCTGTTTTTCATATGTATCTGTGTCTTTTTCAAAATGATATGTGTAAATATGTCCAATTTACATTTATATTTTATTTATATTTGATCTTTTGATGAAAACTACCAACTTTTTTTTATCTATATCTATTTCTTGATAAATAATTTGTTAGAAAAAAGTTTGAAAAAAAGTTTTTGTATCTGTCGAAAAAAGCCAAACAAATAGACCCGATATCTCATAGGGGTTGGTTTAATTAGGTATAATAATAAAAATCCTATAGGATTTAGGATAGGATTCGAATCTTATATGACCCGTCAAAGTAGGTTTCGATTGCATCACTGGTTCATATATTAAGCCCTCGAGGTAACTAGCTTTAATAAAATAAATAAGAAAAAGGACGGTTAGAGAAGGTTGGATGTGATTGAGTTACGTGGAAATATGTTTGAAACATAAGCCCAACTCTCCAGGCAACAAATGAATAGTAGGTCAAGGAAGTCAAGGGGCAAAAGGAGAATAACCGTATGATCACTAAACCAGCTTCCGCAGGTTCCGTTTTCACCATTTTTTATATAAAAAATAGATAAAAGTAATTTAAATCCTAAAACTACCGATTTGTCGTGTGTATATATAATTTTTAAGCTCTTTAAACATGCTTATTTTAACTCCTTAAAGCCTTTAAAAAATTGCGCTTTCCTTTCCAAAACAGTATTGAAGATATGGATCCATTACTAAAGAACCCTAAAATATAAACGATTATAGAGATTTATATCATGATTCACAACCATACAATAATAAAGAAAGAAGTTGAAGGAGATAAATAGAAACATTATTTTTGAACATTAGAAATGATAGTAAAAATGGAGGAAGAAAGAGAGAAAAACAATCAAATTTTTTTCTACTTGCAAATTACAAAAGTGATCCTAAAAGCAAAGTTGGAAAGATAAAAAGGCCGGGAACATAGATGGTTTTGCTCATTCTTTTTTTTTTTTGGTTCTATAAATCCCGGAAAAAAAAGGTAAATGTGAAAACTTTATTTTCTTTTATTTTCCTTTTTCTACCTACATATTTATAATCATTTTCATTCTCCCAAAACTTGCTAAGTATGTAGTTAGAGATGGTTGAGTGGGTAAATGTAATACAACCTTTCCAAAGTTAGTGCATATAAATTAAAGTTTTTGGAGTATTTAGATTTTACCCACATCTTCCCTTATTTCTTTTTTTCTTTTTTCCATTATAACAAGTCAAGGAGAGATTTGAACCAATACATCCTACTTCAAAGATTTGTGATAATACCATTAAGTTACAATATCATTAGCTTATCAAATCAAACATAAGATAGTAGAGTTATGAATCTCTTAAGCCTAAATATATAGAATCCTATAAGGTTATACATATTCCAAGATAAGTATTAAATATTATAAGGAAGGTTACAAAATCAAGTCTCCAAAACCTACTTCAGTGAGGTAATAGATTAAGGTGTGACCTCTTGACAATTAGCGAATTACCTCATAACTGATGTCATGTACATCATAAATTATGGTGCAAATTACCTATGTTTAGTTAATATCTATCATGTACCATATATAGGTGTCCTAAATATCATGTTTGCTATGCATGAATGGGTCTATAATAAAATTGTGATTCTAGATTCTATTTCTTTTTTATGTGTAGATGCATTTTTAGAAATTGGAATTGCGATTCCTTTGAATTAATAGTTTTACCTTTAAAGTAGATTTCAATTCTGTCTTTTAGAAGGAGGAATTGGAATTGCATTTCGGTTTCATTAATGATATTTAGTTTAATTGCCTTTTTTTTGTCCTATTACATATTTGTAATTTATATTTTATGTACATCCCATTCTATTGCATGAACGCTTACAAGCATATGAATGAATTTGTCATTTGGAAACTCGTTTCATTCCAATCCATTACATTTCATTCCAAGTGGTTACTACATAACAAATGTGGCATGTGGGTAAGCGGATACAACATGGATAGCATCTAACCATATTCTATTCCATTGATATAGTCCTTAAATTTTCTGAAACATATGTAGTGGTTCACTGCAATTGCTCTAAAAATGGTACTTTGTAAAACCTATATCGTATTAAGTATATTATGGAACTTGTAAATATTTTTATTACATTTATATAATATTAAAATTTTAAGGTAAATTTTGACAACTTGATTCCATCAACATTTCCATAACAACTCAAAAGAGAAAATTCTATAAGATTTAGTATGCATTTATATAGTATACTTTTACATAAATGAATGGAAAATTTTCACATTTCTACTTTTATATTTATGCTTATACTATATTTCTACTTCTATGTTTTAACATCTACCAAAAATGGGGAAAATATTGCTCTTATATATACATATTGCGGGAGCTTCTATAGTCTGGTCGACAAGATCGTCTAATCAACTATCTAACCATTAAAATAAATATAATAATTGGAATATTTACTATTTTAGTAGTTCAATAATGATTGGGTATGATATGAACCATTAGATCGTGATAAGACCGGTCCCATCAAAATTAATGGCAGGACCACAGAATTGTCCAATATTGTTATACTAATGAGAAACTTGATGACTTGAGATTGCTTGCTCTTCTAAAATAGTAGTATCTTTGTCTAGAGATGTACTTTTTCATTTTGGCATATATCAAAACCTGGTAGTGGAAATATAGTATTATTTTCCATCTATTATTAATTTTTAATATTTTCAAAGGGTGAATGTAGAATACCCTTAGACCTATTTTTCATATATCTTAAGCACAAGTTCTAGAGTAAATATTTGCTATGGGAATATAATTCCAATACCTACCAAAAACATACTTAGTCAAGTAGTGTATTACATGTATTGGACATAATTGAGTTATTCCCTTACTTTGTCCTATATAATGTATCTAATAACTATGATAAGTAAATTTAAGGGCAAATTCCACTTTAGTCACTTAAGTTGCCTATGTTTTTATTTTTGACAAAATATGCACCCTAGTGATTCTTCTTAATGTCATCGTTAAATTGGTCTTAGTTCCAATGGGGAAAAAATAGACCTTCAAAATACCTTATTTTCTTTTTCAAAATAACAAGTTTAACATCCTCGGTCTTAGTTCCAATGGGAAAAAATAGAAAGACCTTAAAAATACCTTATTTTCTTTTTCAAAATAACAAGTCTAACATCCTCGAAAGAGAATTCCAAAACATCCATGTAAAGTTAATTTAAGAATCTCAAGTATTACATTTCATTATTGCATAAGTTCTTGGCTTATTTCAATAGCAAGCTTAAGTATGCTTCTTCCCTTTTAGCACATGTTGGATTAACAAAAGCAATGATGCTTATGTAAAGCATTTTAATTTCACGTTACTACAACTTTTTCTTTAACAATGATCCTATTATCATCTCATAATATTTTTATGAGAGCAATATAAAAGCTAATTCTTTAATGGAAACAAATTTAATAATAAAGTACAGAATAGCACTATTACATTAATTTTTATAACAATTCATAAATATCTCTCTATCATCAATCATCTAAGCTACTATTACATTGGGAAAAAGAAAAAAAAAAAAAGAATACAAGGCATTGGAGTAAAGAATAATGGAGAATAGATTATGAGAGCACACAAATGGCGTTTGTGTACTTAAGGAAGATAAAAACTACAAATTCTAAATTCACATACTCAACAAACTTTATTAGAAAATATAAATAGTAGTTATTAAAGATGGATATAGATTTAATTAGAAAAATGAAGAGTTTAAGATGTATAGGTTGACGCTATAATGAATGGCTTGAGGATAATTTGCACAAAATTAGATTTGGAAACAAGGTTTTGATTTAAAGGAAACAAAATTGTTTATTTGATTTGGGTGTATAATCAACTATATTTAGAATTTGACTTTACTGTGTGACGTTAAGAAGAATAACTTAAGTGTGCAATTTGTCAAAAATAAAAACATAGGCACCTAAAACGTGAAAGAGTGAAAACTCAAGTGCCTAATGTGGAATTTGCCTCAAAGTTAATCAATATAATATCAGCAATTAAGTATGCACTAAACTGCCTAACTAATATTTAAAAATTAACTTACCTTAGAGGCACACTTTTTTCTTTTATGTATAGAATGTTTAAATATTAGTCATACATAATGGAGGAAAAGAAAACCACAATTGTAGCAAAATCATATGACTTAGAAAGATGAAAATTAAATTTTGATAACTAAGATCTAGAATCTTTTAGAAGGTAAAATTGTAAAGCATAAAAAACTTGTATACTCTTAGTGGTATTGTACATACCTATATGAAGAAGTACAAGTAAAAAGAAAGGACCAATTTAAACACACTCTATGAATTAGATGTAGATAAATCTCTTAAACTCTCAAAATAATTATTCACATTTTTTTTACTTTTAGAAATATAGAAATACTTCTCTATATTATCACCATATTATTCATATCATTTTAGTGATAGTTTAATAACTTCAATAAAGATCTTTCAAAATATATGTTCATATTTTTACCAATTAAGAGATGGTTAATGCAAGCTTTAAAAGCTTATAAGTCTATTTAAACTTATTCCACAATAAAATAAGGAATATACGAAGTTAGTTTTTGTCATTATAAACTATGATTTTAAAACCGTTTTACAAAGCATGAAAATTTATGAATAATAATATAATCTTACTTATTCTAGACAAAATTACCAATATGAATGCAATTATGAAATCTAAAGTAAAATTACATATTCCCAAACTCTATTTCTCAATCCTCACTCGACCTCCTAAAAGAAGGAAAAGAAGAAGAAGAAGAAGAAAGAGGTTATACACTATAGATGAGTGGATCCTGTTGCTGTAGTTGTGTGTATGCAACGTTTGACTCGCAGTACACATGGCTTTAAAGGAATGACTTGGCAATAACATGTAGAGATGACTTAGGAAGAAAGGGCAGGGAGGAGAGTAAGCGTAGATGTAGGGTTCTTCATGTTGGTCAGGCACTCATCATGTGGATCTCATGCTTTGTACATGACCTCAAAGTGTTGTTGAGGAGATGATACTTAATGAAAATGATGGGAAGGAGGAATAGATAGTTTCAATGTTTAGAATGCACAAGTGATAGGTATAGGAGCTTAAATAAACCTCATGTGTCAACATTACAATTCTTGAGCAACTTGAATTGATAACACTTGAGTTGCCTTATTTGATCTTTGTGAATAGAGATCTCTCATGGAATGATGTTCATCTTCTCTCTCTAAAAGTTTTGAAATAGGGTAAATTACACCGAAAAGTCCTAACATTTGGGGGTAAGCTCATTTGAGGTATCGATATTTTGAGTAGTTCAAAAAGAGTCCCAACGTTTGAAGAAGTAGGTTAGTTCAGGTCTTCGTTAACGCATGTCCATAAAAAAAATTTAATTAAAAATCAAAAGACCCGTCACATTATGACATGTGTCAATAAAAATCTCAATTGACCCACTTTTCTAAACATTGGGACCTCTTTTGAACCACTTAAAACATTAAGATCTTAAATGAACTTATCCCTAAACGTTGGGACATTTTAGCATAATTTTCCTTTTGAAATAAAGAAGAGTGCCTGAATATTTATAGGCACTTACCATGGATGATGGCCATCATAATATTTATAAAAAATTGTTTCATCTATGTGAGAATGAGCCTACTTGAAAAAAGATTGGATGCAGACAGACGATCCAACAATTCCTGTTTTGAGCCCACAAAGCTAAATCTCCCAAAGTCATCCTAGTAACTAAATCAAACTCATTAGGCCCTATTAGTTATCCCACGAGTCAAGCCCAAATATAAATAATAATAGTGTATTTTTAAGCTCATTTACAATAAGCAATCTCAAAGGGCTCGGATGCATGTGTGACAAGTGGTTGATCTATATAGCATCAACCTCATAGCTCTTTGTGGTAGAGGTAATGTCTTCTTCGTTCTAAACCCCATTTGATCTCTAGGATTACAACACAATAGCATAATAGTGTTTTTTTTTTTTTAATCTTTGAAATCTTTCAAACAAAGTTGACCTTTGGTGTATTTATAGAGTTCAGCTGTTGACAACATCCATTAGATAGCGTGGTGTGTCAACGGCTAAAATTAGTCCTCTTACTAGTGGATCTTTAATGGGCTCGTTTTGAGTTAAGCTCATGGAAAGCTCTTTTAAGTGCATGAGCTTCTCTAAGAATGGTTGAAAGCAAATATGCTAGTCTAACAATTCTTAGTCTAAGCCCGCCATGCCAAATCTCCCATAGGTTATTCCAATGCATAGATTAAACATATTAGCCCCTGTCACCTAACTCAAGAATCAAATCCAAATACATTATATAATAAAATTAGCCCTCTATATTTTTCCCATTGACCAAAATCCTTTAAATGAAGTCAAAGGGGTTTGGACATCAAATGAATCAGCTAGGGTGCAGCCTTGTGCTCATGCGCTATATAATTGCTGTAGACTTGCTAGGCACACTCACATTGATGAGGACTTCATGTCTTAAATGAATCTTGCTATAAGAGTCCATTTCATAACAATTTAAATGTCCTTCAATGTGTGAGCTTGCAACATTATTTAGTTGTGTACTTTTCTTAAGTTAGTTGGAATGACACATAGCCTTTTACATACACTAATAAGGATGATATAGATTTTCCTTAGTGTTCATAAAAGAATCCTTATTAGTTCATTGTTTTGTGTTTAAAGCACGTTTAACTTAAAGTTTATTAACTTTATCACATTCACTATTTAGTAAGAATAAGGAAAACTACATTATCTTTCATAGTAGTAATTGTAAAATCAACCCAAACATGAACTAACTCCTTCTCTCTTAAATTCACAAGAAACCAAACTGTAACAATCGTAATCTCTCAAACTATAGGCCCACACTTATGTAGAAACCAACCAAATTATTATTTATAGTTTAATTCTTATTTTCATCCCAAACTAAAACTTGAAATAATGGTTTGACTCAAATTAGAAATTCTTCAAACTATTAAAAATAACTTGGTTCGGTTTCGATAACAAATTAGATCAAAATTCTAATTTAAAAAGATAAAAACTTTATTCTAATTGTTTACATTTGTGTGGATATTAAAATATTTAAATTATTCTACAAAGCTTAAATTATAAATCACAACAAAATACATCATCTATCACATTCATGATTCTTTGTCTTATATAAAATCATTTAGTTGAGTCGATCATGCAACAACAAAGTATAGTAATTAAATAATACAAAATAAGTTTTAATCCATAATCCTCCACAAAACCATCCATTGGATTATCTACCAACAATTTTGACCCAAAAAAAAAAAAAAATCTACCAACAAAAGTCATCCATGAATAAAAGTAATTAACCAACTAAATATATTAAACAATTAATATATAATAAGAGTCATAACTAAATAAACAAAATCATACTCCATTAAACAAAAAAAAAAAAACATTAAATTACAAAATGATATATGTTAAACATAAAGAACAATCTAATATTAAATAATATTCATCAAATAATAAATATCATAATGAAACCATAATAATATATACGAGGTTCAATCAATAATCATACAAAAAATTATAATTACAAGTAAAATAAAGATTTCTTAAAAATGCAATCAAGGTGAGTTTATGGATTAGTTTAGACCTTTGGTTTTATGGATGGGTTTAGTTTACCCACCAGACCAACTAAGGGTAAATCGGTAATTTGTCAACTAGGGTACCCATTCGATCCTGCTCAATTAGATAGGTTCTGGTGAGTATTAAGAGTTAATGGGTAAATTCCGGATATAAAATGTTCGAAACTGCTCTCATAAAATAAAGTATGGGTATGGTCTTTCCATACCTATACCCATCCTAGAACCTATATTTACTAAATATAAGATATAGATTCCTGGATACCATGTACCCACCTTATAAAAATTGGATAAAATAATATTAAGTTATTAATAAAAAAATATTATTATTTATTTCTACTATTTTTTTTTTTAACATAAATATTATTTAGGATAGTGATACTTCTTCTTTCTCTACCATTTAACTTTTAAAAATGTTGCATTCCCTTAACTATCCTTAATTAACATGAAAAATATTTTATGTAATATGTATTATCCATGGATGATTAAATTAAAATATGAATCTTTTAAAAAAAATTTATACTGTTGTTTCTACTATCACATATATAAATTTTGGCTATCATAGAATTTTTATATTGAGAAATTACATTTAAATTTCTTTCCAAACTCCAAACGTAATTTTACTATACTAAATATTTGAAAACAATGTGGATTTTCATGTTATATAAAACTATAAATGCTACGATAATCTTAAAACTTTAAAAATGAAAATAAAAAACAAATTATATATTCCACAAATACCTTGTACCCTGTAGATTTTATAGGATATAGAGTGGGTACAAAGTGGTACTTACTATGTTTTGGGTACATGATCTAGTACCCCTTATCTTATAAAGTAGTGTTATGAGTAACGGTTCATACCCTACCCACCCTATACCCGCTCACCCATAAGACCAATCATAAATTTGTTGATTTGTTTGAATTGAAATTTTTTTTAAAACAAATTATTTAAGGGAAAAAACATATTTTCAATTTGGTTTGATTCAATTTATTCGTTTTTTTCCCCACCCCACCTACAACAAACCTAGCCTCCTCTCCCCCATCAAATAACCTTTTTCCTTTTCAAAGACAATGCACGAGAAATTTTCATAAAAAGGTATGTATATTCTTCTCTATAATCAATTCAATGTACTTCGCGTATCACTTATTATTCCTTTTCTTTTCACTACATTAGAACAAAATATGGATAAGGACACAAGTAAGGAAACAAACACATTAAATGGCAAAGTTGATATCTTTGGGTAATAAATAAGGGGTTTCTTCAAAATGCAATTGTGGTGGGTTTATGATGAGTCATGTAATAGGATCTGTCAAACTTAACGCTAAATAGTATAGGGTTTTAGTCATCATATAAAAGCTCATCTCTATAAGGTTTCAGATAGGCCCATCTATAAAAGCTCATCTCTATAAGGTTTCAGATAGGCCCATCTCACCTCGTTTGACTCAATATTCAAGAAAGTTTGAAACATCTAGAACGGAACCTCTTATTACAACAAATAAATAAAAGAATAACATAACACTAGTAGCGATGATCACAAAAACAATGAGAATGGTGATGTAGTGATAAAGTATTCCTCATTGTGTCACTATTCAAAACTTGATTGTGGAAGTAAAAGTAAACACAAAGATGTCTAGAAGAAATGCTTAATGATTAATGTTGCTTGTTTTATTTTATCTTTATCTGTAATTTTTTTATAAGAAAAGAAATAATAAAATATTTCTGTAAATCTAGTATAGAAAAATGTATAATAATATTCTTTCTTTTCTTAGTTTTGGTAATCTGCCTCTCATTTCTTTTCTTTCATTTTACCTTTAATTGTTTCAATACTAAATTGATCTAGTACAAGGGAAGTTCTATGTTTTCTTAATTTAGTAATTGTCCCCTCATTTCTTTTCTTCGCTTTAAATCATATACTTTTCTTTTGAGTTTGAATTGAATATTTATTTAATTATTTTTAATTTTAAATCTATTATATTTTTGCAGAATGGGTTTCCCATACTTATAACTCGTGATCCTACCCTAAATCCTATAAGGTTGTAAAAAATTTTCAAATCCATCCCAAAAACCCTATAAGATTTTTAGCAAGTTAGATGCCCTAAAGCATTATACCCGATTGCAACCCTAGGATTTCTACACTTTTTTCATATAACTTACAGGTTAAATAAAAAAGTCTAACATCTTAAAAGGAGTTTTGTGATTACTATAAGGATTTTTCTTATGTTTTGTCCTAAGGTAAGGATTTCAATAAATCTCCTTGATAATATAAAACATTAACCATATAACGCTTGAGGTGAAATTGAGGAAAAGAAAACTACAAAAGAATCAATCAGTGTAATGCACTAGGCCATTAATCAATTATGAGAACATAAAAATAATAACTTTGAGGAAATGGCAATGGAAAACATGAATTGAAATAATGAAAAGGCTTAGAATGGATTTAAGATAAAATTAGGATATAAAGAGATGGATTTTAGAGTTAAGTGGAAAGAAAATAAAAGTTAGGACTCTACAAGACCAACTTCAAGATTAAAAAGATCAACGACCAAGCCACTAGACCCATTAATCTCTAAGTTAATTCAATAGACCACCCAAAGAGAGCCAATCCAAATATCCTAAGATCAACTCAGCAACAGTTGAAAGTTCTCTCATTTGATAAAAAAGGAGGTTTGCTTAAGCAATTAAGCCAAAAAAAAAGTAAGAAACAATCTTAGGATTTGCAATCTATAGTATGTCGAACACCAAATTATCCTATATTATATAAATTAGGATTTTATATCATCAAGATTATAAGTAGAATCCATGTACAAAATCATTGTTGCTTGTTAATTGTGCATGATAGGTTTAGCATGTCATTTGACTAGAAGTGGTTGGTTGTTAATCTTAATCGATTGTTGTATGAGCTTGTAAAATATATCCCTCTTGCAAAAACAATAGAGTTATCATAGACCCACATTTTCAAAAATAACTTTAAGAATCTACTTTGTACTTTTAAAATTGACTCTAAGAACTAAGTCCACACCTAAAAAAATGATTTAAGGAATCACTTTATACTTTTAAAAATAGCTCTAGACATCTGGAGATTTACACTTTGACAAAAATGACTTTGTCAAGTATAATGGATTTGTACTTTCAAAATTAACTCTAGAAGGCACATAAAAGGGTTCATACTTTCAATATCAACTCCAAGGATCACACAACATTAAATTAACTTCAAAGATCTTGTTCCAACTTCCAAGCAAGTATGTTTAAGAGACTTTAGTTAATGATGTGTCCCCTCCCATATACCAAAATCATGAACAAAGGCTAAATAAAAGACCAACCATCAAAAGATTTAGGAGAGGCAAAGCTCAGTCAACTAGTGCTAGGCTTGCTTTACCAACCCTTGCTATAATTGACCAACCACACTATGAATCTATGATTATACAAGTTCCTAGGGTCATCTTTGCTTCATTAGCTTTTCTATTATATTTTATTAGTTTGTTAGTTTCCATGTTATTTTATTAAAATATTTTTCCTTTTTTTTTATGCTTACTAGAGTTATCTCTTAAGCCTACAAATAGGCATGAGATGTATTTCATAGATAAAAGACTAATATTGTCTTTACAATGAAATTAATGAGATAATCATCTGTCTTTTAGTTCTTATCAATTTTTTAAAAATATGGTGAATAAAATTTATACTTATCAATCTCTTAAGGTTTTCACATAAACATTATTAAGATATATGAGTCACATTGAGTCTTCTTCAATGCAACAATTCATTTCAAGTATCGTGCATAATATCAATCCTTGAAATTAAACAAACCCAATTCATTTCTAGATTTGATGTGTTCATATCTAATTCATAAATTCAACTATATTCTTTACTTTTATTGTCAAATACACACACACACACACAAAAAAAAAAAATCAAAATCAAAATAGTCTTTTATTATTACCTTTTTTTTTTCGAATAAATACATCTTTTGTTTTACTTCATTATTTCCTCTTAGATTTGTATCCCATATTTGTAACCAAGATTGCTCCTCACTTTCACCACATTGGCTGTGGCTAGTTTAATATATTATTGATGCTTTGAATCATTTGGTTATGTGCAGTTTGTCATTTATATGTTTATCTGCTAAGTAGTTTCACACGGGGCTTTATAGCTTACCCCATTTGGATTTTCTTTCTAGGAATTATGGAGATATTAATAATCACGGTTACCCAAGATACTATCTCTACTATGGTGGAGGGGATGATGGTAACTTTTACGAGGATACTATGAAAATTATATGTTTAGTGAATTTAAGTTTCCTTATAAGGATTCACCATAGGTATATTTATTATTGCCCTTAACCTAACCAATCTTATTCTAATTCAAAAAATCTCAAATTCCTAGTCAGGCTCACAATTTAGACTTATAAGTTCATGTAACTTTCTATAAAGTGATCTTCAAAATCCTAGTCAATTAATAAAAATCCTCATAAGAAAAAAAAAAATCAAATTGCTTTCATATTAGAAAGGTTGGTTTGTCTCACTATAGTCATTGCATATGAAATTTTTTATTTCTTGAAAAAGAAAAAGAAAAGAAACCAAGCTTTTTCATGCATTGCAAATAGGATTAAATGGGATTTTTAGAAAAATGTTACTACACATAGGGTTAACACATAAATTGCTCTAAAGAGTTATGATTTGTGTCTTTAGTTGAATATAATTTGATCCTAAATGGGAAATAAATTGGTACAAAGTCAAGCCTAGAAATAGATAAGACGAGGATATTCAACATCCTCTCAGATTTATCTTAGTGACCGATGTGCTTTCTAGGAGCATACTAAGAAAACTTTGATCTAGTTCCATTATTAAAGGGATCAATAAGACATATCATATATATGTATATATCATGTATATGCTATCTCATCTATCTTTCCCATGTTTGAAAGCATTTTTAGAAACTGAAATCACGACTCCTTAAAATCAACGATTCTGACTTCTAGCAAGAATTTGATTCTGCATTCTCGAAGGCGGAATCGTGATTCTATTATATCTCTCTTATTTGTTATTACTTTAATTACATTTTTATCCTACACATATTTATTGTAAAAGATATTTTTTATAAAGCTTATTACATACTCATTCCATTATATTTCATTTCACAAACATGTCCAAACATATAAATGGAGTTGTCATTCTTTTATTCAATTCATTCCATTCCATTTTTTCGATTTCAATCTATTTCATTCCATATAATTCCAATGTACCAAATATGATTCTAAGGAGTGAAACCCGAGTTTGTTAAAGAGTGTCCAGCAAGCCTGCTGGATGATGGCCAAAAAAAAGAAATGTGCCGGACGGAAAATAATCCTTAGTAATGCAGGGAGAGACTATTTTGTAGCTATAGCTATTGCAATTTGCTCTATGAATTGCTTTTCACATATATGGCGAAGGTAGGCTTCATTAGGTGAGTTTGAGTGAATGCTTAAAGAGTACTTCTGTGGCAAATAATAATAATAATAATAGATTCTACCTTCCTCGATAAGTTTGCATGAAGATTTATGCCTAAAACTCAATAAACTTGTGGTTTGGATTCTTAAAAAGAATGCATCTAAGAAATATATAATTTTGGAATCTTCTGTTATAAGATATAATTTCAAAATCGTATTTTATTATATATATTTTCAAAAACTTTTGTTTGAGAGAGAATTTTTTTCTTTTTCCTTTTTTTTTAATACAAACCACATATCTATAATAATAATAATTGTAGTATTTGCATATAAATGCACAACAATACAGCTCTTTGCATTCATGCCCTTTTATATTTGGAACGATTATAATACTTTATAAATAACCCAACATTTTGTGAAAGAGCATTACGTAATCAGATAAAATTTTTAAAATATCATATTTTTATATAATTAAAAATATATATGTACATAACGTATGTAGTTATCTTATTCCAAGGTCCTTACCTGGTTTTTCCAGCAGTACATGCGCTTGGGCTCCGTGGATACAATTTTTATCTTCTTCTCTTGACATATACTTTGATGATTGCAGTAGGCTAGTAATCTTAGTTACTGGTACATCTGTGAACCGAAGTTTATGGGTTTATTTGACGTCCGGCAGACGGCAGATACCTTTTTCATATTTTTTCTAATAAATTATCTATCAAGAAATACATATAAATGTAAAACATATATCAATTCTCATAAAAATATTAAATAGATCAAATGCTGATAAAATATAACTGTAAATTATACACTTTTATACGTAAGGTTTAGATATAGATATAGATACAGATGAGAAACAAACAATCCAAATGGACCATTGTTGTGATAATGTTTTAATGAAAATGAGCTCTTTTTATTTATTTAAGGAAAAAAAAGGAAATATTAGAAATATAAATATATATATATTTATGTATATACTTAATGTTCAATAAATTTACAGGATATCTATTAAGAAGACCCTAATAAATTAGGGAAAAAAAAGAATTATATTTTACTTACACAACTCTGCTTATTAAAAAAAGAAAAAGAAAAAAGGAATCCTTAGAATTATAAGAAAATATAACGGCTGACTGCTTCAATAAATATATATATATATTATTTATTTATTTTTCGGTTCGAAGTGTTCATGTTCATATTAGGTTGTTTTAACAAATAATTGAATTTTTTGTTACGTTGCTTACTCACCAAAGAACTTAACTGATTTGCATGTACATGTTATAGTTTTCATATATTGTTTGGAAAGATATATTGCGTAAAAGTAATTAATATAGGAAAAAAAAAGTGCTGAATATAAATAAAAAAAAATTCTCAAACATATAAAAGACCATTAATTTTCCTCCACCTTTTTGTGATGGCTAAGAATTTTCCTTAAATTCAAAGCTTTTTTTTAGTGAGAGAAGAGATTTTAATCAGGTATCTCTCACTTGAGGTATCATGATAATGTTATTAGACAATAAGATTATCGGTAAATCCAGACCTAAATAATAATAATAATAATAATAATAAGCTTGTTGACAATAAAAAATATGTGGACAACCTAGCTTAGCAAATTTCTTGAAGGATCCGGTCCGCCCGAATACTTTGGATTGGGCACCACTGGATCTTGACACAGAATTCAATGGACGCTCGAATATGGGCCGTGCACTTATTTTTGAGGGTTGGCCCATCACATCCTGCTTTCATTAGATGACACTCTCTTTCTATAGTTATGGGTTTTTCTTTTGTTTTCCCTTTTCTTTTCTTTTGTCCTATTTTATTTTATAGGTAAACGTAACATTTCCTATTCCCACTTTACTTTTCTTTATAATAAACTACCTCAAATTTGAAAACGTTAGGTTACAATTTATAAATGTTTAAATTATAAATTTGTATAGATTGATAACTATAAATATATGTAAAGTTCAGGTTGTTAATTATAAAAATAGATATAATTGATGTAGTTAATCATAAAAATAGATAAAAATTTGCATATAAAATTAATACTTTTTGTTTGAAATAAGTAATAAATAATAAATGAAATTTAATTTCCAAATTTAATATTTGGAAAATAGAATTTTGCATAAAAATTTAATTTGATACCTAAATTTTGAAGTAGTTAATTTAATATCAAATCAAACTTTTTATAGATATTTTTATAGCCTCACTAATACTATTTACACTATCTCCTAGTCTGTCAATGCTAGACGGTATTAGATGAAATAGTGAAATTTTATTTATATGCTAACTCTTCCTTATCAACAAATAGCAGCTAGTAGAAGTAATCACGAAAAATTTGACTGGATATTAAGTTAACTACTTTAAAGTTTAAATTTCAAATAGGATTTTTATGCAAAATTAAGTACTAAATTTGACAATTACCATTTAATATTTACCTATTCTCTAAAATTATGTTTGCCCACACTTTGATGGGTACTTTTTCCTATTACCTCATCTTCTTGGGGGCATCACTGTGATTATGTATCTTGCATCATTTCATTACTGTACCTATAGGCCCATAATATAATATAAATTGAAATATAGATTTTTTTATTTTTATTTATTTAGTATTATTATTATTATTTTTTTTTTGTAGGCATAATAACGAGATACCATTTTGCATTTAGTGTGAGTTTGATCAATATATGTACACGGCAACTATTAATTGTGTTTCTGGTGACACTAATGTATAGTAAAGTTTTGTAAGCTTGATGTCCAAGCACACAGTTCGTTTGTTGTGATGGCTCTTCCATATCACGCCACTCTTACATACATTTGATCATATGGTCGCTTATAAGGAACAAAGATCATACTAACTGATTGGGGAATTGTTTCCGGGAAAAAATAAACAGAAGAATAAACAATATATTGAGCGTTCATTCTAATTTCATCGATAAATGCTAAGCTTGAGACATAATAATAAAAAGAGTCTCATCGGGTGAGGTAGACCTAGATACGGATCAATTAGGTCTCAAGTACTCCTAAGATGAATTGTATCAGAATCTACTATTCAAAGCCAGCTCAAGGGTCCACTAGTTCAAGGGTCCGGTCTTTGACCCATGAGTCGGCCATTGTTTTTCAAAGAAATGTTGAATTTTGAATGTTAAGCATAACTCTAATAAAATAAATTGAACTTTAAATTCAAAAAAAAA
Organism: Combretum micranthum; assembly: GCA_024138025.1. Taxonomy (NCBI): domain Eukaryota; kingdom Viridiplantae; phylum Streptophyta; class Magnoliopsida; order Myrtales; family Combretaceae; genus Combretum; species Combretum micranthum. The sequence continues at coordinate 495,846 of JAMXBD010000615.1, forward strand.
GTTCATCTTAAGAACTTATCTTATAATTTTTGACATATTTTTAACGAGTTGTTTTTGAGAATGGGCGTTTATTTATATATTACCACATTCAACTCGAAATATGGTATCAATAATATGAAACCGCAAAAAATCTATAACCCTTGAGTAGGCATGGTTCCATTTTGTTCAATTTCCCCTCTATAGAGAGCTAAATCTAAATTATAGATGTTAAAGCTAAGCAATGCCTTGGACTTGACTCTTTAGGTTGAGTGACATGGTCCGGAGACTCAAGTTCATGAAATTTTGATAACTAAGGGAGATTTTGTATGACAAGCTCGTAGACTATTTGATTAAACAAACTAATTCGCTCCCAACCTTTCTCAAGGAGTTCTTGTATTTAAAGAGGTCTTTCATTATTAATAGGAAGGCACATCTTATCCGTTAATGGTCAATATGATCTAACAAACGTCATAAAGAGCCAAGATTTATAAACACCCAAAACTTCTCTTCATTGAAAGATTCAAAAATTGCAAGAAACATTGTCATGCTACTAAAATGCTCTCACAAAAGATCAAATAGAGCTCAAAAATAAAAACACATTGCCTATTTTCTAGTAAAATTAGGTTGATGATATATAATTCCTCCACATATTACTACTGCATTCGAGCTATCTAAGACTGTTTATACCTTCTCCTATTTTTCGCTCTTAGTTGTTCCTTATAAGTGTTTTCATGTCATTCTCTTAAGCAATGTGTAGCACAAGATATATGCTACACACATGTGACTATGCAACCGATCTAGCCACTATACCTCCGAACCAAACCAACTCAATTTAAAATGTGGTACAATTATATTTTTTTTAATTTAAACCAAACCATACAACTTGCATTAGGAATATTAACAAACCATAAAATTTCTATTTAGTTCGACTTAATTTGTGGATCAAACCACATTTGTAATTCGAGAATGAAAATTTATATAACATATATTTGCATATGAAAAGTACTATTTTAATTCATAATAACAATTGTTGAATCCAATAATGGTAAATCAAGTAAAGATTTATACAACCAAAAAATAACATATATCTATTAATATTAAATTTTATTTATGAAACTTTCATTAAGATATATTAAGTCAATCTCTTTATATAATTTATAAATTATAATCTTGAAAATTAAATATTTAACTAATGTAAACTAAAAAAAACTTTTAATTAATATATTATAACACAAGAAAATTTTTAATTATAAGTAAAATATTACTATATTTTTTTTCAAAACGGTTTGGTCTAATTTTATGTATTGCTTCGACTTACTTTTTCAAACCAATCATAAAGTCATGCATTAGTTTGGTTAGTAATTTTTAAATCAAATTGCCAAAAGGAAAAGAAAAGAAAAGACATTTTTTTACATGGCATGGCTAACTAACGTTTTAGTACGATGTTATTGATTTTTTGTTTACCTGGAGAATACAAAGAAGACTTAAAAAGAATGAAACTTTGTCTTTTCATAGACGTATATAAAGAAAATTTGATGTATTTTAAAGGTAATTTATATTTTTAGCTGTTAGTAGCGCATCTTAAATATTATGAAATGAAATGATTTTCTTCAATTTGCATTAAAATACTTTAAATTTTTAATTTTATTTGATTATATGTTAGTTATTCAATTATTTATATTACTACAATTTTATTAGGGCGGAACTAGCCAAAATACATTGATTCCATATGTTTAGGGCCTTGGGCCCAATCCAAACCCATCAAACTAGCAAAGTCCACACTGGATCAAGGTCCGACTTCAATGGGTCGATTCTCAAAACCAGTCCACAAAGCTGGCTTCAGTGCCCATCCTGGATCAAACCGATCTAGATTTGGGTGAGCTTATGGAAGGAATTTCTTCCACTGGGCATGTAAAATACAGCTTTGCAATAAGAGTAAAGTTCCTAAAGAGCTTAAATTTTTCAAATAAGAGATAATTCTTAAAAGATGAAATACTAAACGTTGTCGTTTCTATTCAACTACATGACAAGAAATGTTTATAGTCTCAAAAGAGGCCTAAGATAGCCAGGGAAAAAAAAAAAAAGGGAAAATGGATTACATCAAACGATACTAAATAACTCAACAAAGTTATAAAATACTAAAACAACTTTTAAAAAAAACATGCAGAAAAGGTCAAAACGACAAAAACCGAACATGCAAAGAGCAATCGACCCACCGGTCCATCCCCCACTTGGTTGATCCACCCTTGTCGACCTGCTTGGGTTGGATAATCTTTGATTAGCCCATTAATTTTAAGTTATCCGGTTGTTTCCAATATTCAGATTGACCTTGCCTTGTTATAGATGCATGTTTGTGCATTTGATTCCAATTTCATGACTTCTAAACTCCTAGAATGATGTACGAGCGTTCATGATTTGGTTCGATTCGGATTAGGAGTCGAACCAAACTGAATCACTTTGAATGGTTTGAGATTGTGAACTGAACCACTTCAAATGCGATTCATTTTGATTCGAACCATTTTTGAAAGCATTTAGTTCTAATAAATTATATTAATATTTTAAGTTCCTAAGAAAAACATTTTTTTTTTTACTGAGAAAAAAAAATATGTTTAGATTGAACAACATTGTGTAAGAATTAAAATCACTTATCATTATATCAAATCGTGTATTTAATAATTTTAGATATACATATTATCTTGTTCTAAAAATATTTTTCAATGTGAACGTAAAGTAACATTTACTTATAATAAATCTACAACACTACTTGAGAAAATAATTCTTTTGAATTAATTCCATATTTTTTTAAGTATTATTCCATTATAATGTATTTAAATTTCCTTTGTATTAATTAATTTAAATTATTTCTTAATTTTTTTCCAATATGTTGTTTATATGGAATATATGAGAATAAGGTTATTTTCCATATTACATGAAATAAATAGGAAAGCATATAGTAAAGATTTCGAAAATAATAATAAAGGACATCATGATTTATGAAAATTTGTTCTATTATTATAGAAAAAAGTAATCAATGTGTCAAAGAGATGTGTAAACTAGAAAGTATTAAAAACTTATCTTTTATGTGAGAAATTATAAGCCTATTCTATGTTTTTTTAGATAAGTAAAAAATTGTTTGTTTAATATTATTAGATATATAATACATTTAATGGTGTTTTATGTAAAATACATAATGCAATATATATATAACAACATTTATATTTATGAATGACATTATTTGGTTAAAATATAATTTACATTACATTACATTACATAAGATAGAACAAAATCACAACTTCTCCTAATAAATCTACAAACTGAAATCTTCTCAATTCCCTTTCAAAGATGCATCTAAACATAAGTATGGTATTAGAATTCAAAATTGCTATTCCATTTCAAGGCTATTCTAATATACTAACTACATAAGTGATAGAAGAGGGCAACGTCATATAGCGATAATATCAAATGTTTAAGAATTATAAATAAATACAATGGCTATTTTATTTCTTTTAACGAGAAGCGGTTCGATTCATGTTCAAACAGTTTTGTTCGATTCAACCCTTTGGACCAAAATGTAATAATGGGCATGTTTGGATAGTCGGTTTGGTTTTGTTTTGGTTTCATTTCCAAACCGAATAGATGCTGAATCGATATATATATATATATATATATGATACAGATAAAAAACTGACAGTTTTACTTATAAACTAATCAAACCAAACTAACCGATATAAATATGATACTGATAAAAAACTAACAGTTTTACTTATAAATTAACCAAACCAAACTAAATCGATATTTTTTAATATTGATAAGTTGCCGATACAAATTCAATACAAATAAAAATCCGACAATCCAAATAGGTAGACTCTTGTCAAACTGAACCGCAAACTAAATTAAAATATTGAAGAATCGTATTTTGCGATTCGATTCAATTCAATAAATAGCATACCGTCCATGAGTCTAATTTACTCCAAATGATGCCTGGCTTCTTCTATAAACTTGTGGCAAAATTTTTGTAATTCTTCTTACAACTTCTTAACTTGGCTTCTAGTAATTGTTCTAATTGAAAATTTGCAAATTGCAACTATGACTTGAGCTGAGCTTATCCTGATTCTCTTCGGTATATGTGCCTATTTTGTAGAAATAGAAACTAAGACCTTATTATTTTTGCTGATATTGAAGGTTTTACGAGCACATCTACAAATTCTACGTAAACTAGACTAATAATATTTATTTAGAGTGTTATTGAGGGATGTCATAGGGTTTAATCAAGAAGCCTAAGAAGGAAAAAAAGTTTTTTCTAATGAAAATTATATGTTTTATTAGAAAAATAAATATATAAAAAAAAAGTAAGTATGTTTTTATTTTAACTCTTAAAACACATACGTGGAACACCATTAGTTTTTTTTTATAACAAAGTGCAATAATAAAATGATCTAACATAAGCTCATTTATCCGTTTATCTTTTCCCCCCTATGGTTGGATATAAAATTGATGTTAGTTAATATTGTATTCAAATATGCAATTTAACCGAAAGTGTTACGTTTTTCTTTAGATAAAACTGAGAATATTTTCTTATATCTGTCAGAAGCCAACTGGAAAAGAAGCACACGTGCCTTCCGGAACTGGAATTGGCTGTCAATTGCTGTAAGTGATTCTATTCTTTGTTGGGAAATTCATATGGAGTGTAAGTCCACTAACATGGAAAAAAGAGGCTCAATTTTAAATTTTGGTAACGCCAGAATGCCGTACGCTCTATTTCGGAAACTGCCGACACAAATAGTTCCATTTCAACTTGTAATAAGGTAGCGTTTTACTTGTCATCATAAAATAAGAAGTATGGATTAGTATAATTGATAAAAAGATGATATAAGTTTTTATTTTTTTTAACATGTTTGGTATGTTAAGTATAGTATAACAATATTTTTTTTGGAATAAATATCATTTAATACTTGAACTTTGCTATGTATAATTAACTACTTAAAATGTAAAAGTATTAATTTATTACTTACATCTTTTTCGAGTTCATTTATAATATTTAAAAGAATTAGTTAATTACAAAAATGGGTAAAGTTCGGACAGATAATTACAAAATTTTGCAAATCTCATGTAGTTTATTATGAAAAATAGGAAAAATTTAGGTAGCAAATCAACAATTTTATACTTCTGAAGTTAATTATAAAAATAATAAGTGGACCTCATAGAAACGGCATAGGCTGTCTTGCTTCATCCAGCAATTCAAAGGGTAAGCGAGTATCCACCCTGCATGCTAAGAAGCAAAAGATGAGTATCTTCATATCATTCTCTAACAAGGATCTTGAGGGTATTCAAGTATCCCATCAAGACACCCATATCATCTCAACCTGAATCCCAGTTTTAGCATGAAAAAAAGTGATGATTGACACTAACAACAATATTGATGTCATACTCAACAACAAGTATGAAAAGATGGCTCAGACTTAAGAAGAATCCAAAGTCTTGCAACGATAACTTATACAATTTTAACAACCAACTAGTTAAGGCAATGGTTCATCCTCAACCTTCCTATGGAGCTAAGCGACAAAACCAACATGGCTTTCTAAGACATGGAGTTCATAGTAGCAAACAACAAAATAAGACTAAAGTAGAAATCTGTCATAGAAAGTACAAAAAAATTTCTTTTCACATATTTAAGCATCCTTTCTTTTATAGCTCATGACTTGCATAGCTAGTGCCTACCACTCTAACCAAACTAGGTACATGTAATTAGATTACTATAATCAAAAGTTAGTAGCTAATCTAGACAAGACAAGCTTTAATCCAAATGTTTAGCAAAAGAACCTTTTGTCTAATAGTAAATACACAATCCAGTATGGGAAAATTCCTCTTTAAACTTTACTGGACATTAGCAGGCATATAGTCCTAGTGACACAAAGTGAAAGCATATGGTATCTAATCATTCCCTAGGTTTCTCTCTCTTTATTATAAGTCTTATTTCATTTGGTACTTTAGCATTCATATTCTTTTTTATCCATACAAGCATTTTTTTTTTTTCAAAGTTTATGAATTGAACTTTTGTCTTTCCTCCGTTCTCGTTATAATGAGTTCATTGAGTCATCACATCTGGGCTCATCACCTAAATGAACAGGTTTTAAAGGGACCTCTAAGGACTCTTCGTCACTTCAACATTCAAATTCGGACACCCATAACTCAATTACTTGAGTTAGTAGGGTAAAGGCTATGCTTGTTTCTTTCTTTTCTTTTCTTTTGGATGCTACAACAAAGTTAAGACTTTTTTTATAAAGGATTACTCGGTAAAGAGTTTTTTTCTACCTCTTTCACTAAGTGTTGATAAGTTTTCAAAATAACTCAAAAGAGTATATACAAACTAAAGTTTTTTTAGAAGTAGATCTGTTTATTTTTCACTTAAGAACTCAACCTACTCTCAAACTTCCAACTCTAAAGCTAAATATAAAGGAAATTTGTTCATTAAAGATTTCACTACTTAATTTCAACTAAGTATTCTAATTGCAATAGTAGGTGAGTAAGGCATCTAAGCAAGTCAATTTCATATTTTTATTCATAGATGCTATCAATAATTTTCTGCACAATCTCCAGATTTAAAAAAAATTGAAAAAATCTAGCCTAAATTTGCCATATATGCTTTAGGACAAAATGAGTTCAAAGTATGGGTATAACAATTTAAGTTCAAATTCAGATGTCATAGAGATTAACTCAATTCAACAATTTAGACATCAACAGTCATATTCATCTTTATTCTCCATATCTATTATCCCTTTCCCCACACTTAAACTGAATATTGTTCTCACTATTCCTAATTTAGCTCAGAACAGGAAAGGAATAAAGATAAAAGAGAAAAGGAATAATGGTACTTCCATGATTTTTAAAATTTTATGCAGTTTGAGTTCCAACTGGCACAGCAATAGAGAGAGTTTCCAATTAATCCATCTTGTAAGTCCATCCTCTTATGATATGCTCTTTAGCTCCTGTTTATCTCTTATCTGCACAAATAGGGCATGCATATCAAAGAAGCACAAACAAAAGAAAAAAACAAAAGGAAATATTTACAAAAGAAAGACATTGGTGGGTTGCCTCCCACTTAACATTTGTTTTATATTCTCAGCCTGACTTTCTGACTTTCGTCTTCAGAGAGGATCAAATTTACTAGTCTTTTTGTCTTCATTCCTTCTTTTCTTGCAATTTTCTACTCTTGAATTTTTTTATGTTATGTCAGCCTTGGTGGATTGAGGGTTCTTTTTCTGTCTTTTCATAATATTAACATTTAACTCTCTATTTCTAACCTTCAACACCGTTTTACTATTTTTCACATCAAGCACAAATCGAGCAGTGGCCATGAATGGGCGCCCAAGGATGAAGGGAGTCTCTAGATTTTCTTCTATATCCAACATAATAAACTCCACAGGAAATATGAACTTGTTTACTTTCTATAGCACATCCTCAATCATCCCTCTAGGTCTTTTAATAGAGCGATCAACCAATTGGATTGTCATCTCAGTTTTTTTATTCATCCCCTAATCATAATTTCTTAGTCACAGAGAAAGGTATCAAATTGATACTTGCACCTAAATCACAAAATGCATTCCTGAACTGACTATCTCTTATGGTACAATTTAAATTAAATTTCCCTGGATCATTCAATTTAAGTTCAAGGCTTTAATACATGTTAAAATGACGTCTCTCTCCATTCATCTTCCTTTTCTTGCTCAGGACTTCTACAAAAAGCGCTTGTATTGAGGTGATTGCATTAAATTATCTGCTAAGGGAATATTGACCTCCAGCTTCTTAAACACCTCTAGGAATTTCTCATACTCCTCATTATCTTTCCTCTTTCTTGATCGTCCTGGAGAAGGAATTAATGGCACATATGATCTGATAGTAGGCTCAACTACTATATGAGTGTGTTGCTGTTGTACCACATCTTCCATTTGACTTGATGTAGAAGCCAAAGTTTCTTCTTTATCATTCGACTTACTTGTTTCTACACTGATTTACTAGCTTAACTGGGGTAAAAGGTTTCACAATACCTTCTATTTGCTTCTTAATTTCTCAAACCCCTCTATAGTCAAATTTGTAAGCTTTCAATGGCTAATTCCCAAGCTGGCTTTTCTTCATTCTTTTTAACCTCAGTAGTCACTGAAGAAGTACTCTCTGGTTTTTCTACATTAGACATAACTTTTTTTTCTTTCTCTTCATCTTGCCTTTGAAAGTCAAATGGGGTTTCTTTTTCCTTCCATCACTAGGATGCTCCCATTCTTCACTTGAATTAGCAAGTCGGAAAATAGAGGATACAAATTATGTCAAACTTGCTACCTGATTCTCCAATTTTTCTATAATAGCTTGTTGCTTCTCAAACTTTTCTTTCCATTTCTGTTCTAAACCTCTCACAATTTCTTTAATACTTTTCTCTTAACCTGGAATTGGGGTAACTATATTTTCAGAAGTTGAAGCAGTATTCTCTTGGTTTGGAGTCTCACAAATGTGGTGATACTCTTGAGTTAATATATTGGAATCAATTTCTAGCCTACCACCTTGACATTGAGAGCTTTCATGTAATCCATTACACCATGAATACACTACTGGAGGGGAGAAATATGGATTAACGTATTGGCTTCCTATAAGTTCTTCTATTATTCTAAACGCCATTTCCACCGGCATTCCTATTAAGTGCTCTCCAGCAACTGACTCTAATATCTTCCTATCGTGGGCTCCTATTCCCTTAGGGAATACTAACAGTTGAGACCAAGTAAATGACTGAAGATAAGGGCATTTACGCATCAAATTGTGATATCTTCCCCAAGCATTTGACAAAGGCTCTCCTTCATATTGCCTAAATGATAATGCTTCTACTTTAAGCTCTGAAGTACAACAATATGGGAAGGTTAATGCTTGTGTATTATCCATCTTATATTCAATAAAAACTTCAAGCACCTGCAAAGAGAAAAAGAAAAACAAGTAGAATGTACAATTAAATCAAAGACTAGTGTTCACAAATAAAGAAGAAAGTATTTGTAATTTTTTTTTAATTTTGCAAATTTTTTAGATTTTTTCAAATAAAAGGCATAGTCTACAAAAGTCCTAAAAACTGAAAGTAGCACCAACCGCTCCTTAAAACGGCGCCAAAAACTGATCACTCCTTAGCAATTGCACCAAAAACTTATTACGCTTTTTTCTATATATGCCTTTTAAATCTGTATAGTCTCTTTTTAAATTCCTTTAAATGCACAGATATTTACCGGCCAATGTACCGGGTGTGTGTGTAGTAATAAAATTTTAGTAAATACCGAATCATGTCCACAAGAAGTGAGGACTAGCTCTCAATTACATTAGTCCTTATCATAGCTAAGCAAATAAAAATTTTTATTTTTTTTTATTTTTGAGATAGAACTAATCTACGAAGATATGAGATTTCCAACACCTTAATTGAATTAGCTTAAGAGCCAACAAATTAGAAAATTAATTGGATGCAAACTATCGACTACAGGTATCGTTGCAAATCTAAATTATCAATGAGTTTAGTTTTTCAATCAATCAAGCACTAGATAAAAACTCCTTTTCCAAAGAAAGTGATTATCCTAAATTAACCAATCAATATTTCTTATTCCTATGAAAGTGATCAATTGACTAATCTGTAAAATTTACTAAATCCTAATAGAATTCAAATCCATATGTCTATGTGATATGTAATCCAAACTAACTAATCACAGAATCGATTAGAAAAGAATTTTCTAATTACAATCCTAATATATCATGAATTCCATATTCAATCCAAAATATATGAATGATGAAATAGCATTAACAACATGACCACAAGCAAGTAATCAATCCACACCAATGATCAATAATCAGGCAATCCAAATCAACAGCTCAAGACACTAAATAAGCATAAAAGAATAAGCTTTGAACATCATCCATAAAATGAATATAAGAAAAGAACAAAATCACCTTTGTCAAGAAAATCTCGTTCTTGAATCCAATTTCAATTGATGTTTTCCACTTGATCTTGGTGTAGAATCCTTAATCAAATTAAAAATATATTTTTTAAACTTTCTAAGCCCTAGATCTAAGAGCAAAGGAAACATAAGTTTTTTTCGTGCCCAGGGTTTCTTCTTTTTAAATGATCTAACAAGAAAAGTTTACATATGAAAAGTTGCAGTAGACATAGGATGCCATAAAGACCAGCAGTCTACATGTAAAATTAGTTGGCCTTCAATAAGAAAAATTATTTCTGAGAGCAAAATGTAATGTACACCCGCTTCAAGGGCAGTGGCCTTGAAGTTCCAATAGCCAGCCTTGAAATGAAAAGTAATTTCCAAAGCAAGATGGCAGCCAACTTTGTGACTTACGTTACCAGCTTTGGTGTATACCGGTGGCCTTTCTTCAAAAATTTCCTGTGTATATTGTAAATGATGAAGGCTAGTGAAATCTATTCGAATAGCTGGCAGCCTTTGCTGTTTTTGCCGACCTACATGGATTTCTTCTCCAAATTTGTATAAAACTTCTCTCAATTTGCTAGTATTTGTGTGATAAGTCCTTAAAGACCTAAAATATCAAATTAAGTATGCTTAAGTATCATTTTCTTAGAATTTCTATAAAAGTTATAATAGTTAAGTATGATTTGTTCAATAAAAAGTGAGTAAAATATGACTTTATCAATGTCCCGTTTGTATCTATATTTTATTTATATTTGATCTTTTTATGAGAACTGACAACTTTTTTTTTTATCTATATCTATTTCTTGATAAATAATTTATTAGAAAAAACAGTTTGAAAAAAATGTTTATATTTATCAAAAAAGGTTGCCAAACAAACCCTAAGACCTTATTATTTTGTTGATATTGAAGGTTTTACAAGCACGTTTACAAATTCTATATAAACTAGACTAATAATATTTATTTAGAGTATTATTGAGGGATGTCATAGGGTATTAATAGAGAAGCCTAAGAAGAAAAAATTTTTTATGATGAAAATTATGAGTTTTATTAGAAAAATAAATATATTAAAAAAAAGTAAAAATGTTTTTATTTTAACTCTTAAAAAAAATATAGGTGGAAGTGGAACACCCTTAGAGCCTATTTGAATTATGGATTTTTATCTGTATCGATAATTTATCAATAATTAATTAATATCAGTTTAGTATCGATTTGGTTTCATCAATTTATGAGTACAACTATCAATTTTTTATTTATGTTATATATGTAATAGTTCTACAAAAAATTTACTTTAAAAATAAAATTTAAAATAATACCAAACCAACTATCCAAACAAGCCTATTCGTTTATCTCTCTACCTCCACCAATCACCCTGGGCATGGTTGCATAAAAAATTGATGTTAGCTAATGTTGTATTCAAATATGGAATAAACCTGAGAATATTTTCTGTCAGAAGTTGACTGGAAAAGAAGCACACGTGCCTTCCGGCTCTGGAATTGGCTGTCCATTGCTGTAAGTGACATGGAGTGTTAAGTCACTAACATGGAAAAAAGAGGCTCCATTTTAAATTTTGGTAACGCCAGAAAAGCCGTATGCCCTATTTCACAAACTGCCGGCACAAATAGTTCCATTTCAACATATAATAAGGTAGCGTTTGACTTGTCAGCATTGATAAATAGATAATATAAGTTTTTGTTAACATGTTTGATATACAAGTAACGCCAGATTTTATTTTATTTTTATAAATATCATATTTAATACCTAAACTTTGCTATGTATAATTAACTACTTAAAATGTAAAAGTATTAATTTATTACTTACATACTTTTCAAGTTCATTTATAGTATTTAGACAAATTAGTTAATTACAAAAATAAATAAAGTTGAGGCAAGTAATTGCAAAATTTTGCAAAGCTTATATAGTTTATTATAAAAAAAGGGAAAAGTTTAGGTACCAAATCAATAATTTTAAATTTAGATAGTTAATTATAAAAATAGTAAGGGGACCTCATAGAGGAAACGCCATAGGTTATCTTGCTTCGTCTAGCAATTCAAAGGGTAAGCAATTACCCACCCTGCATACCAAGAAGCAAAAGATGAGTATCTTCATATCATTCTCTAACAAGGATCTTGAGGTATTCAAGTACCCCATTAAGACATCCTTATCATCTCAACCTAAATCCCAGTTTCAACGTGAAAAAAAGTGATGATTGATACTAACAACAATGTTGATGTCATACTTAACAACGTGTATGAAAAGATGGCCCTAACTTAAGAAGAATCTGAAGCCTTGTGACGATAACTTATATAGTTTTAACAACCAGCTAGTTAAGGCAATGGTTCGTCCTCAACCTTCTTATGGAGCTAAGCGATGAAACCAACATAGGGCATACGGCTAACTAGTCACCTTATAATGTAATCCTTAGACAACTAACTAGTCGTTTTTTAGGATGGTTATCATGCTAATGTACTTGAAGGTGAAATTCTTGATCCCAAAAAGGGTTAAGATCTATAAAGAAGATTAAAAGCTCTCTAAGCCTTATGCATCCACACCTTAGACTAGGATGAAGTTTCTCGGCTGATACAACTATCGAAGATCAAACAAACAAAACGATTGGACAACTATATCTCCTGACCCAGGAAACATCTTACTATGTAGACATTATCATCACGGGTCGATTCCAACTTAACTGGTCACCGTCGGCTTCTGAATCAAGAACCGGCTTAGGGACAACGAGTCTGCACCAGCTGAGTACTACCAATTCTAGCAAGTCTAGTTGGTTCCACCCCTTAAAACCAAATCCACCGATTCAAGAACCAGCTAGAGAACTGGTTGAATAGGTAGTTTCTACGGTTTCATGCTATAAAAATAGAAAAAATAAAGAAAGGAAAAGAGAATAAAATAAAATTATAAAAAATTATAATTTAAAAACAAATATTTAAACTATTTTCACTTGAATTGGTAAAAATTTATTTCATATTCACGACAAATGTATTTTTGTTAACACCAGAAGTAATGAATATATTTAAAATCATGTATTGTTGAGTTTATATAAACTTCTAATTAAAGTGGAGTTTTCTTTTTTATTAATGCAGAACTTATTTTTTTGTTTGTGAGAATTATTTGTATATTAAATATTTTATAATGTCACATTATTAACATGACAACTAAAAAAGTGTAAGTAATTATATATAAATAAATACATAATTGAAAATTTATTTTAACTAATGAGCTATAAAAAATATTATTATGCTCAATGTTATTTTAAGTTAAAATATTATTTTTTTTTGTTTTTTTCTTTTTTTAATAATAAAGTAAATTTATTTAATTGAATTTTTTTAAAACTTCACGGCTCCTCGTTCTTAGAGGAACTAGAACCGAATCATGGGAAAAAGCAATTTCCAAGAACTAGGAACCGGACCGGCTTCCACAGGTCCAATTTTGGTTCCACCAATTTTAGAGCCTCAAACCGACCTATAATGACATCTATACTAAGTTCCTTCACACCAACTATAATGTGCTTATGTGGTCACCAACCGACATGCCAGCCTATGGCAACACTAACTTTGACCTTGTAGTTAAACCCATCAAACAAAAGAGGAGACACTTCACCATCGAGAGGAAGTCAATCATTGAGGAGGAGGTACAAAAACTCCTCAAAGAGGGCTTCGTCAAAGAGAAAAGGTACCCCACTTGGTTAGCTAACGTTATTATTTATTATCATTGTGGTTACCTTTTGTCAAGATTTGAAGATTTTTATATTTTACTATTAGATCAATTATTATTATTACGATTATCAAATTCTCATCACCCTTCCCCCTCCCCCTCACACACACACACACATACACAAATCAATTTCTTGTTATCATGTATTGAAAGATTTTTTTTTATTATTTTATTTGCTTCTTATAAGCATTATCATTTAAGTATAAAATCTTAATTTCATTAATTTTTGCTTTTTTGATAGGTATAAAAAAATTATTGGCCAAAAAAAGAGGGAAAAGCCTATTTTGATATCTGAACTTTGACAAAGTGGTTAATGAGGTACTTAAATTTTTAAAAAGTCTAATTTCATACTTAATTAAACTTTTCGTACCCCTTTTTCACTATCTCACTCTTTTACTGTTTCTTCAAATAATTAAACTTGTGTCATGCAACGATGAATAAGGTGGTGTTTAGGGTCGCAAAAAATTCAATTAGGCATGAAATTAGACTTTTTAAAAATTTAAGTACCTAATTATCTATTTCGCCAAAGTTCAATTACCAAAGGAGGCCTTTTCTATAAAAAAAAAAAAAATAGAATACGTATAAAAAAAGGAATCCAATATATGTTATTGATTAGTAAAAAATCTATGTTATGCGAATAAATATTTACAATCCATTAACATAAATGGACTGTAATTCTTTTTCCATATTTGTTGTGTAATGTAAAGAAAGTATGGAGTTATTACATTAGCTTAGGAAGTTTATTATCCCATGGATAGGATCATTCTATCAATTAATTGACCATTAAAATATACATAATAAATTATATATTAAATATTTAAATCGTACCATGATGGTTGGATATAAATATGATCGGTTAAATAACTTATGTACAAATCTGTTGAAAAACAAGAGGCTACCATAGATTTTTCCTTGATAAACATAAATTTATCTTTGGATATTACCATAAAGTCCTTGGAACTTTGATGTAGTTTGATGGTCTGGTTATAAATTTATAGAATACAAGATTGTTATAAAATGAAGTTGCAACATGATAAAATTTGGATCTACTGGGAATTTTTTTTAATAAAAGAATTATTAGAATTAATTATGTAACGTCAAAATAAATAGAAAGTGCTTAATATTATGGAAGAAAAACTAATTTTCAATAATTATTTTCTATAATTGAATAATACTTATCACCAATGCCTTTGAAAATGCACTAATTATAAACTTATAAAGAATAATATTTCTATAAAATCAATTTGCTACTTGATAAAAGAAATACTTTTAATTTTATATTGTAATTATAAATAGAAAGTATTCAAAATTAGGAAAAGAACAATTATTATTATTTTTTTTTTAAAGGGGTAGAAACACCTAAATCAAATAATACAACTATGGGGAAAAGAAACACGTATAACATCCTACAAACAAATATCATAAACAAAGGAGGACATAACTTGTATAAGGAAAATTAAATGCATTATTAGCAAGCAGATCCGTAACTATGTTAGTCGCTCTGAAAGCATGTTGCACCACTACAGTCTAGTCACATTTGCACATATCAACAATTGGCTACAACAGATTACCATGTCTTGGCTCTTGAAAGTTCCTATTTTTAATCCATTCAACTACTGTTTTATTGTCCATTTCAAGCACAACCAATCTGTACCTTAATTCTCATGCTATAACCAAACCATGGAGAGCTCCCATAACCTAGTAATGAAAGAAGAACAACATCCAGATTAGCCATAAAACCCACTAACCACTGACCATTTGAGTCTCGGATCAAACCTCTTGTTGCCACTCTTAAAGAGTTAGATTTAGCACAACCATCGGTATTGATTTTACAAAAATTAGAGGGAGGACCTTACCAACGAACTAGCACTTAAATCCATTTGTTACTAACTCCATTCATTGAAATCATCTCATTATAAGCAACAAAAATTTCAATAGCTTTGGCCTGAATTTGCTACACCAAACAATTCTCAAAAAGTTTTTCACCTGTAAAAATCTCTTTGTTGCTCCAAGGCCATAAAAGCCAGCATGCTGCACCAAAAAAAAATGACTAGGTAAAGTTCCCATATCTTCTATCATCAAATATATTGAACATAAACTATTCCTCAAAAGGTTCAGCACAGAACATGGTTAGGTCATTATGGGGAATGACTTTATACCAAATAGAAACTACTATATTATAGACATAGAAAATGTGGTCTGCATCTTCAGTCCCATTTCTACAAATTTGATAGGCAACCCAATCAGATAGATGTCATCTCTTCCTTTAGTGGTCTGTCAACAAGGCATTGTCACGCCTGAGAGAGTACCCTAAACATTATATGCCACACGAATCCAAATTGAAGCTCGTAAGTATCCATTTAAGCTATTCTATCGACCTTTAGAGTAATTCATGAGACTAGCATAGATAAAATTCCCAAAGGAGAGTGACCCACATGTAAAATTAGGTTGTCTAGAGTAAGAATGCAATGCATACACGTATATAACTAATAATGATAATCTGCTAGTCATTACAATACCACATTACAACTACAGCTTAAGACAATAATACATAAATATTGTCTTAAGCATAAGATAATATGAAAAATAATCATGATTAATTCCTTTCCACTCCCATAGATAACCTTTTATTGAACTTTGACACCATACTAGGACGAGACTTCAGACTGACACCAGCCATGGGCTAACCTAAAAGAAGTGAAGACCATTGCAGGGTAAGCAAACCACTGCTTAATGAGATAACCAGCCTAGTACACATACAACAGAAATTTATAAACAAGATTATTATTCAAACATATGCAATGCAACAATCATACAAATGAACAAATACTAGTTTGGATGACTAGAATCCAAATAAGATGTAGATTTATGTACTATCGTTAGGGTTTTGGAGCACATACCCACCAACACACTTGAGAGTCTAAAAATACCAAGTAAGGAACTTTAGTTGTTTGTCTTTATTAACACTTTAATCATTAATAGTTTATTCATTTCCATTAACTTAATAGATTAGATTCTCCCTATAGTATTCTACTTTAAAAGGCTAATACCAAAAATGACGCTGCTGGATTTACCAATTAGTTTCTATGGAACCAGACAATTTACTAGAAATCCTAGGCCTAATTACTTTTCTTTATCAATTATTTCCGATGTTTCTATAGACTTGAAATGTAGTACATATCATTGGTGGAATAATGATGCAATAATCATGTAATCATGCAATACATAGTATGTTAATTAATCCTCCACTATTATTAAGTTTGGTTTTGGGATGGCCACTCAATTTTTCAGACTATCATAATATTTACAATCATAATTTAATCAAGCAAGTGTTCGACTTTTAATTAATTAGATTGGTAGTCACTCAATTATTAAACAGCCAGCAGTACCCAGTCTCCATTCATGATTCATTATATTAATATGATTAAACAGATGCACTATATTTCAAACACAAACAATGTGTATAGTCAAAGTTACTTACCCATCCATAAAGTCAGAGATAGTTGTGATAGTCATATGGGAAATCCGAAAACAAGTCTAACTTACCTATAATAAGTAGTAATCATGAATTAATATATATATATATATATAGAAATTAATTATAAGATCTTACAATGCCTATTTTGATATAAACTGGGGGTTTTGGTATTTTTCATTATTTCTGAAAAACCCTAATTTTCACCATAATAGGCCATTTACCATAAATGATTATGGGACTTATTTAACTTAGGAATTGTATAGGTCATCTAAGTCGTGGTTCATAATTGACATGATTGTCATATTTTCTATTGTTGAGCCAAGTAGTTTATATCATGGGTTTATTTGTTTATACTTTTCCTCTTTTGTGAAATTTGATCATTATATTTATTCATTTGACTTAGTGAAACCATGGTTTAGTGATCAGTGTTAATGGGCCCTTATTATTAGTGCTCACTTGATCACATTTTATATGTGTTTTATCAAGAAAATTGATACTTATTTGCTTAAATATAATTTTGGAGCTAAAAGAAAACGTTTAAGGGATTTAAAGATGATTCAAGTAAAAATTAAGGCGAAGTTGGAAAAATATGGACAAGAGTTTATTTTTTACACATGCATTACATTGTGCATGGCTGTGTTGGAGGTAGGGGAGAAATAAAGTGAAGAAAATTTCCAAAAGTCATCTTCCAGTTCAACACGAGTAGTCTGAACAGGTGTATACGGAGTAGAGCAGCATCGCTAGTGAAGCTTTTTAATTGTTTCAGTTCAGCATGGCCTAGCTGCATGATAGTGTAGCAGGGTAATGCTACTCTCATACATGTTATAAATCTCATTAGTGTCCATTTTTGTTTACTCTCCAATTATTCCTTTAATTCTAATTTGTTTTTAAGAATATAAGTAGAATTGTTAAACCATACTTAGCAAATAAGGATTAATATTGTCTCTTGAAATACCAAAGTCAAATGTGTGTAGGTATGTACATGTACATACATATTTGTGTGTGTGTGTGTGTGTATATATACACCTATATGTACATAGGTTTTTGTTTGGCTACATTTTTAAATATCTCTTGTTTGATCAAACTATCACATAAGTTGGTTTTAGGTTGTCTAAACTTAAGTTGCTAAGACTTAATATGATAACTTTCTTCTTATGGCTGACGGTTACATGTATATACACATACATATCATTTTGTTTCTTTTCTTTTTGATTTCTACATTTCTAGGTGAGTTTTAGAATTATACTTCAAAGCTTTAAAGTGGTGCAACATCACTTCCTCCTTACTCAACTTGAACCGAAACTAAGAAGGAGAAGGAGAAGGAATGTAGTTTCTTAAACCTTAGAATCTTGTTTAGATAAGTTTTCAAGGTTTGTTAGTCTTTCTTACCTTAACTAAGTGGTGGTTGAAGACCTTACTTTCTAATTTGAAGGCTTATATTGGGTGGCACCTTTGGGGGGTCAAGTTTTGCACGAAAATAGGAAGGAAGAAGGTGAGTTATCTTGATATTTTCTTAGCTATATTTAGTAAAAGTTGATGGAGACAAAATGGTGTTGTTGTTTGTGTTGTTTTGGATGGAAAAGAAGAAGTTTCATGATCATGGGAGAAAAAGGAAAACAAATGAAGATGAAGTGATGATCTTTATGTGGGTTTGTTGTTGTTATTTCGATTGGGTGCTAGACAAAAATGGGAAGAGAAGAGTAGAGTAGGATATTTAAAGTTTGCAAGTGTAAAAGTGATGTAGTAACTTTTAGAAGATTGTTTTCTAGATTTGGCATTAAATTCTTCTTCTTGTTCTTGTTCTTGTACTTTTTCTTTTTCCATATGGGACGGCAAGGAGGGGAGATTTGAGCTGCAAACTGAATGTCAAAGTCTTGTGCATGGGTATTTGTCATGTCATCATTTAATGAAAATTTTCTTTTAAGATATGTTAGCATTGTTTAGGGGAATCACTAGCCTTTGACTTCCTCATGCAGGCTATAGTAGAGAAGGAAAAATATATAAGACGTAGGGCCTTGACAATTTGTTGAATAGTAGTTCGTGTATTGCAATTTATATGAGCCAATTTGACATTTTCTAGTTATCTATATGTTTTTGTCTCTACATAGTTGAATATCGGTATAGTTTTTTATCAATATATCAAGAATTATTTGTGATCATCATACATATAAAATTTAATTTAAATTTAGTAGAATTTTAGAATTTTATGTACGATACAGAATCCTATCTTACTACGCAAAGAGGACTCAAAGAGAAAATTTATTAGAAGAGACCAATTCTAATCACTAAAAGGAGAAATTAAAAAATTGACTTTTTGATTAGCCAACCCCTCTAGCACTTGATTGACACACAAATCAAGTAGGGGATAGTTAGTATCAGTGCAAAGATCCTTCCGAAAAATAATCATCTCCCCATCACTAACAACCGATTTAATACCTCTTAAGGCTAGCTTCCAAACTTTACTAATACATCTCAAATAAATGTGAAGCATTGGCAACTTTAACCTCCTTAGGAATACCATCACTTTGTATTTTATATTTATCGATAAGAACACTACACTAGAGCGAATGAGAACCTAAAATTAGTCCCAAAGCAACCTTCATTAACATAGCATTGTTAACATCAACCATTTTCCGAATGCCCACCCCACCATACTCCTTAGGTTGAAATATTATGCAACCCACCAAGTTGCATTTTCTATGGTCATTTATAGATCCCCAAATAAAGTTGCAATATGGTCATTTATAGATCCCCAAATAAAGTTGCAACAAATTTTATCAATCTTGCTACATATAGTTCCCAGTATCCGCATAGAATATAGCATGTAAGTTGATACAACAGAGAGAGATGCTTAATAGAGAGTGACTCATCCTGCTAAAGAGAACTATGAAGGATATAAGTCCCTTACCTTACCTTCAACCTTCTCTAAAGGTGTTTATGGTTCAGTTTATGGATCAAACCGAACATAACCAAACTGCATTTAAAACAGTTCAGTTCAAACCCTTAATGAACCAAACTCCTTCAAATGCGATTCAATTTGGTTTTGTTCAATTCGAATTGCTTTTAAAAGCATTTAGTTCTAATAAATATTAATTGTCATTTGAGTTCCTAAGAAAAGAAAAAGATGTCTAGACTGAGGAATGTTGTGCAAGAATTAAAGGTACTTAACATTATGTCATGTCGTATATTTAACAATTTCATGTATACATATTATCATGTTTTAACAATATTTTTCAATTTGAATTTAAAGTAACATATATTTTTAAAAAATCTATAACACTAACTAAAGAAAATCATTTTTTTTACATTAATTACATATTTATTTATAATATTATTCCCTTATAACATATTTAATTTTTTGTTGTACCAATTAAATGATTGTGCATTCTCTAAAATCAATCATACCGCTTTATTTTAATTTGATGCATGTCTACTAGTTTTAGGAAGAATTTAAAATTAATAAAATAGGAAACATACTGGGAAACTTTTAAGATGAGTGAAAGATTGATTGTTTAATATTATTAAATATATAATATATTTAATGTTGTATTATATAAAATATATAATAAGAAATATATATATAATAGTTATATTTATAAATAACATTAATCTAGTTGAAAATGTAATTTACATTTCATAAATTGGAACCAAATCATAATTTCTCCTAATAAATCTACAAATTAAAATCTTACTCAATTATCTTTCAAAGATGCATGTAAACACAAGAATTTTATTAAAATTTAGAATTGCTATTCCATTTCAAGTCTATTCTTATATACTATATACATATGTGATATTAGAGTGAAATATCATAGGTGACCTAAATATCTAATATTAACGAGTTATAAATAAACAAGATGGCTCCTTTTTTATTTCTTTTATCGTGAAATAGTTCAATTTGAGTTCAAATGGCTTGGTTCGGTTCAACCCATCGAATCAAACCGTAACAATTTAGACTCTTCCTTAATCAAACCAAAATATAAAAAAACCTCATTTTGCAGTTTGTTTGGTTTAATTCAATGAACAACCCTAACCTTCTTCACTAATTTGTTGTAGGTATTAACAAAAACATGCCATGAATTAAATGAAGCCCCAAGTAAACACTTAAGTCCTTAGTCTCACCGAAACCCAAAGCAAAATTCAAATCTTCTACCACATTATCTTCGACATTGCAGGAGAAAAATACTTTATTTTTCTCTTTTATTGATTAAGTGAATAGAATAAGAGCAGAATTCAGCAAGAACAGCATAAATCACTTGCATTGTTCTAGCAAAAAGAACTAGGTCATCCATAAAAAATAAACAGGATACCCTAGTTGATTCAACTACTGAAAAATGCTTCCAACTCTCGCTATCATCAGGCTAGCAAGTAACATGTGACAGTCTCCCCATACAAATAACGAAAATTTAGGAAGACACATGATCACCCTGTTGATCCCCCTAAATTCGAGTTAAAGGGTTCGCTAACTTTTCTACTTTAGGAAACTTGCATAGAACGAGAATAAAAAAAACTTATAATAACATCAAAGAGAAAATTAGGAATACCGGCATATTCTAAAGAATCTTTGATAAACTTTCAGTTGACCTATGCCTTCTCCAAATCAATCATAATAAAAATAATATTGCCTTATTCATCTCTGCACCGACTTAAGATATTATGAATATTAATACTCATATTAACTAAGTTATCACTGGGTAATAAAATTAACTAATTTAATTGATAATTTTATAATGTTCCAAATTTTGTCGCATAATAATATTTAATTTTTATATATGCACTATGGGTCCATTGTCGACTAGTTTGTGTATATATGTACATATATAATATAAGCAACCTTTTCGAAAAATATAGTTAAGATGATATTATAATAACCTTGTGTATTATTGCATAATTGTTGTCGGTCTTCATTTTCAAATATCAAAGTACCAGCTACAATACAAACGAAAAGTAGATAGAAAGTAAAATTAAAAGAAAAAGATATAATAAAGTAAAGACTTTAGAATAAATCAACATGATATGGCCCCAACAAAATTATGAACCTGTTGGTGGTTTAAGGATCGTAAGAGCGATTTTTATTTTTTTATTTTTTTTCTTTGCAATGGGGTCCTCAATAAGAAACGAGACATTATTTAGTGATGGGAAAATTGGAGACTATGAATTTGAAGTGAAAAGATCAATCACCTGAGCCCACTATCTAAGTCCAAAATATGATAGCACTACCTAACTTTTATCATTAATCTTTCAAAATAAGAAACAGCCTTTGCTCTTTTGTTCAAACAAAAAGTTTTTGACTTATGCAACCACAAACCAATTCTATTATTCATTTGCGGAAAAGTTATAATTATTTTTTTATTAAAAGACGAGTTTGAATTGTAATAAACCCATCTTTTAAAAAGATAAGTTTAGAGTAATTGTAATGAATTTATCTTTTGAAGACATTGATTCATGTATTGACTTATCTTTTTGAGAGATGAGCTTAAGACTATTATAGTAAATTCATTTTTTAATAGATAAGTTTAATTTGCCTAATTTTGATAGTATTCTCAATCTGGCAATATTTTTATAATTTTTTAAAAATATTATTATTTTTTTTCCTTATCCATTCGAGCTATCTTAAGGGATAAATTTATACTTTTAACAAAATTTCCTCTCAAATTCCCTCCTAGCTGCGGAAAAAATACAGTGGATTGTATAAGCACGATGTTCAATATATAGATCATGTGTTTCGTCAATCAAGAATTCAAGATCCAAAGCAACTTATTCTCTATAAAATAATAATAATAATAATTTAACCCCTTTGCTTCCTTTTGTTTCCAAACAAATAATAATGCCCTTTAAAAAAGTGGAAAATATATATTAAAAAAAAAAGAAAAATCCCAACCAAAGAGCATTAACAGACAACAACAGTATTAAAAAAAAATTAAAAATGCTCGCGGGCAATTCCAAAAACACCTGTCGATGTTGGGTTGTACAAAGAAACAATTGCCCGAACCGAACGGCACGAAGCTGGGGACAAAGCTGAGCTGACCCACGTTGAAATTTGACAGATCACACCGTACCTGACTTTATGTCCCAAATACGCGTAGAACATTCCACACAGGAGAACAAAATCGCCAGCCATTCATATTCTAGTAATAAAATTCATTATAGAATTTTAAAACCGCAACTGATATTATAAAAATAGGTAAGTATAATTCACAAATTTATAATGTTATATATTTTATTTAATTAAAATGAATATAAAATTATTTAAGTGTAGATTTTAAATAAAAATATGAATTTAAACAATTATAATTTTATATGATTTTATATTTTAACAATCATACATTACCAATAAACTAATAAACGAGCATTATTAGTCTTATGTAAATTTTAAAATATAATCTTATATGACACGACGAATGAGACAAATTTCCTCATAGGACGAGGCATAAAACAAGAAAAGGAACCGCATATTCCTATATCCTTTATCAATGCATGGAAGTTAAAATGAACATCTCACGTGAAATTGAGACTGGCTTGTTAGCTATCATGGAATGGCAAATTGGACCCTCCGCCTTTTAATTATTCATCCCAACAGATGCCAACGGGATTCATCCGGCCGACAGTTTTAGATTCGATCAATACGGTGCAGTTGAGTAGCAAGTGGTACCAAAAACGGAAATGATAAATAGGTTTTGTAGAAGAGTAAATATCCCTAATAGTATTTTAGGTTTTCATAAAATATGTCATTAAATACATGAATTTTATAATTGATTGATTTAGTATCTAAACTTTAAAATTGATTAATTTGATATCTAAAAAAACTTTTCTTGTACGCTAATAATACTTCTATTATATAAGTTAAAAACGCCATAAAATGACAGTGTTAACTAAATTAACAAAAGTACAATTGATGTGCACAGAATTTTTTTCAGATATTAAATTGATTAATTTTAAAGTTTAAGTATCTAGTTGAATATTTTACTAAAATTTAAGTATCATTTACGATATTTAGGGTTGTAAACAAGCCGAACTACTCTAGCTCGAGTCGTTTCAAGCTCGATGCAACTCATTTAGTTAAATGAGTCGAGTTTGAGGTTAAACTTTGACTCATTTAGCTAAACAAGTTGAGCCTGAGCTTGTCTTCAGATTTGTGAACCTACTTGTGAATAGGCTCGTTAAGGGTTCACGAGCAAGCTCATGAACAAACCAGCTAAAAGCTCATTTAACATACATATATAATATTAATATGATATTATTATATATTAATATAATATTATATATAATTATTTATATTAATTTAATATTAAAATATAATTATATAAGCTAAATGAGCCAAGTTTAGGCTTGTTTAGCTTAATAGGTCGAGCTCGAGTTTCACTCATTTAGCTAAATGAGTCTAATGAGCCAAGCTCAAGATCAAAAATCCTTAATAGGCTTAACACAGTCCAAGATCTTTAAAAGTTTAGCTTGGCTTAAGCCTGTTAAAATTTAAACGAGTAAACCTGAGCGGCAAAAGCCCAACTCGTTTGCACTCCTAATGACATTAACCTTTAATAAAATTGTTTACTTGATAAATTTTATCAGTATTTATATACTACTATTCATTTTCATGTGGTATGTCAAGCTCAACGAAATGATATTCTATTGACAACTATATTCTTGTCAATTAGGCTAATAAGCAAATACCATGATAATAATATCTTTATAGGCTTGCTTGGATTATCTTATTTTTATCTATATGATCTATATATATCATTATGGACATGTTTGGATTGTCTAATCTTTATTTATATTTGATTTACACATGTATTTAATATGTATATGGTTTGTTTGATTTATTTATGAGTAAAAATATTTATTTTTATCTGTATCAATTTCTTAAATAACAGTTTGAATCGAAATGACAGCGCCATCAACACAATAACTAACCAAACAAAGCCTTTGTATATTTGATTCATATTGAACGTTAATATCTTAAATGAACTTATCACCATACTTTGATACTTTTGACATAATTTACCATTTTGTTTTCTATTGGTCCAAAGTCTGACACACTCCACAATGCCTTTTGGAAAATAAAAGAAATGGCCTATAATCAAAAATTGAAAAAAGGCCATTTTGGCCAGTAAATAATATATGGTCGTTCTAGCCATTACAATGGCTAATTATATATATATATTATATATATATATCTTCATCTATAAATATATGAAAAATTACAATTTTTCAACTCTTAATTAAAATTCACTACAATTTCTTACTATTCCAAAAATCTCTCCATTCATATATTGTGATTACACATGAATCCAAATATTCTCAAAATTTGCCACATATTGATGATTTATCAACTCACAAAATTTCCAAATGTTATATATTTCACAAGCCGAATCATACATTCCATTTGATACCTTTTTTCAAGGTCCTCCTAATTTGCAATATCTTCAAATTTTCTAATTATGAGCAAAGCCTACAAATTTTAGTCATAATCCTAGAAGCATAAGAACACCATATTTTCAATGTATTCCTCAATTTTCACTTGAAAATTTGAAACTATACAATACATTAAAATTCTTTACCACGGTCGAATTTAAATCAATCACTGCAAACACCATTTAGTACAAGATCACAATACCTACAATATTCTACGTATAAAAAAATAGAAGATGAGAATGACAATGAAAATGAGGGTGATCAAGCTGTAGGAAAAAAAAGAGAGCAAAATGATGATAAGCTTTTAATTTATGCATAATTGAGGATTAGTAAAGATCAATTGTTGGAAACAATCAACTTGTACAAATATTTTAGCAATAAGTCCATGAAAAGTTTGAGAAGGGACAATCGTATAAGAAGGAGAAAAATCCATTGGGATGAATATGGCAATAATGCAAAGCTCGATGGCAAAAAAAGCTCAAAAGATGTCATGAAATTTAGAGCTTTATTAAGATCAAATAAAACATGGACAAAGTGAAAAAAAAAATGAACATAGTTACATAAAATATGCTCATGATTTATTTAGATAAAATGAGAATAAATTATGCATTGTTGAGTATTGTTGGGTTATATTACATAATGAATCCAAATGGAGATCTAAATTCAAAAATGCTGAAAAAAATACAAGTATTCGTTTCAAGGTCAATAGCTCTAGAGTATATACCAATTCATCATCAAATAAAGATGTATAAACAAATAAAGGCATGCAAGGTAGGCATCCGTCCACCTAATAGAGCGATAGCAAAGAGAAAAGTCAAAGAAAAGGCTGCAGGTAGTGATAAAGTGGATAAATTCATTCACGGGGTACAACACTCAAGTGCAGTGGATCGTGATAAAGTGGAGTTGCTATGTAAAATCAATTGAAAGATAAAGAAGTTGAAATAACAAATGAGAAGGAACGTCACAAACAAGAAAAAGAACGTCGAAAGCAAATTGAATTGGAAAAATCAATAATGATGGTCGATACATCATCAATGGATGATGTACCGAAAGAATGGATAGAATAAATGTATAGTGAGATCATCAAAATAAGAAGGAATCATTAGTTCCAATAACTGCAGACCAAAAACTGTGGCCACAGACTATACCACCGCCACAACCGTGACTGCGTTCATGCCGCTACCCAAAAATCGTGGCCGCAGTATCATTTGTGGCCATAAGTTTGATATCACAGTCGCGGTTCACGCCACGATCCAAAATCACCGTAGCCCTTGTGGTCATGATATCCTTTGTGCCACAATTTTGGGTCCGTGATTATGGATGTAGTTGGTCTATCTATTTTGTTTAGGTCTAATAAGAAGTAGATACGTATCCGATCTTCAATTAATTACAAATTTTAGTATATAATTCATAATCTTATTATAACATATCCATATGAAACTCGTTTAGAGAGTTTGACCTTTAGTTACTATTTTGAGGCCCAAAAAACGACGCTTAGGGCTTAAATTCAACCTTTTAATTATTTTCTCGTTTTTTTATTTTAATTTTTTCATGATATACTAGCCGTTGTAAACTAGTTGTTGAAGTTGAAGTTCTATAAATGGCAAACAAGTATGTCTTCATAAAATACATTCTTCAATTTTTTTACTTCCGAGTGTATGTTATTCTTTATCCCATCAAAACACAATGTCAACTAGCAGCTCAAGCAATTCAAGTACTCTGATTCTGACAAAGCAATGGATACAACAAATCAATTGATGAATTTATTTTATCATAGATGAGCAGTTTGCATTCTAAGTTAATTGCTCGCTTATATCAAGTAATCCCAAAGATATGCGATAGTTCTACCTCTATTAGAAGGCGTAAGCAAAAGTATATAAATAGAGGTCATCTAGAAGGCTACAATTATCTTTATAATGACTACTTCTAGAACAATCTAATGTATACCGATGAGCATTTCCGACGTAGGTTCCAAATGAGAAAAAGTGTATTTCTTCACATTGTACAAACACTATAGGATTACTCATCTTATTTAGATGAAGGAGAGATGTTGTTAGTAAACTTAGTGCTCCATCACAACAGAAGTGTTCCGCAGCTAGTCAAATGTCAACTTATGGAGTAGCAAATGATGCTTTAAACGGCTCCTTGCAGATGGCTAAAGACACAATCATACAATATGTTAAAAAATTCATCCAATAGGCCATCGATTGTTTTAGTGGAGTATTTTCATAGGTCAAATCAAGCTGATATTGAGCGCTTGCTTAATGTGGCTAAGCAATGTGGATTTCTTGGTATGTTAGGAAATATTGATTTGTATGCATCAAGCATAGAAAAATTATCTAGCTGCATGATAAGGCATGTATACTAGAGGAGATGATAGGTCTCTGACAATCATGCTTGAAGTTGTCATTTTCATATGACACTTGGATATGGCATGCATTTTTCGATGTCCCAAGTTCAAACAATGATATTAATGTACTAGAGCGGTTGCCCTATTTAATGATGTTCTAGAAGGACGTGCTTCATTAATATACTACACCATAAATGATAAAAACTATTAAACAAAATATTATCTCACCAATGGCATATATCTAGAGTGGTCAACATTTGTCAAATATATTTCATGCCGCACGGTCCAAAAGAGCAATTATTTGCTAAACACCAAGAAGAGTGTAAGAAAGATGTTGAGCAGACTTTTGGAGTGCTACAATTTCATTTTCCTATAATTAGTGGATCTTTGTGTTTTTTGGGTCAAGAGATTTTAGGGCAAATTCTGAGCACATGCATAATTTTACATATTATGATTGTCGAAAATAAACAAGACGATTACAATTTTAACTTTTAAGTACCAAATTATGAATTGAGAGAAAATAGTAAACTAACAACTCATATTTTACAGTCATATTGCGGAATATGTAATGTACATCTAAAATAATATTCAAATCTATGATAGGATAAAACATTATCAGCTACAAACTAACTTAATTGGAGATATGCGGGAGCGATTTGCACCCATTAATTAATATTTAAATGCCATAATTGACTATTTTAAATTATATATTGGTTTTGCATACTTTTTTTTTCTTCACTAAATGTTTGTTTTGTACTATTTTAAAGTATATGTTGTTTATGTTGATTTTAAATTAAATTATTATGTTTTTAATTTATCTCAAATATTATTTCTAAATCAACTATGATGAAATCATCAAATTAAAATAATTTATATTTTGATACTTATATTCTTTTAATAAATTAATTAAAAATAACTATTACTATATGCAAATAAAAATTTGTAATTTTATATTTTTAAAGTTATTTTCATATTTATTTAACATAATGAAAAAAAGTAATAAAAATATTATCTAAAAACGACAATATAACATAAGACTTGCAAAAAGCATTAAAAATTATAAAAAAAAATTTTGCTTAAGTAACCGATGGATAACATGAAGAATTACTTAAAAAGCTAATATGACATGTTAACAAACTTCTTAAGCAACTTACCAATAACAGTGGACTAATACATATATAACCCCTAATCTCATTATTTTTCTCAACCCAACAATAAAGACAACCCATCTCACTGTGAATACCCGCCGAATAAATACTCCATAAGTCAGCTAATGATACGATAAAAATTGATGATCAAGGTACAATCTCGAAACTAATCACGAAACGATCGATCGATCGATCCCCGAAATTTCTACTTCTTCGATCCATTGGTCACTGCTGCAGATTCACCAGGAGATGGGTTGAGCTCATCCCAGGCTTCAATCCATGTGACCATGGCATCAGCCAGCTTGATGAAATACTCATCCACCTTGCCTAGCTTGGCTTTGACCTGCTTCGAGATCTCAATATAGCATTTCTGCACGGTGGTGCATTCCTTTGGCAGGGTGACTTGTTGGAAGAAAGGGATCAGTTCTTCTTGCCAGTAGATTCCCTTGTATTCCTTCTTCAAGTTCACAAATGGGTTGCTTGCTTTGCTGTGCCAGATGTAGGGCAAACCCGTCTTTACTCCGAGTCCCAAATGATCACAGATCACCTGCCAAGGCAATGAAAGACTGATTTCAGGACTCACAAAACAACAGAAATCGAGTTACAAGGTATATTGTATCCATATCTATAGCAATCCATATCCTGTTCGACATCAGCCTTCTCTTCAAAAGGACACTGTAAGAGCCCACTACGATAAATGGTGATAGATTGTGTCTTTGTGAGACTGTTCAGTGATCTACTTGTTTTCAGAAGAAAAAAAAACTTCTACCATATACAAAAGGCAATGTATAATTTACCCAATTAGGAATCATTTAATCTTAAGGTATGGCAATCTTGAATCATGGCAATTAAGTGTAAGAATGAGTGTAAATGTATATACCTTGGTGCACCAACCAGCCCACATATCATCGTAGCGTCCAATGGGCTGACCATCACCCATGAGTCCAAAGTACATTGCAGGACCTATCAACTCACGGTTGAATCCCAGATTCATGCCACACATGGGGAAGAGAGTTCCCTTAGGAATTGTCATAACAGCATCAACATACCTGTCAAAGGTAGGAGTAAGACATCAGAACATCCTAGGAGCAAGTATTCTTGATATTTACATTGCCAAATAATGTTAAGGTACCTAGTGTTTCTCTCAAGCGGCTTGACAAGCTGGGTGGGGGCATCATAATCAGGGATGTTAAGCCAGAGCCCATGGGACGACGGCAGTAGGGACGCCCTCACGGAGACTGAACGGGTAACCACGGACAAAATCGGTTCCCTCACGGTATGGATCATACAAGGTGTTGAAGAAAAATGGGGTTGATGGACACAAGAGGTTCTTGATGTGCTGCTCAAGTGCATTGATGTCCTTTCCAGTTGGATCTTTCGCAACCTGAAATCCGCCATATTGACAAGTTAGATCCTTTAATGTTCTCTTAATCCACAATTCTCAGTAATAAATAAATGCAATTCGAATTTGAGATCAGGAACCAATAAACAACATTCAATTTGAAGATCTCACAATGCAAATACTTTTCCACAATGGAATTGTACAATCTGGCTCTTTAGAATAGACATGAATGAATAGTTTAATAATTCAAAATCAGATCGTTTTAGTATTAATATACAGACAATACAATTCTAGGATCCTTGTTGTTAGTAAATGACATATCCCAAGTACATTTTTTAGTAAGAACCTTGTGTCTTGGTTAAAATTTTTTGTAATTTAAAATGCATTTCATGGTCCTGGAAAGTCCTCAACTAACTAAACTAACAAATCCAGAGAACAACCAAGTGAAGTCAATGATTTCATGCAACCAAATCCATGAGATCAGATAGCATAGATCAGTCACAAGTCGGTCAAAGCAAGTGGATCTGTGCAATTATGACATAGATACATAATAATACTTAAATTCCAAAATTACCCTCAATACAAAAGATCTGATCTCTCTCCCAAAAGTACAATAGATCATCACTCAAAATTTGAAACCCAGATAAATAAAATAAAAAAAACCCAAAAATTTAGTTAAACAATTTTTTTTTTTCAAATCTGTATCTAAAACCCAGAAACTCAAAACTAGAGATCCCAACTTTATCAAAATAACCCCACTAAGCCCAGATCAAAGTCAAAACCACCAAATTCACTGACAACAAAGTACTACATATCTCAAATTGACTCAAAATTAATAAAATCCCAGCACTAAAGATCCAAACTTCATCGAATACCCAAATCAAAAACCAAAACTTTAAACTCAAAACACATCATAGAAAAAAAAAATTAAAAAAGCCCTTATAATTTACTTACAAAGCAGTCATCATCAATAGTGTAGATATACTTCTTCTTTGAAACCATGAACCCGAAACATCTGCAAGCAGAATCCTTAAACGAAATGCAAGAAGCCTTAGGGCCCAGAATTCTATTGATATCGTTCCTATTATAGAGCTCATAGTCAAAGCCTTCAGGGACTTTAATGGTCTTTGAAGGGTCACCATCCTGAACGATGATCAGGTGATATGGTTGGAAGAATGGCCTCCACATCTCGAGGAAGTCGAGGTTTCGAATCGTGGGTATGACGATGTCGAGCTCATCTTTCAATAGTGGTGTTGGGGTCACAGTGGAGGAGGCCATTCTTGAGAGAGATAGGTTTTGGGTTTCAAAATTTTCTTTTGTAGGAGTTTTTACTTTTTAGAAGAAGCTGAAGAGGGGGTTTTATATTTGAAGAGAGGTCAAGGTGTGCGATGAGAGAGAGGTGTGATTGGACGGTGTGTTGTCCAGCTAATTATCGCATGTTACCATGGAAAATATTTTTTCACAATAATACACGATATATCGCATGTTTAGATTTATAATAAATAGGTTTATTATTTCAATAAAATAATAGTAATAATTAATATAAAATTATTTAGTATTTATATAATATTAATTAATTTGGTAATATTATTAGGTAATTACAGCCTTCGTCATCGATTGTTGGGTTGCATGACAACAAGGTATGAGGTTGTCATTTTTTCACTTTCTTAATTTTTTTTTTTTTCCTACCATCCATGTTGAGTCATTAATTTTAATGGGACTATTTTTAATCTTTGACTATTTTAATATTAAGATTTTTACTAAATATGATTATATTATTAAAATAATCAATATATCAATTATTATATTTATTTTAATCACTAGATTATTAACTAAATAATCCAATTGACAAACCTCGTAAATCTCCTAAATACAATTTCAAGTTTCCCAAAAGAACTTATTTTATCTTTGAATGTTCAAAATAATCCAAAGGGAAAGAAATCAAACAAAAAGAATGATAATCAAAGTAAAGATTAAGAATTGGTTAGAATTGATAGAAATAAATGGGAATATTTTTTATTTTAGAATCCAATTTTCTCTCTCTAAATATGGAAAAAATAGATAAAAATTAATTAAAATATAAGATAACTACATAATTATCTTTTATATTGATATTTATTAGATATAAGGCAATTTTGTCTAATAGTAATTGTTCTTTTTTATTCCATTTTCTTTAAAGACAAACAAAAGAACTAAAATAAAAGTAACTCTTCTCATTTTATTCTATTTTATGAGTATCTAGTTTGAGGATGGAATTTTGCTATCTCGGATTATCGTCCTCATGACTAGTTGTCATGGGGTCCAACAAATAAATATTTGCTACGTGTTAAATAAATTTAAAAAATAAAAATATCCCTATAATAAAACAAATAGTCATTATTACTTTATAAACACATGGTAACTGTTTATTCAACAGGATAGGATGAGGACAACATTCTTGCAACAACAAATTTCCATCCCCTATTTTGATATATAAAGAGAAAAATCCTTTAATTTGACTCTGCATTATAAGATGTAGTTTTTTCCCCATATTTTGTAATCTTTTTATGCATTGTGAAATGATTCGAACACCACCCATAAAATTTAAATTTTAAATAAAATGGCTGGAAAATAATTAGGAATTTAAACTAAAAGAATTGATAAAATTAATTTGTGGGTTGGTTAAAATTAATCTTAAAGTTAGTTTAATTAATGGATCTAGGTAAAAAAAAAAAAAAAAAATCTGCTAATGAAAACCTAATAGGAATGGATGGTTGAGATCATGCCATACAACACTCTAGAAAAGAGCCCGACAAACCTTAAACCCTAGTTCCATATAAATACTCTTATATTTTTTGCCTTTTCTTCTTTAGGAAACCTACTCCAACCCTAAGGTAAGAAACCCTAGACCCTAGCCTCCATTTAGTGCTAACTAAATAAGAATAAAGAAGGATTAGCACTAATCAACTAAGGTTATCTATTCCATGTTAGGAAGTGATGACAATTAAGGTGAATTAAAAGAAAGGGAAGAGCAACAACCTTAGTGAAATTCTTGATAAGGTAAGTTTGAGATTTTCAAGCTTTGAAATACAAAGTTCATGGTGTTTTATATATAAATTTTGACACGAGAGTGTTGGTAGGAAGTGAAGGTAGCATAAGAGTTGATTTTGGAGGTGTTTTGAGCTTTAAAGTACTACCTTACAACTGCAACAACAAGGTAAGACCTAAAACCAACTCTTAATGCTATGAAGACGTGATATAACAAATAATCATCTTAAGTAAAATGATTAAGTCAAGGAGACCTAGATATAACAAATAATATAAAAGGATTAAATATAATTAATCATGAACTTATTACAATTTCAATCATGAATAGTTTTGGATATTAAACTTTGAAGAGCGACTCGAGTATCACTTCAATTATCAGGCACGCAATAATTGCATGTTGCATTCTAGAATAGTTTTAATAACCAGACTAAAAATTTAAACTTGGATAAATTGATTGTTGGTTATTGCTTGGCTACTTACTCTAGGAGTGGCACTCCGGTCTGGGTTGTGATCTTGATCGCAACTTCAAAATGATGTAGTAGTTATAGGCACCTAAACCCCATGGAGTGCGTGGTAAGGACGGGTGGGTAGTCGATAAGGGATATTTTAAAACCA
Organism: Combretum micranthum; assembly: GCA_024138025.1. Lineage (NCBI taxonomy): Eukaryota > Viridiplantae > Streptophyta > Magnoliopsida > Myrtales > Combretaceae > Combretum > Combretum micranthum. The sequence continues at coordinate 529,876 of JAMXBD010000615.1, forward strand.
GACGGTCAATTAGGAGCTAGTGTAAAATTGCAATAGAGTTATACGGAGGTATGGGTTCTTGTATAAAACATTGCAATGGACTATGCTCATTGATGGTTGTGTTGCGTGGAATTGATTCATATGAGACTACTTCATTATGTTTCTTTTCTAGTAAGTTCTGAGGACTTAATAAACCTCCCTCTTCGATGCTCGATTCGTCGAGAGAACCTTATCCCTTTTGTTTAATAGGAGTCATGAGTACTCTCTGTGCATGTTGGTATTTCTAGGATGCTAGGAATACTTGTTTGTTGACCTATAACCTAAATAAACTTAATTTGTGTTTGTTGTATTAGCCTAAGTGTACATGTGTTTAGTTACTGTGTACTGGGTTTCACCATTCGTATTTTACATTTCAAGTACTTATGAGGGTGTATGTGAATCTCCACTATGATTTTATGGGTTTCGGGACTGACGAGTTTAAAGAGTGACCCTATTGATTACAGGACTAAATAGAACGTTTGGGAAAAGCTATTTGAATGTTTATGTTCCTATTTGAATGGATGATTGTATACCCTAAGTTATTTTACTACTTTTGAGCCGAGTGCCAAACTTTGTAATCGGGTTGAGCTTAGCTCCTCTTTTATGGCTTGTATCTTAAATTGTTTTAGACTTTAAATTTTCGTTTTACTCTTTCTCCTAAGTGCTTTTCCATATTTTGGTATAATAGTTCTAAACCGTTGGCAAATTATTAATCGATGTGTTATGGTTTAGTAAAGAACCTGATTATGATTTCACAACTAAAACTTGATTAGTAACTCACCTAGTTAATGGAAGTCTTGCACATGTCACTTGGAGGCAATGTATACAACGAAACAACCATATCCTTAAGCACCCTAAGGGTTGGGTCGTTTCATATTACCATTCACCGTCATTCTGAGATTTTTCATTCCCCCATAATCTTAATAGTTCATTTTATATTTTTTTTTCTCTATATACCTATATATTTATAATCATATCATAATCATCTAAAACAATTGTACGATTATATTAAATTAAAACCTACCCCTTAATTTAACTCCACATTGTAATATATGAAATACCTTAAGTAAATAAAACCATATATTTTGAGCAAAAAAGAAAAAATAAAACCATATATAAAGGTAAAAGAGTAGTTAAAAAAAAGGGTAATCTTGTCACTACGCAAAAAATTTTAAACAATATTTTTGTTTTAAACTTAGTAGCAACTATTCCATTATGGTACAACAAGTTTCACCATTTTCCTCTTAACCAACTCTTGTGATTTCTTGAACATTCTAACGTAGTAAGTAAAATCTACTTCCCTTTATCACCGTTTTTAACAAAGTAAAATGTTTGGATAGTGAATTCTTTGAGTTTCAATATTGATGGTAGTCTCTTACAAGAAAACACTAAGTTAAAGGAGAGAGATTTCCTATGAAGATCACTAAAAACAAGAATTACGAATTTTGAGGAATGAGACATCGAAAATTCCAAAAAAGGTAATGTGGATTGATCTAAGTTTTAGTTGTTAGGGTGTTGATTTCACTAAATCAGGGTAAATTTGTGTGTAATTTCACTAAAACAGGGTAAAGTTGTGTATAAAAGAGTGTAAAAGTGACAAAAGGGGACAATTTCTAGAAGTACACGACCCATGCACTAGGTCGTGTACCTCTTGGAGATCACAAATACAATGAATTGTAGAAGTGTACAACCAATGCATAATCCCATGCATTTGGACCTGTAACTCTCCATAAAATGATAAAATTTGCACTCTAAAAGTGTATGACCTACGCATATGCTCATGCACTAGACTATGTAACTTTCTGTGATATGTACACAGTCATATGCTTTGCCACATACAAAGTACATAACCCAGAACACAGTCATACACTTTACTCGTGTACTTCATAATTTTTCCTAAAATCACATTTTTCCTTCACAAAAAAATCAAAACCTATTTAATGCTTTCCTTTAAGAATTTATCAATATTCTAAAGTCTTAAATCCTATACTCTAGTAGGTGAAGGTGAGGATCATACAAGTATGGATCTTAGGTGAGTGTGTAAGTATAAATGATCGTGATGACTTAATTGATATGTAAACAAGGTTGGTAGTAACTAGAACTTGAGACATATAGATACTCCATGTACATGTATATCTTACTTGTAACTTGTGTTTATTTAGGATAGATTCATAAATTGATTAACTAGCTATTTGGTTATAAGAATTTGTTTATTGCTTATGCGTGACTGTCGGTAAAAGATAGGGAGTACCCACGCTATTATTATTACGATAACATAATAATCCACATATGGCCTTGTCCCAGGGTGAAGTGGTGCATAGAAATAATGTGAGTCGATCTAAGTGTTTCTCATAAATATTGGAGAGTACCCAATATTCAATTTATGGACTCATAGATGTTAGAGAATACCCAACATCGTATATATGTATTATTATATATATGTGTAGTGAGATGTTGAGTTATCTCTATATTGCTTACTTAGCTTAAAATAAAGATAATAACATGTTGGTTGTTCCATTAGTTATATGTCTACATGTGAATTTATGTTTTTTGGATCACGCATGTGTGTTTGTGGTATGACTTATTAAGCTCCAACTTATTCATTTATCTTTTTCAAGTACACATGGTGTACATGTAAACAATTGTATCGTTAGTTACAACCGATTAGTAGGTTTGGAAATGTCGTTGCCATTGAAAACTCTCTAGATGATGAATGGAGGACATGTGATGATCTATGAAATCTATGAATTAAGGACTATAGCCAAGTGTAAATGTTTGAATATTTAAAGGAGCTTAATGCTTATTGTAGAGAGACATTTTTTATATAACGTCTAAATCTTATAGCATTATTATGGTCTACTCTTTCTAACATCAACCACTTGAATTCATATAGATTATGAGATAAAGACAGTATGGTGTTCTTTTGCACATTCATGTTAGTATGCATAAGTAATGGATTGTAAATTACCTTAATTTTACGGTGTTCTTTTTTAATTTAGCAGTAACCTCCTTTATCACTTTCTTATTAATCGCATTCCCAAATTTCTTTTCCTCCATAATTCCATAATTAGTTTCATATTTTCCTCTCTCTTCATCCATATTTATGCTATTTTCATCCTTACTCATATCTATACTATTATATGAAAATGAAAACCCCTCATTTTAACTCTACATTATATATATATATATATATATTAGCAATATAGCCTTTTACATTATCACATTAACTATCATTCCCCAAATTTCTCTTTCCTCCATCTTACTTCCTTTCATATTTTGTCCAATAGATAAAGTGAATGCACTTCTAATATTTTTGACTTACACTTTATTTCACTTTCTTTCATAGTTCCTCTATATATGAATGTAAAGATTGGTGAATGAACTAGTTACTATTAACTTTAAAAATGTGTTTTTAATATTAAATTTATAGCTTAGTGATATAAGTACTAGTCTTCTAATAAAAAGGATAATTACCCTTTCCATAAAGTTATAATATATATTAGAAAATATTTTTCATAAAACACTAATAGTTTTAAGTTTTTGCAAAGTTCCTTTTATACTTCATTTTTTTTTTAATCATTACAACGGAAGAGGGGAAGTTCGAACCTAGATCTCTCACTTGAGAGACTAGAAAGATGCCATTAGGCTACAATATCATTGGCAAAATCTATTCACACATATAATTTATTTGTTTAATTAGGATATCCACATGTTAATGCTTGCTAACAAATAATAATCAATGTTCGTGCTTAGTCATGCATTACTTGTACTTGTATGAATCAAATGTTGTTATATAATATGTATATATATATTGATTATCTAATTTTAACCTCATTATTAGTATTTATTTATATATATATACACAAGCAAACACATACTTACAATGCATATAAAAAAATTAAAAATAATATAATTAATTTTATATCATAAAATAATTGTTGACTTAAATTATATATATGAATAATAGTTTTTAAAAAGAACTTATGCATAAAGAGTCTAAAATGTGATTGCTTCAAATTAAAAAAATATATAATTTTGATACTTTGTTTTTATTTGGAGAAAAAATAATTAAAAGAAAAAAAATAGAGAGAAAAAGAGCTAGTGTATTAATGGAATAAAAAATGGATCAATGTTGTTAATACCCAATAATTATTAGTAATAGAGGATATTATTTAAAATAATTAATAAAAAATTATGATAAAAATTTTTATAGTCAAATTATGATGTCTTAAATTAAATATTATAGATATATCAAAATACCATATCATATGATATAGTTGTTATAATCATTATTTTATGTAAACAATTATTCATAATTATTGTAATTTTTGTGAGCATGTCTTAGTTTGTTTAAATTAATTTAGAAATAGTATTATTGGGCATGTCTAGTGTATTCAAATTAAAAAGAATAAGTATTGAAAAGATAAATTTAAAAACTATTAAACAATTCAACATGAATATAGGAGTTAATACAATATGTATTTTAAGAAATGGCAAATTACATAGACACCCATTGAAAACTTTTGAAATTTCACATACCCTTTACCCTTTTAGAAAGTCTGCACCTAGACTCTGTGAAACTTATGAGACACACTTTTTTTTATTACATACTATCTATATGTATTTTACTGCTGACGTGGATAATTAGTTTAATAAATTTAATTAATAAGTGTTAAAAAGAATATTGAGAAATTTTTTAGCACATGAAAAATTAGCAAGAAAATGAAAAAAAAAAAGAAGAAAAAATGTGGTGGTTGTTGCCTATTCTACAACTATTTCACTTTTTCCCTGTAAATCGCATAATCGCAATAGAAAAGAAAATCATATATAGACTTGTTTTTATATGCTTAAAATTTGAATAAGTTGTTTTATTTCTAGCTTTCTACACTTCTTGTTTAATATGATTTGTTACATTTAACAAATTTAAATGGATGAATACTAAATCTTATGCTAACCACCACTCTTTTCAATCACTTTAATTTCTTTATGTTAAATGATCAATCATTTTAATAATAATGAATATGCTAGCTCCAATTAAATCTTTGATTCCAAGAAGTGAAAGGTCTAACAGGATGATTTCACAACAAATCCTTTAAATGGAATTCAAACACAAGTCAAATGTTAGGATTTTCTAAGTAGTGCATGCATATTGATTGTTAATTATAATAAAGATATATCATAGGAAAACACGGTTGCTTCTTCATTCCCATTTAATCTAAAAACTGCAGAGGATGTACTAGCAGCTGTGATTTTTTTTCCCTTCTTTACTTATGTCCTGACTTCTTTTAATATTTTTCCAATAGTAATTAATTAAATATATTTTTAATTAATTAATAAAAAAATATGACTAGTGTTTTAGTATTTTTATAAACAAGTGACTAAAGTTCTAATTTTTGACAAATACATGACCATGTTTTGATATTTTGACAAATAAATGATTTGAGTTTATTTTTAACAAATACATGACCCTATTTTATACTTTTATAAAAAAGTAACATGAGTTTTGTTTTTTGAGAAATACATTACCTGTGTTTTGTATTAATAATATATAAGAGATTTTAGTACTGGCAATTCGAGTTACTGTGTCATATCTCATATCCGTGTCTAAATGAGTTTCTATTTGAAAAGTCTCAATCCAAGACTCAACCCGTTTATTAATTGTATATGAAAACCTAAACCACCCGTGGCCCGATCCATTTATAATGTGTCTCGTGTCGATACATTTATTGATCGATAAGATACATAAAAATATTATATGTTTTTAACCTATAGATTTATATATGTAAAAATACGTTATATACATACACATATATTATAAATATTTAATATATATTTATGATCTATATTATATATGTCATGTGATATATATGTATAGATTATGATAGATATCTGTATGATATATGTTATACATAATAATAGTTTATATATACTCTTTAAGTTATATATTTATTTATATAATATCTACAAACTATAAATGTTATATATAAAATATATGCTTTAATATAGATAATACACATATACACCATATAAATTATATGTCACCTATAAATCTTATATATGTATAGATACAACATATGCATCATAAATATTTGTTATATATATGTTATGTTATGTTATATATTTAAGCATAATGTTATATGTAAATTTTCTTCTATATGTATTCTATAAGATACATATATGTATTATATATATACAATCTACTCACTTTATAGATATTATATATGTATATAATCTTTATTTTAATATAAATATTTTTATAATATGTTATACTCATAATCTTGATGTAACACATAGATCATGCATTAATAACATATATATTTGATTAGATGTGTGTGTGTTATATATACATATAATTGTTACATATGTTGTGTATATATGATGCATATATGTAGCAAATAAATCAATCATATATTAATATATATATATATATATATTTTTCTTCGTTAAAATAACATATGTATTATATGTGTGTTCTATTTATAATTTATAAACATATATATAATTTGTTTTTTATATGGATAACATTGTCATTTTATAATTTAGTTATTTATGATATTTTATTATACCAAAATAAGCATATAAAAAATAATAATATATTTTAATGGGTTTACAGGTTTGTAAATGTGTTTAGTTCTTAAACCCAAACTCAGATAAGTTTAAATTTGTGTCGCTTCCATGTTTAACCCGTTTATTACTTGTGTTAATTTTTACTTACCTAAACTCTTTTATAATCTTGTCATGTAATGTTTGAATTCATGGGTTAGATCCTAAATTGTTAGCTCTATATGTGAAAAACACAGGTCATTTATTTGTCAAAAAAAAAAAACTTAGGTAATTTTTTTACAAAAGTACAAAATATAAGTCATACATTTGTCAAAAGTAAAAATCAGTTCACTTATTTATCAAAATGTTAAAGCACAGGTCATGTATTTATCAAAAATAAAAACTCGATTACTTATTTGTAAAAATGCAAAAACTTAAGTCATGTTTTTGTAATTTTCTCAAAAAGTAATTGTTCACATCATTTGTAAATATACATAGAGTATATATACATATATTAAAAAAGTGGGCCATACAAAAATTTTAGGGGGTTTAGGTGCAAACTTTTTTAAATGTAGGGATTTTATGTAATTTCAATAGCTTTCAAATGATGTATTCTGTTGTTCTATCATTAATTTTAATAGGATTAATACTATTAACTATTTCACAGATCAAATTCATAATCAACTGTGATAGACTAATTAATGTATTTATTTTGACTATAAGATGTATGGTCCATTAAGAGAGTATCAAAGTTTTTGTATTTTAATAGTTAGATTATAGTTGGATGAAATTTTTTATTTCCATTTGTATATCATGTTTAATTGCATTATATTTAGAATGGAATGTGAAATACTTAAATTCTAAATTCAATAAATATAGATAATAAATATATGATGAGTTAAAATGGTAATTGGGGTAAATATACATTAATTCCTTTTAAAATTGGAATTACTTAATTATTTTGAGAATTCACAATTTTAATTTGTAAAAACCTTTTTAAACATAGAAAAATAAAAATCCGGAGCAATTTCATCCTAGTGTCCAAATCCTACTGAACATATCATAAGTAGCTATAGAATAAAAAAGAAACCAAAATAAATAAATAAATAAATAAAATAAACGAAAAAAAAAAAAAAAAACAAAAAGAGAAAGAAAAGTAAAAAAGAAAAGTGACATAAGTATAAGTAATTCTACATATAAGTGACACGTGGGGAAGACCAGCGGGGCCGGCAAGAACAAATCTCGGGCTAGCGCTGAAGACGTGTCTGAGGAATCACGGCGAAATTGGACGACTCTTTCAAAGTCGCGGGTTTGGCTTATCAGATCTTGTCCCTTTTTATATTAACTTAAAAGGTCTCCCTATTCTTACCCTAAAACACAAGTATTCAGAAATATCTTTGACATAATTCCTAAAAATAATCTCAGTATCTTAAAATATTAAAAAAATATAATATGAAAATTAGGGGTTACAAGTTACAACTCCGAAATGTATACAATGATCATATTTCATATCTTTCACGTTGGCAAAAAAATCACATGTTTGCTAACAAAAAATAAACTTCTCCAAACTTTGATAAAATATACATATTAGTTAATTAACAAAAAAAATAATTAAAAACAAATCTAGATATCACCTATTGAAGCTCATATTCTTATAAACAACCTCGAGTTAATTACTTGAATTTGCGAAAGAACTTGAATCCCTAGCGAAACACAGCTTCTCTCACTACGATTTCTCTCAATAATCTATTAGAATATTTACACATAATCATCAAGCTGGCTAAATGCATGTAAAATGATTTTGAAAAGAAAAAAGGAAGAATTTCCTTCTTTTTTAAATAAAATTAAAAATATAATTTGTCTCAACAGACCTAGGACACTGGAGAGAGGGTGCACTTTTTAATATTATAGATAGTGAAATGAATAAGAATTCTATGGGTACCTCAAGGGCATTTGTTAATGAACCTAAAATTTTTTTACTTTTTAAGCTCATTTACTAGGTTCGTATTTAAAAAATAAATAAATAATAGGTACATAAAAGAAAATAAGGGTTTTCCATATTTGTATCATATAATATTCATTAACAATTTTCAAATAAATAATTATCATTGACTTTTACGCATTCAATTAATTTCATCAAAACCGTATAATTGATTAGGTCAAAGGTATTGCTGAAATCAAAGCGTAATTTTGAAGGGAAAAAAAATTCAGGAAAGTTCGGAAAAAAAAATAATAAATGCATAACAAAGCGCTTCAAATTGGTTGGTTTATGTAAGTGCAAAATTAACAAATTATGTAGCATATATCATATTGATATTTTATAAATTCCATGTTACTATAGCTATTTAACGCGCACCAAATTTTATTATTATTATTATTTTTTAGCTTACGCGGCTTAAATACATCTTCCTTTAGTATATCTATAAAGAATTAAAAGAATAAAAGTTGTAATTAAAACATAACTTATTTGAAACTTAATATATATTAAATTGAAAAGGAATGATATCTAATTACCAAACCTAAAAAGGTACACTTAATTAAGTTTTAGACCATTAAATAGCATTTCAAGTTAAAACCGAGCCAAAAAGTTAACGTTTGACTAAATTTAAATTTAAACTCGTGTGCTAAATTTTTTAGCTAAGTTTGAATTGAAGTTCACCCTACCCAATTATACGATTTGCTTCTTTACAGGCCTCTCCAAGTTTTGATAATTAATAACACTGCATTTTGGAGATATGGGCTGTCTCAAATTATTTCTATAAAAAACATTCAAGTATTTAGACAAACAATAAATACATAACTATAAATATTCAATCAATAAGATTCAGTGTTTATATATTTGAGGGTTGAATTATACCAAAAAATCTCAATCTTTGGCAGTAAGTTCATTTGAAGGCCCAATATTTGGAGAAATGAGTCAAATAAAGTTTGAATTAACACGTTTTAACAGAAGAAGGATATTTTGAGCTTTAATTTAGTATTTTTTTCTATTAATACGTATCAATAAAAGCCTCAATTGACCCACTTTTCTAAACGTTGGACCTCTTTTGAATCGCTCAAAATATTTAAACCTCAAATGAATTTATCTCTAAACGTTGTGGCTTTTCGATCTAATTTATCTTATATCTGTGTATGTGTGTGAGATTCATATGAATACATCAATATAAAAAATCTGAAAATGTTTTTTTTACCTATTCTTCATCTCTAGCAAGATGTTGTACTATTCAACTAATCAAGTCCAACCTCATCTTAGAACCGGTCTTCGTTGAATCAAGTTTGGCCAAATTGGGTTTCACATTTTAAATCATTAATTATTTCCACAACTCGACGTCTTCCACGTGTCCATGAGAGACATACACGTCATAGTCAACTTTCAATGTTTGATCTTATATTATTCTTGTGTACTGAACCAATCCTAGATGGTGCCATGGTCGTGGTGGATGGGTTTGGTAGTGATGGGGACCAAAAACGAAAACAAGTAAAGAAAGGTCAATGAATTGGCAATGGAAGTTAGGACTTACGCCATTATGGCAAACATGGCGAGTGGAAAGAGCATAAACGTGAAGTTTGGACAAGCATAATGTGAATAAATGGTTTCCCACAAGAGTACAATAACGTGAACGTGAAATGTCTTGAGCAGAACTTAGAAAAAGGAAATAGGAACTAGTACATTTCGTTTGGTTAATTACAAGAATATGTCAACTAGAGAGAATCCTCTTCAATTCGGGGAAATTTAATTAAATGTTATATTTTTGTATCAAAATTTATTAATTATTATATATTTTTAAGGTACCATTAAGTCCTTCAGTAATATTATATATACTAGTAGGTATGCATTCAAGATGCATATGCAAAAATTAAGAATAGCGGTATAATAAAATTTGAAGTATAAAAGATTAATGTTACGAATGGTACATGAATTTTAATAAAATATGTAATTAGATATTTGAATTTTGAAGTACTTAAAATGAACTATTTGTGTATACCAATAGTTATTTAGTCAAATTAACTAACATCATTATCTTATGTGGCATTTTCAATCAATATAACAGAGTTATTGCTAGCGTACATGAAAAGTTTTTTTATATATTAAATTGATCAATTTCAAAATCATGTACCTAATTATATATTTTGTCAAAGTTTAAGTATCATTTGTGACATTTACCCAAATATAAAATAACTATTGAGTCAAACAAACACCTAATCAATAATTCGAGGAAAAACAAGATACATAAGCAGTATTAGAATGAGTAAATAAAAGAATGATTACACAATTGCACTAGTACATCATAAATGTATTTACTAAATTAGACAAAAAAAAAAAAAAGACTAGTCATATTATATATGTGCCTTTAGAGAGCTAGTGGAGGGGTGGATGAACCATGCCCCTCGTTTTTAGCAGCCGTTGGCACCTAGCAAGAGGTTGTTGTTCGTTGGGATACCATTAAGTGGTTTTTGAGTTCTCAGTTGCTCTATAGCACATTTGGTACTAGGCAACCAATTGTTGATACATCTGCTTTAGCACAGCAATTCACTATTCAAGTAGGATAAAAGCAGCAATAGCGTTGATGTTAGAATTGATTGGGTTCTAACCAACAGCATCAAGTGCCCTACCTCGGACACAAATAGTCCCCTAAGTAATGTCCATACTTTTTGATTTCCAACCATTATATCGATGATTATTTATAGATCTACAAGAAAGCAGAGGTTGTTCACATATAAGACGCCAAATGTTCCCGAAAGGATTTTTACCGGTAGATTTATCAGTCCACTATAATGATAATCCACACGTACTAAACCTAGCGAGTCCTGAATCCATTTAAGCCTGGCCTGCAATATAAGACAAAGTATGTGTGGAGATAAAAGATGATAAAATTGTTAGGAAAGAATTTTCCGTGAAACAAATTTGGAGAATAACAATGACTTAGAGGCACGAATGATATCGTTTTCCTTAAAGAATTTACACTTCTCATACAAAGTTTGTTATGAGAATTATATTGTAAAATTCCCCTAGGATACAACTAAGTCTTGATACTTGAATATTAAATTTTCAAGTATCAAACTACACTTAAATATATTTAAGATATATGTGTATAATATTGTTAACAAAAGAGAGAAATAAAGAAAAGAATTCTGATTATACAAACATTACCCATTGTAACATATTATATTTATAATGATTAGATATTCTAACCATTACAACTTTCTCTAAGATTCATATTGTTTGGATAAAGGTTGCATCGTTTGGATTTCAAGTTAGTTAGTTATTAATTAACATGAATCATTATCATGAATCAATGCAACCCAAATACATAAAACTATTTAAGAGATTGATCAAAAGTTGCAACTATTAAAAAATTAGCCGTTGAAACAAAATTATCATTACGATAATAGAGATCACACACATGATTGTGGTGAATACTAAAATTTTGTTTCATTTTAATCTTCTTTCTTATCTAAGTACAATATCCACATTATGGATTATATAATGGACAATTTATATCTACAAAAATGGCTAAAAAGATACACGAATCAATCTGTATTGCTTGAACTTGGTAATGGGTATTTATGGTTGTAATTCCCTCATTGATGAAGACAGTGAATAAACTCCAACAAAGAAATTGTCTCTTCATTATTTTGAAAAGTGGATCAAAGAGGATTTACTAAATACACCTTCTTAAATTAGAAAACCTTTTTGAGACCATCATGTCAGTAAGAATCAGCTCGTAAGTTGGTATACTTTCCCAAAGAATTCTCGCAATCTTAGTAGGTCACAATGAGATTGGCGAAATACCATATAACACTCCACTATTTGAGTCAATAATATTAACTATTTGATGAAAGTAGGATAAAGTAAACCCATAAAATTCAATATTTCGAGGAACCGCATTTAAGACTTATGTCTTGGAATGTAGAGCTTTCCAAAATTTTTCTTCCAATTATATAAAATATTAATACGTGACCATGAAGGCTAGAAGAAAAACCTAGGTGAAATCGAAAATTTTAAAACTAGTAAAATTGCAACAATATCAGCTGTAGACCAATGTTTGCTAGGATAAATCTTAATTACTCTAAAAATAAATAATTGAGATTTTATGTTTAGTATGATGTTCTATTCATATGATATGAAACTTTTATGAAAGTGAAAGAAAAATAATAATAAAATTATACTTGAAGATCCACATAAGATTAGATCAAGTTTACGAAAACATTCGTTTAATAAAAAAATGCAAGAAAAATCAATATTTTAACAAGTTTTGATTTTTTTTCATTCAATCACTATTCCTCTGAGGAAGACCTAAAGTTTCATATCAACCACAGCATGATTTGTCATATATAAAATAAGCAACTTGCATTCCCCTGAAATATTACCATTTTAGACTCTTGTTATATCACGAAGGAGTTATGTTAAATTACTTTAACATATACTAGACCAATTAACTTATTAAGTGATTCTAATGTGAGTGGTCTAATGTGATAGCTATCGGGTTTAAAAGTAATTAAAGTCAAAAAGGGTTTAAAATCCCTTCCTTTCGATACGTAGTTACAAGTAGAATCTTGTATGCTGGTATGTTATGAAAGAGAAGTAGGTTGGGGTAAAAAAAAACAAAAAGAAAGAAAAGAAAAGAGAAGTGGGTTGGACTAAAAAATTTAGCCTGTTTGATGTGTGGACCAAAAGCACGAGGGCCGTTTCGATTGAGTTACTTGCATAGCTTAGCATGACTTAAGGACTTTTTCCCAAATTAATACCTAGTGAAACTAAAAGTTTGAATTGAATCAAATTAAGATAAATACCTTTAGGAAATCTTGGAAATAAGTATGCAAATAAGAATATTTCTATTTTTAATTAAAAATTAACATATACTTTTAGTTTTATTATGTGATAATATTAAATTTTTACCCAAAAAAAATTTAAATGGGTTCATGGACTAATTCGTTTTATCCACCAACCCATGCGGGACAGGTTGGGTAAAAAATTCTAGCCCGTATAATCTGCGGGGTGGGTTAGCCCACATAGCCAACATGCATGCCAATAGTTATAAGAAAAAAAAAAAAAAAAAAAAAAAAAAAAAGAAGGTAATGTTCCTTTTTTAATTATTACCATTTTTCACCATAAAAGAAATACAAAAAAGAAAGATAATAGAGATGGGAGAAAGTCACTGAGAAAATCAACCTGGATTTTCTTCTTGCGTGAGGATAAATCAAACAAAATGAATCAAGGTAAGTCCTAAAGCCATCTTGTTTGTATAAAACAGAAAATTGGGTGTTTCTATAATGCTCTAAAGATTCTGTTATAAAAAATTTAAAGTTTTAACAATTGATATCAAAGTGGGTAACAACACTTTAATTCGCTATGAAAGTTAAAGTTGAACTCATTTCGTTTGTATATATATATGTGTATGTGTCTTTTCTGTGAATGAGACTCCATTTCCAATTTCTGTTTACAGTTTCTGCAATTTCCACCTTTTGTTATGTTCTTACTGTTTCGGCTATTTATTAATCATGTCGTGATGGCGACTATATGGATAAAAAATTCATAGATTAAGATATCTTAAATCAGTTCATTCCAAAAGAGTTCACGCCAAAAATAATTATGGAATTTCGAAATTGAAGGATTAGAAAGCAATTTTTTTTTTTTTTCCAGTTTTAAAGATGTTTCGATTTAACTGTATTGAACTTTTAAATGCAACTTGTGCTCGCATGGGTTTGTTACTTTTTACGAAAAAATCATGCGTAGCACATAGAATTTAATGATATTTATTATTCAATTCTTGGAATTATACTTTCTTTTAAATTTGAAGTTGTGTATTTTCAATTATTTATCCTTTTTTGATGCTATTAAATGACATAAAAGATTGAACAAAACAATTGAAATTGTTAGTTAGAATTCTTAGTTATAAAACTAGAAAGCCATTCAAAGGTGGATCATTACTTATAATTGAGTTAATGTCATAAATGGAACATGAATTTCGACAACATATACAATTAGATAATTGAAGTTTGAAATTGATCACTTTAGTACCTAAATTTTGAAATTGCCAAATTTAGTATTTGAAAGAACTTTTTTGTGAACGCTAACAATACCTCCATCAAGCTCTTTCAGGTATTAAATTAATTAATTTCACATTTTTTTAGGTAACAAATTGATCAATTTTAAAATTAAGGTACTAATTGATCATTTTCAAAGTTTAAATATCTAAATGTATATTTGCCAAAGTTCATGTATGATTTTTGATATTATCCCTTTATAATTAACGACATTAAAGAGACTCATTGACATATTAGGTGAATGTGATTGTATATTCAAAGATAACATATATATTGACTTAAGTATGTTAATTATCTATTAAAGTATATTTATATTAGCATCACTATCGATTAAATCATATATTCAAGTGTCACCTAAAGGTGAACTTAAATACATAATCAAAGTTTGTCATATGTTTCATTCCATTCAATTTTACTTAATATATTAACGTGTGAGCTTGGATAATATTTGTAGCATCTACCAGTTTTATTTGCCTTGTGCAATGGGATGGTCAAGTTCAATGGGCTAAACTATGTGGGTTGGTTTAAGCAAATTCAATTTCAACTAGCTGTCATGGAATTAGACTTAGGAATTATTTCAGATGAAAAACCTACAACCATTACTAAGATCAATATAAAATCTGACAAGTCCTTTTATGAGGCATGAAAGAGGTCTAAAAGGTTGATTTTGAACTTGATGTGAATGACGATAGTTGAAAATGTCTAGCCATCATTACATGAAACAAACAATACAAGGGAGTTTATAATGAAAATTAATGAGTACTCTCAATTAGAAATAGCTGATAAATCCACTGCAAGGAGCCTAATGAGTGAATTGAAAACTAAGAAGTTTAATTGGTCGTAGCCTATTCATGATCATGTGACAAGCATGGCTAATCTAGCAACTAAATTGAAATCGATGAGTATGGATATGAGTAAATCCTTTTTCGTTCAATTTATAACCCAACTTATTTCCTCTTGAGTTTAGACATTCTAAGTGAATTATAACACCCTTATGGAAAAATGGAACACACTGCTCATCTTATGGTTCATAATGGAGATAGTAGCAGCATGTCTAAACTAGGCAAGAAGAATAAAAAGAAGGATAAAGTCTTAATAAAGGTTAATGAAGACCAAATTCATAAAGAACGGTGGTGTTATTTCTACAAGAAGACTGGTCACTTCAAGTAAGACTATTAAAAAAGAAAGACTTTCTTTGAAAAGAAAGGTGTGCACTATGTTTCAATATGTTTTGAATTAATTCTTATTGAAGTTCCTAATAACATTAGTTGGTTAGATGCTAATGCTACTACTTATATCTCACATATTACGCAATGATTCCTTTCAATTTAGCCTATAAAGTGAAACTAAAAAGTTCTTGTATATAGGGAACACATGAGGGCATAAGTAGAGAGAATCGGGATGTATAGTTGATCTTAGACATTAGATGCTACCTAGATCT
This sequence comes from Combretum micranthum, assembly GCA_024138025.1. Classification (NCBI taxonomy): domain Eukaryota; kingdom Viridiplantae; phylum Streptophyta; class Magnoliopsida; order Myrtales; family Combretaceae; genus Combretum; species Combretum micranthum. The sequence goes on from JAMXBD010000615.1 coordinate 545,927, forward strand.
AGAAAAATATATTAATGTTCTTGAATGTGCTAAAAATTTAGTTTTTGTGGCAAAGTTGGATAATATAAGATTTAACTTTAAGACTAGAACAGTTTTTTTTTTTTTTCCATTGTATGAGCATATGTATTATTATGAATCAAGTACTTCAGTTGATTGTTTGTATCAATTTAATCTTAATGATTTGTATGTTGAATCTATGTTTCCTGTTGAACATAGTATATATAAAAGGTTAGGTCACATATCTAAAGAAAGAGTGTTAAGATTAGTGAAAAATGAAGTCTCACCTCAATTAGATTTTATTGACTTTGATATATGCGCTAATTGCATAAAAGGCAAGCAAACTATATACATATCAAGGAATCTAGCCATAAGAACCAATGAACTCCTTCAATGGATACACAGACATTTATGGTCCTTTTGACGTTCCAATTTAGGGTAGTGAAAATTATTTCACATGTATTGATGAATACTCACGATATTGTTATTTGTATCTATTGCATGGAAAGCCTTAAATAGTGGACATCATAGAGTTCTTTGTTTATGAGGCAGAAAGGTAGCTAGATGAAAAAGTGAAAGTGATGAGATCTAATAAGGGTGGTGAATATTATGGTAAGTTTAATGAAAGTGGACAATATTCGAGTCCATTCACATTGTTCCTTAAAAGTCAAGGCATATGTGCACAAAATACATTGCTTAATACACCACAATAAAATGGTGTTGCTGAAAGGTGAAATCGAACTTTTATGGACATGGTTGAGAGTTTATTAAGTCATAGCACTATACATTTATCCTTATGGATGCATGCATAAAAAACTAGTACATATTTTCTAAACTGGGTTTTTAGTAAGGCAACTGCTACAACTCCTTATAAGTTATGGACATGAAGGAAACCAAGTTTAAGACACATATACTTTTGGGATTGCCCGACAAAGGTGAGGATATATAATCCACATAAAAAGAAGCTTGATGCGAGGACCATTGGTGGATACTTCATCAACTACCCTAAAAAGTCAAAAAGGTACAAATTTTTATTGTCTTAACCACAACATGAGAATAGTTTAGTTTAGCTATGCTTAATTTATAGAGAATGGCTAATTTAGTGGGAGTATGTAATTGCGAAAGGTAAATATTTGAGAATTTCATGTGGAAGCCCCTATTCTAAGTGTTTCTACTCAAGTTATTGTTCCTCTTTTTATATCATAGTTACAAAGCATGATGAAATAACACGTTAATATTTCAAACATACAAAGTGAACACATTGATGATGAGCCAACAAACAATGTGCAAGTCACAAATGAGTAAGTGGTGTTACAAGAAATAGCATTGCTAAGGTTTACAAGACTAAAAAAACTTGCTATATTGAATGACTATGGTTTACTCACTTGAACATAAATCTAACTTAAGAATTGATAAGGATTTAATCTCATTTTAAACAAGCCATGGAATGTAACAATTTTGAAGAGTGGCTCAATGCTATGATAGAAGAGGCGAAATTGATGAATGATAATAAAGTTTGTGAGTTAGTCAAGTTGCTTGAAGGACTAAAATGAGTTGGTTGTAAATGGGTTATAAAGACTAAACTAGACTCAAAAGACAACGTCAAAAGGTATAAGGCTAGACCTGTTGTGAAACGTTATATTTAAAAGGATGACATTGATCACAAAGAAACATTCTCTCCAGTTTCAAAGAAGCACCTCATAATAATTTTATGGCTTTGGTGATCATTATGATCTAAAGCTTCACCAAATAGGTGTAAAGACTGCATTTTTGACTTGGAAAAGGAAATTTATATGAACCAACCCGAAAGATTTCATAACCATAGGAAAGGAAAACTTGGTGCATAAGTTAAAGAAGCTCATCTGTGTATTAAAACAAGCTTTCCAAAAATGGGATATTAAGTTCAATAATATCATTACGTCATATTGTTTTGTAAAGAACACCATTGACTAGTGTATCTATATGAAGATTAGTAGGCGCCAGCTTATTATATTGGTACCATATGTCAATGATATCTTTCTTACTGCTAATGATATAGGTTTATTACATAACGTTAAGAAATTTTCCTTTAAAAATTTTGAAATAAAAGATATGGGTGAGGCATCCTGTGTGATAGGAATAAGGGTATTGTATGATGGATTGCAATAACTATTAGGGTTGTCCTAGAAAGGCTATATTAATAAAGTATTAGAGAGATTTAGAATGGAAAATTGTTCTGCAGAAATAGCTCCAATTTAGAAAGGGGACAAGTTCAATGAATTGTAATGCCCAAAAAATGATTTGGAACGAAAGTCAATGGAATCTATTCCCTATGTATTATTGGTTAGGAGCTTGATGTATGCTCAAACATGCACTCGGCTGGATATCAGTTTTGCCGTTGGAATGTTAAGTTGATATTAAGCTATTTTGGGAATGGACCATTTGAAAGCTACAAAGAAACTACTTAGGTACTTACAAGGCACCGCGAATTATATGCTAATATACAAAAGATCATATCATTTTAAAGTAGTAGGTTACTTGGATTTAGGTTATATTGGATGTATAGCTCAAGGAAATCTACATTTAGTTACATGTTTCTATTAATTGGAGGAGGATTTTTATGGAAGAGTAAGAAGTAGTTTGTCATTGCTACTTCCACTATAAAGGCCAAATTTGTAGCATGCTTTGAGGCTACTATATCATGCATTTTGGTTGCAAAACTTTGTCTTAAGGCTTTGTATTGTTGACAGTATAGCTAAGTCATACTAAGAATGATAGTAATTCTACAAGTGCAAAACACATGGATTTGAAGTAATTATGTGTCAAAGAAAAAGTGCAAAACCAAGAGTGTCGAGTGAGCATACTAGTACTATTCTGATGATAACAGATCTATTAACAAAAGAATTACCACCTAAAACATTTATTGGACATGTTGAATGGATAAGCAATGTGGACAAATCAATGTTAATATAATATAGTGACATGTATATATACATGTGATTATATTGCTTGTATTATTGTGACACTTAGAATTCAATTAAGGTTATGTTTTTGCTTGTTTGTTTTTAGTATACATCAAGTTATGTACAAGTATTGTATTGTGTGGTGACAAACAATATATTTAAAAATAATAAAATTAAGGATTATAGTATTTCTTGATTTAAGTCATCATGAGTTGAATTGATTATATGATACATAGAAGGAATCATATCATTAATTGATATGTGACCATCATGATGTGGTTATTTCAATTCTTTTGAGAACAATGACTTGATGAATGAATATGGTGCACACTTATTTTGTTACCGAATCACCAAGTCATAACGTTGGCCAAGTGAGACATTGTTAAATTATTTTAACATATAGCGACTCATATGACTTTTTAAGTGACTCTAAGATGAGGGAGTCTAGTGTGATAGTCATTGGGCTTAAAATAATTAGAGTAAAAAAGGGTTTAAAATCCCTCCCCCTTCTTTTTAAATTATAGAGCCAAAAAAAAAAAAACAACGTAACATTCAATTTTTTTATTTTATTATTATTATATTATTATTATTATTATTATTATTATTATTATTCATCAAATAAATAGAAAAGAGAATGAGGATAGGGTAGGGAGTAGGGATGTAACCAGGTCGGTTATTATCGGGTTTCCGACCCACCTGATCCGGTAAAAACCCTATAGGGTTTTAGGGTCGGGTTTGGATGTGGATGAAAAATCCTATAGGGTTGTCGGGTAGGGGTCGAATTTCCTAAAATACCCGATGGATACCCGTCCGAATACCCGACCTGATAAAATAGATATATATATATATTTTTTCCTTTAGCCGATCTGTGCATCTACCGATGATAGCTTTATATATATATATATAATATATATATATTTTTCCAAACTCAAAAACCCTAGCCGCATACCCACTCACTAGTCACTAACTATTCACTTCCAAACTTGCAGACGGCAACGGTACCTCTCCTTTCTCTCTCTGTTTCGACTTTCGATCAGACCCTTGCCGCTAGCTCACTACACACCATCATCGACTCGTCGTCGTCTGTGACCCTATCCTTCCTCGGTCTCTGTTGTGTGCTGTCATTCAAGTAAGGTAAGAAATCTCTCTTTCTCTCTCTCTCTCGTTGTCAATGGGTTTGAGTCCGGTTACATCCCTAGGTTCATGAGTGGCCATCTGTAAGAGGGAAATGTGTGAATTCGATGACCAAAAAGGCTTTCGTGGTTATGTCTTCATGGCTGCCTAAAATGGAAATTATTTTTTATTATATGTTTGATTCTGGGAATTCTATCTATATAAAAAGGCTCAGTTTTATTTTGTAATTTGGAAGCATAATAGACTCGACATGAACAGAAATTTTGGTTCCTTTAATACTTTAGTTTGGAGGTTAATGTACTCTTTGGTAGTTTGACCGTTGGGGGAGGGAGGCCTGGATTGAGCAATTCTGGTCCGTTCGTTTAGTATCTTGGAATGGGATAACGATCTGCTGTTGAGGATGATTGGAACGACGAAAAACCAATAGATGGGGTGGATAATCCTAGGATGCAAAAATTCGATGCTAAGTGGGTCTACAAACCTCGAGATTGCTCTTTGTATTCTTTCTTTGGGGCATCTGGTTGAAAGGAGATGTAGGCCTTTTCTTGTATGAGTGAGTGTGCTGAGGAGTGGCTTAATAATTTTCAGCTACAAGTTTGTATATTTAAGGCTTTTGTTCAAATTGCAGAGAGCAAATCTAATTCCTTCACTACTGTGCAGATCCTAAATTCCTAGTGGACAATAATTATGATGTTTTTATATTTTTAACATTGTTCTCTTGTGTAGAGATTAGCTTATTCTGATAACGAATGTTGCTATCAAGTTTGTCCCATGCGAAGCAAATATCGTGGCTGACGTTTGGAAAGATGGACTGAGCCAATTCTTGGCATTTTGTCTTGGCAGCATAAGCTTTGATGTCTTGCAATTTGTTTGAATTATTTAAAGCAACCCTCTCATGACCACCGATTTCTGACCCATAAACTAACAGTGTGCAAGGATTATTGATCTAAGTAAGGTTCTGTATGTCTACTGAATGTTCCAACCTTTCCAAGAAAGTTGGGAGAGTTTTTGTTTGACTTCCTAAACTTTTTCTTAGTTTTTCACTAGGCAGAATGGATAATAAAAAGGTTTCCTTCCTAAATGTAAGGTAACAATCATAAAAACAGTTCGGGGAACTAATAATATTCTAAGATTTTGTTAATGCCAATCTCAAATTCAGAATGAGCATCCATTGCCCCTGCTGGACTTTGCAACTACTATAGCATTTGCTTCAAAGGGGAGAGAGGGGAATTAGTGATACGGTATTATTGAATATTGAATAAATGATGGAAGCTGTTGTATATATACAATTAACATATTGCAAAATAATGCAATGGATAAAAGCTTTCTAGCTTATTGTATTTATCAAGTATTATATAATACTTCACGTTTACTTCATCTACCCCATTTTTACATGTTTTGCTTGTCATTCTGCACACCTCGTGGTAATCCTTAATTTCCATTTATATCTCCTAGATTTCCATTTATATCTCTCTTATAAAATTAAATCATTTGTATCATCAATGCAGGGAACATGGATGTTGAATTACTTGAAGCTGAGATGAACATGATTGCAAATGATGTTGATGCAACTCCATCGGAATCCCTAGTTGAAATTGAAAAGGAGGTAGCATCCAAAAAGGCAAAAGTATCGTCTTCTCAAATATCAAGTATTGGAGATCAGAGTGACAATCCAAGTAAACGTAAGTTGACATCCAGTGTGTGGAAGGATATGGTGAGAAAAATAGTTAAAGGGGAAACTGTAGCTAAGTGCAATTACTGTAAGAAGAGACTTTTAGCAAGCAGTGCAAATGGTACTTCACATTTGCTTAACCATTTGAAGAGGTGTGTGCAAAAGAAAAGACAAGCAGACATTAGACAATATTTCCTATCAATGGAAACTATCAGGAGCGAAGATGATTGTAATGCAAGTGGTTTAGCAATACGAAACTGGTCTTTCAATCAAGAATCTGCATGGCAAAAACTTGCAAAGGCCATAATTGTCCATGAGTATCCATTATCAATGGTTGAGCATGAACGTTTTAGAGAGTTTGTTAGTGACATTCAACCTCATTTTAAACACATTAGCCGCACCACCATCAGGAAAAAGATTATCAACATTTATAATGCGGAGAAAGAGAAATTGCGAACCCAATTGAAAGGGCTTAATACACGGGTTGCAATAACAACGGATTTGTAGACATCGAATCAAAAAAGGGGATATATGACAGTGACAACACATTTTGTTGATAGTAATTGGATGCTCCGAAGCCGACTCCTAAAGTAAGCTTTTGTAAAATTTTCATTCTATCTAATTAGAATGCTAAGAATTGTTTCTAATAACATTTACGATATGTCCTTTGTTTTTTCTTGCAGCTTTCTATATGTGCCAGCTCCACATACAAATGAAGCAATTGCAGATTGCCTATTCAATTCATTGATGGCATAGGGTTTGGATAGGAAATTATCTACAGTCACTGTAGATAATTGTTCGACAAATGATGCCATGATGACAACTTTACAATTGAAGCTACGAAAGGAGGATCTACTTCTTCGTGGGAAAGTATTTCACATGCGATGTTGTGCACATATTTTGAATTTAGTTGTCAAAGATGGAGTGAGTGTCATTGAAAAAGCAATAGAGAGGATTCGTGACAGAGTCTTATATTGGACAGCAACACCATCACGAGTGAAAAAATTTGGAGAGGCGTGTAAGCAACTAGATGTGCCTTTTATTAGGAAGCTTTCCTTAAATTGTAAGACAAGGTGGAATTCCACCTATGACATGTTAGTTACTGCAATCAAATATAAGGAAGTTTTCTATAGAGTTCAGTTTATGGATAAAAACTATAGGTGTCTTCCCATTGAGGAAGATTGGGAGTTAGCAGGTGAGATTTGCAAGAAGTTGTCCATATTTTATGAAGTTACCAATCTGTTCTCTGGTTTGCAATACCCAACAGCAAACTATTATTTTGAAAGGGTTTATGAAATTAGGGAAAACTTGCTTGAATGGAAGGACTCTCTTGATTTGAATATTAGTTTGATGGCTGATAAGATGTTTGTAAAATTTGAGAAATATTGGAGTGATGTGCACACAATTATGGCTATATGTACTGTTCTAATCCACGCTTCAAGTTCAAAGCTGTGGATTTTATGCTTTCTAGTGGTATGATGACGTGCTTCCATGGAGAAAGAAAGGATCAAGAACACTTTGTATGAATTACTTCAGGAATACCAACACACAGGGCAATACTCGTAATAATAAGAGTATGGGTGTGGGCAGTACCTCTTTTGTGCCTATAGGTGATGTTGATGATGGTTTGAAGAGAGAAACAAAATTGAGGCAATTCATGAAAACCTGTGTCACCACCATTGATGACAACCAAGTAAAGACAGAGCTGGACCACTACCTACAGGAAACTTTGCTACCCTTGAGTGATGGTGATGATAAATTAGGGAGAAAGATACTAATAAAATCAACTTGATTTTTCTTCTTCTGTATGGATAAATCAAGCATGTATCAAGGTAAGTACAATTTTATTTATATGAAACAGAAAATTGAATGTTTTTATTATGTTTTAAAGATCTTGTTATGAAAATTTTAAAGTTTTAACAAGTTATTCTAAACTTATAGATTTTATTTCATCTAAACATTATAAGTTATGGAACCAGTTCTACATATCAATATCATAGTATCATGTATCATAGTATTGATGTTTCACAAACTTAAAATCCTTTTTCTACGGAAATCCCTAAGCAAACTTTTATGTACACATCAAAGTACTAATCCAACACAATTCTTTGAACGAATATGTCCATAAACATAAACATAAACATATATTCATATGAAGACATGGCCACTTCAATTGGAAGAAGGAAAAAAAAAAAAAAAAAAAAAAAGATCATAACATTTGTAACTCTATTAGCACGATATTTTTGGGGCCGACAAACATTATAGTATAAGAAAATACTAGATTAAAAGTACCAGTTAGATGCAATTAGCTATAACATAGATTTTTACGAAATATTTTTCGAAGCATGCAAAAGACCAGCACCTCCATCTCAATTCAAAAATTTGAATTTCGCAGGAGCCCACCAATCAAGCGTATAATGATCCTGGTACGTCAAAAGTGAGGGGAGGGTGGCCCGTCTTGATTATTCTTTGTCTTTATATGGCTCCTTTTTATACTTTATGGTCTAGGTTAAAAGGCTCACAGGGTGGCATGTGTGCTTCGGGGTTGGCCACCGTCAGGAAATAGCCTCCGATTCTATTGTTTGGTTCATTTACTATAAATTAACTTTTTCTTTTAGTATTATTTTTCAAATTATTCAAACTTAAAATCTTTCATATGAAAGATAAAAGAAGATGTTAATTAGGTTTTTTTTTTTTTTCAGTATTTGATACATGAAAAATATCTTTTGGGCAAAAAAAAAAAAAAACAGAGAAAGAAAAAAGAAAATATCTTGATTCGGGTAAGAGGTCTGTCTATTATACATAAAATGATTAATTAATGTATGTAGAAAGCTATAGTTTCATCCTAAGATAAATTATTATTTATCAATATTAATTGTTAGTTTTTTTTGAAACACAATATTAATTGTTAGTTAAATGCTATTATTAGTCAATTCATATATAAATATAATATAGACAGTTCTTAGATAATTTATTATTTATTAGAAGCTTTTTATGGTTAATTATTAATTACATTGTAGTTGTATTCTCATGTTAAAAATTAATATTCAGTTATGTAATCATTTTCATTCATTATAGATCAAATAACTTCTATCATTAGTAGTTAATGTGTAATCATATTCATGAATTATTTATTATTAATTGTTTTCTTGTTATTTATTATTAAAATAAATTATAATTAATATTGGATAATTATTCATTATTATTTATTTTTAATTAAATATTTAATTGCTAGTTATTATGCACCAATAGCCTCACAATTAGTATGTATTGAGTATTAACATTAATCGAAATCATTTATATTCTATAATAATTTATTGATATTTATATAAGAGTTAACTTCAAAAACATGAGATGTGTTTTGATCAATTTGTAAACAAATGACTTATGTTATTTTTTTTACAAATAGATGACCCGAGTTTCATACAAAAGTGTCAATATTATTTAATAATTTTAGAACTGACATGTCAGTATTTTATTAGTCATAAAAATTAAATTTTCATTTTTTTCAATTTTCTCTTTAAAAAAAATAATTTTTAATATTTCATTTATTTATTTTTATTTAGTAATATTTTTTATTAAATTAATTTTTTAGATCAATGAGGCTCTAACATATATCTCTCTAATAATAATTAATTATAATAACACTTTTATATAAAACTTGGTCACTTGTTTGTAAAAAAAATTAATACGGGTCATCTATTTGTAAATTAACCAAAACACTGGTCATGGTTTTGTGATTAACCCTTTATAAGACATATATGGTTGTAATTAGTGGATTTGCTAACATGTATTTTATTTAATGTAAAAACATTATTCTTATTGGCAAGGAAATAATTAGTCCCATGAGGAGTAAGGTGTGATTTGATATTGAAATAATTATTCCAACTTAGGTTACATGGGTCATAAATTTACTTGGAGAAATAAAAGTAAAGGATTAAATATCTTGATTCAATCTTGAATCAATAGGGCTTAGGCTAACTATGAATAGAAAAATTTATACCCATAAAAGAAAACTTTTCATCTTATGGGTTGGGATTCAAACCATTGCCTTACCCTTCTTAGCACATACCCATTATCGTCATATCGGTGTTAACCATAAAGAGTAAATGCATTTTAGATTTCAACCCATGTGTTTATAATATCCACAATTTAAAGCCCTTGTCTATAGTCTTTAGAAATACATTGTCTTTAAGTACCCATAAGTCCTCAGTGCTTTTATAGACGCTTTGATGAAATAGAAACGTGAGGTCCTCAACATTATACATAAAAGAAAGCATAATACATTGAAAATGTTAGAACTTAGAAGAAGTTAAAAGATAACTTTTTGGGTTTTCTACTCCAGATCTTCTAAATAGAGAAGTAAGTCTTTGAAGAAAACTGGAAGAGGTAAGAAATACTTTGGTAGCCAAAGCTAGATCCAAATGGTTAATAGATGGAGAGTCAAATAATAAGTTCTTCCATGCTATTACTATAATGAGGAGATCTAAAATAAGAATCTTAGGGTTATTTGGTAATGTTAACAATTGGATTTCTAATGAAAAGATTTTAAAAACCATGGTTAGAAATTTCTTTGTTGACTTATACACTACTAGGAAAGAATATAATGTGAAAAATCTATTTTCTTAAATGGCATCGGACTGAGGCTACTGAGGAGCAAAGAATTGACCTTAATAAGCCAATTACTAGAGAGGAATTTAAGAAGGCAATGTGGAGCATCGATATTAACAAAACTCTACATATGGATAGGTTTCATGTTAGCTTTTATAAGGGCTGTTGGGAGACTACTATTAATATGGTTGTTGATAAAATTAAGGGGATGTTTCATATGGTTGATGTTCAAGAGGAAATTAATAGAGCCCTCATCGTTCTTATTCCTATGGCAGTTGGAGCGATTAAAGTCAAGGAGTTTCGATCGATCAGTCTTTGTAATACCATGTACAAATTTCTTAAGATGCTTCTTGTTAAAAGACTTGAACTTTTGCGTAGCAATCTTATTGGTCTAGAATAGGCGAGCTTCAGTCTTGGATGTGCTATGGTGGATAAACTTTATTGTGTTTCAAGAAACCCCTTGTGTGAAGAACAAGAAGAGGGGGTAAAGGGGCTAGATAGTCACTAAACTTGATTTAGAGAAGGTTTATGATAGGATTGAGTGGGACTTTATCCGGTGTACACTGAAATCCTTAAATTTTCCAAAAGAATGGATTAAACCCATGGGTTTTTTTATCTTGCCTCAATAAGTCATGTCCTTTTTTATGGGGCTACACTCGCTCCTTTTATAGCTAATCATGGAATTAGTTAAGGAGACTCGATTTCTCTCTACTTACTCCTTCTAGTCATGGAAATGCTAAGTAGTATTAATAATCATTTTTGGATAAAGGGTAGTTGGAGTCTAATCAATTGTAAGGCAATAGGCATTTTTTTATCACATTTATCCTTTGCAAACGACATTATGCTTATGGGAGAAGCAAATATGGAGAATGAACACCTTATATAGAATATCTTGTGTTGATTTTGTCATTTATCCAAGGAAAAAATCAATGTGAACAAATCTAATATCTTATTCTCAAAAGTTACAGATGCAACAATAAAGAATAGAATTTATAAAATTTTTCATATTAATTCAAACAATGGCATAGGGAAATACTTAGGGATTCCTATTAAGCAAAATAGATGCCTTACTGCTAATGAACTCTCATTTCTTGTTGAAAAAGTGAGTAGGAAATTGTTAGAACTATGAATTTCTACTAACAAATAATTTTGTTGCCTAAGGGGGTAGTCAACATGTTAGAAAGGGTAGATAAAGATTTTCTTTAGGAATTCACTAATAATAGGAAAATTTTCACTGGATTTAATTGGAAAATGTGAAGATAGGAAGGAAAAATGGAGGCCTAAACCTAAACCTAAAGGACTTAGTAAATTGAGATTCTTATGGGGATTCTTTATGTAGAATTTCTAATAGCTCCCCCTAGAAGTAGAATTGTGGAGCATCCATCAAGTTTTAGTCCAGATAGAGAAACGTTGTTGGTCAAAAGTTATAATTAAAAATCAAACTTTATTAATGTTGTTCAAGTCCTACTAGTAGAGACTTAAGAGATGGTCTCAGCCATGCTAGGGCATTTTTATTAGACATCATTAGTTGTTGTGATTTTAAGTCTTGTTTTGAGAATTTTGTTTACGTACATGTTGGGACCTTGTTTGTCACTACAAGAATGATAGTGATGTTTTGTGTTAGATGTTTTATAAGGCTGAATGGGTAACCTTATCATATAGGATACCCACTTGGATACTGCTCAACCGGGTAGGCTCTGGGTGGGTATTAAGGGTCAGTAGGTAGATTCTAGGTATAAAATTTTTGAAACCTGCTCCTATGGGGTAGGGTATTGGTATGGGCTTTCTATACCCTGTACCCACCTTAGAGCATGTATTTTACTTAAAATAAGGTACAGATTCCTGAGTATCATGCACCTACCCTACAAGAATTGTATAATATAATAGAGACAAAGCCCCTTTTGGTACTTGAACTTTGACCAAATGAACAATTATGTACCTGAACTTTCACGAAGACAAATTTCATACATAATTAAACTTTTCATGCCCATTTTCACTTCCTTACCCAATCATTACTTGACACGTATTCTTTACTTCAAGAGACAATAAAATAGTAAGGTAGTGAAAAGGGACACAAAAAGTTTGACTGTATATGAAATTAATTTCTTAAAAGTTCATATATCTAATTGTTCACTTAGCCAAAATTTAGGTACTAAAAGGGGCTTTTTCCAAAAATAATATTAAGTTATCAACAATAAAATAGTAATATTTATTTCTAACTTTTTAAATATTAATATTATTTAAGGTAGTGACACTTCTTTGCTGTTTTTACTATTTAGTTTTTAATAGTGCTATAATCCTTTAATTATTCTTAACCTGAAAATATTTTATGTATTATCAAGAGGAGATTAAATTAAAATGCAAATCTTTTAATAAATTTTTGGTACATTTATTCATTCTTTTATAGTTTTTATTATTTTCCCTCTTTCTTTTTCCTTTAAAAGAAATTTCCTTCTTATATGGATACAATGTTGATATTTTTCCCATACCGCTACTTTTATATTTTTTAATTTTCATTTTATTGTTCTATGTCCACAAAATTTAAAGTTATCCAATTTTTTCTAATACTGTTGTATATCGAAATGGTTTATTATTAATGTAAATCAATGTGAGGATAGTATGAGATTATGAGGAAAAAAAATACATCAAAATTCATTAATTGATATGCAAAAGTAATTAGTGATGGTATCGATATTAAATAATATTTTAGTTTCTTTCCACATTTCAAAAATAATTTTGCGTTAGTACAGATTCCACAGAGTACCTTATATCCTGTAGGATAGGTACAAAGTGGTACAAGATAGGTTCCGGGTACAAAATTGTGTACCATGTACCTTATAAGGTCGGGTACAGATAGCGTTTCATACCCTACCTATCATATACCCGCTCACCTCTAGATGTTTTGAATAAATGCCTTTTGTTACCAATATATAATATAATATAATATTAAATATAGCTAAGTGGTTAAATTTTGCTTTTATAAATATGAATTCTTAGGTTCAAATCTCACAAGTCTCACTTATAGTTTTCAAAATGCATTCATTATTAGAATAGCAATTATTATTTGAATAACATTTTTTAGAAATTTTTTTCATAATAACTAACAATATTAAAATTACTCATCAAAAAATTATATTTAATAAAATAATCTCTTCTACATCACTAGTTTTTTATTAATATACTCCATAAATATCTATTATATTATCTGTATGACAAATATTCTGGACTTATGGCAAAGAGTGTTAGCAAATAATGTAGATTATATGGCATAGTTTATTAACATTTTTTAACAAATGTAAATTATTGAACAATTAATTACGTAATAATTTATACTTAAAAAATGATTTTTTTAATGCTAATGAAATAATCTTACAAAGTTATTATGAATGAAAAGAAATTATATATTACTTATATATACATAATTTTAATATTGTTTCTTCTCTATCCTACTTGCAATTTTCTGTTCAATTTAAAAACTTACTCAAAATTTTATTTTACATATAGAATATAATATACAAGTGCATTTTTATGAATTATTTGTTAAAATTAATTTAATTAAGTTAATTCTGGCCTCTTTGATACAACTCAGTGTCTCATGTCTGTCTCTGGCTTTCTGCTCGGTCGTAATCCTGAAACTAAAATTATGGTCGGATCTGTAACCTCAGTATCGTCATCCTGAAATTAAAAATTCTATGTTTATGTTCAGGCATTGTCATGCGAAAATGTCTTACCAGTAAATAATGACATATAAACAATGTTGTTCTTAGCATTGAGGTTTGATACTAAAAATTCCCTTGCTAGAAGACAAACTTCAACTTTTTATGAAATTAATTTTTTCGCCCACACATTTGATGGATCATTAAACAACCACATTTGCCAATGTTCGAGGTCTTTCCTGTTCTACACATTTGGTTTATCGTCAATTAGAAAAAAAAAAAGGAATAATACTAATAATAATAATGTGTAAGTCATATTTCATTTTGTTACACCAAAAATTTTGAAAGTTTTGACAAAATATATAGACCTTACGAATGTCAAACGTATCATCTAAAATATTAACAGGAATATGGTATTTTTGGTATTTCAAATAACAGAAAATAGTATGGTAATGGATCTGATTGGATTGACTATTTTTTATTTGTATCTGTATCTTTTTTAAAATAATATGTGTAAATATATCCGATTTGCATGTAAATTTTATCTATATTTATTCTATTTGTTCTTTTGATTAGAACTGTCAACTTTTTTTTATCTATATCTACTTCTTGATAAATAATTTGTTAGAAAAAAATTTGAAAAAGTATCTGTATCTGTCGGAAAAAAGCCAAAACAAACAGACTATGATAGTACTTACAATTCGAAGAGAAGTTATTATTAGAATGGAATTACAATTATATATATAAAAAGAAAAAAAAGGAGAGAAGTTACACTATTATGGATAAATAAGAAGAAAGATACCAAATTAATATCATCATTATATTTATTTTTTAAACATTTTGGCACATTGAATTTTTTAGTATATTTGTATGGTTCATCTTATTATAATCAGTTTGACATCTTATTTTTATTGTTTTTAAATAAATTATTTTTTAAAAAACAAATATAGATGAAGGAAAAATATTTTTACTCAAAAATAAATCAAACAGATTAGATACAGATGAAAGCTAACTACATATAAGATATAGATGAAAATCATACGATCTAAACAACTGGCTCAAGTCTCCGACCAAGAATGACAAATAAGGAAGCCTTTCTTCTCATTTGTAAGATCAATAAGAATTTTATGGAAAATATTGTATATAGCCTCTTTTCATTTTCCTTTTCTTCCTTTTTTCTTTTTTATTTGCTTTTTTGTGCAACAAGTCTAGAATAAGACAATTAATAGCCGGCTAGAAATGCTTAAAAAGGGTTTTCCTTCTGACAAATGCTATGTTATTTGTTAAATAATAAATATAATTGTTTGCATCATTTTTATAAGTTAAAATTTTAAATAAGATGATCATAGTACTAGCCTCAATTTCAAAATGAGCAAGAAATTCTAGGTTGAAAGTCTTATATCTTAACCCCTTCTAAGATCCTTAGTTATGGTTTCTTACATAATTTTCCTTGGCTATTATGGTCAATATGTCCTAAAAATGCTTGAAGATGTCATTGAATTTTATTTACAATAGTAATTACATATAATGCAGTGCAATAAGATTGAAAGTGCAGTAGGATCAATGCCAACTGTTGAGGATAATAGACCAAATCACCAATGCACACAACATGTGTGCCCAATCAGGGTGAATTGGCATGTCAAGGCCAATTAAAAGGAGTGTTAGAGAGCAAAGATTGCAATCACCAACTTCAAGTAAGGGATGAATTACACACGATGGACACTCGTTGCTCAGCATCCAAACCTCAACAACATTAGCAAACTCTAAATGCCTTCGGTTCCTTGAGTGAGTACATTGATTTAAAATATATATATTAATATATATATATATATATTGTGACTCATGTGATTCTTGATGATGAGTTGAACATTTTCAAACGATGGGAAATGATTGTTTAACCTGTTGCCTTGGCACATTTTCATTAGCAGTGAAGCCAAGTTTTATATGTAATCTGTACTTTTTTGCAGATGACAGTGGGATGTTTTATGGCACAGAGAACTCCAAGGACCTCTTAATGGAAGCAGGGGCCAGAAGGAAATGTACAATCAGAGATGATATTTCAGAAAGACACAAGGAAATTCACCTTGAAGCAAGGTTGGGCATTTCCTCGAAGTATTTTCTTCAATGGCGATGAATGCATGATGTCTTCTCCTGATCAATATCCCTTTTTACCCAAGTCCTGCTCCGGAAAAATGCCCACTGGTTTCCACTTCCAGCTTTTCTCATTGTCCTGATGTTGATGGCACTGTGATGCTCTTCTAACAAACAAGACAGGAATTATACATCCGATATTACAATTCCCATTTGTACTGATTATGAACAAAAGTTAGGTAGACTTTTTAAGGATCTTCAATTAAATTTGTAGAGCAGGCTGCAGAGGAAAATAGCCAAGAGAAATACGGTAATGAAAAGGTAGCTTAGTCATGTAATTAAGTGAAAAAAAGTATATCCATTAAGTACTAGAGAGGATATCTTACCTATAACTATACGTATATTGTCCTGTATAGGATTAAAACTTTTAGCATGTATATGCCCACACAAAGTTGTACTGGCCTGTCCTCATGCATGCAGATAATGCTTGGAAATAATGTGCCCAGATTCGATAATGTGGAGAAATTCCGGTATGGAGAGGTCTATAACCATCCGCTCACAAAGATAAAAGGTAGGTGGTCCAATGACCATGCATGTTTATAATAATACTTCTACTAACTTTAACTGAGGCAATAAACAAACAATTCACATGAGGGTCTGATTTTCCTATGCTTAGATCTCTTGGCCTAAAGTAAGTAAATGAATCACCTATAAATCCATGGCCCCTAAACCACATAGTTTTTGTTTCAATCACAAATGGCCCGACACATGGCTTGTAATGATACATGGCAACCACCAAATATTAGATATGTTCATTATGTATCTAGTCATTTGTGGATGTTTATCATACCAGATATGAAGGACCCACCTGAAAATATAGTGGGTCACTTTCAGTTAGTGCAAAAACACTTTATGACAATTGCAGCTGGTGAAGGAAGTGCTTTCTTATAGTTAGCAAGGAGGTTTGTACGGGCCAGAAAGTGCTGGTTTATCAAAAAGTTAGAGCTTAAAAGTTTTTAGCTTCCAAGTCTTTTGTCTCAGACACCATGTTTTAGGTAAGCAGTTATAAAATGTATGTCAGATGGAGAGGGTTCACTTGCTACCTTTTATATTATAATCAGAAGTGAACTGTTATGGTTTATAATTTTCCAACCCAATATCATCAAAGACAATTCTATTTTCTGTATTTTAACCTTTTCTTTTTTAAAAAAAAATTAAGAAATACAAGAAAAGTCATATAAACAATGACATTATATGCATTCAAAACATAAAGAATACTAATTATGTTTTGTAGAGGCTTCTTTTTATGCCCATAGAATCCATTACTGTTCAAAGGATATAATCGTTGTCAACACAGGAGTTGAAGGCACTTATATTGCACAAAATCTATACTAACCAGGTAGATTTACAGAAAGAATGAAGCGAAAATCAACTCATAAATTTGAAAGTTCACCAATTTTGTTGATTTTTTTTTTTTCTCTTATGGTACAATGTGTTGAAACAATTAGGAAATGAGAAAATATGAGAAAGCCTATCCTGACCGAACTTCAGGTGTTTTGAGTTCGTAGAACTCTTATGAAAGCTAGACATGATGCAGAAGAGCTGCTAGGTGAGTACCACAGAAAATCCAGGGGAACTAGCATGTCTCAACCCTTTCTTCACCAATGAATCGTGCATGAATTTTAGCCCATTGGGTTGTAAGGCCATCAAAAGTTTTATGACGGGCTTCACAGTAATGAACAAAAAAACAGTTTGGTGTTTGGTACCATTTTCCCAAGCATCAAGTGGCCTTTGTGAGTGCATCGATATATGGTGCTATGAGGCATCAGGAAGATCTGGTACTATTGCTGAAAAAGATGGACTTTAAGCGATCAGCAACATCAGAGATATGCAAATGATTGTTTGGATGTTCTGATGTGACCCTATGAAAATCTCGTGCCAGCTTCTACACCGTTCATCCCTCGTGTTATTTTTTTGTTTTTCGTAAGATTAACATCACGACAAACTAATCAAAAGGCTTAAACTAATAGATTTAGCATGGGCTTTTTGTATTTTTTACTTCTTATTCCACATCAAGTTAACGACTTAATTAAATGGAACGTGAAATAACCATTTAATTATTCAAATTCAGAATTTCCTACTCTAATTCATGTTAAGAATAATACCACAATTATCTAATGTGAAAGTTTAAGCTAATAAATTTAGTGCAAACTTAATCTGTTACTTGACATAAGACGTGGAAACTGAAGTTGAGATAAAAGAGGATGCAAGAACCATGCATGAGATATTTAAACACCAGACTGATGGAATTAACCAACCTCTACCATGTGACACATCTCCTAGCTGTCATATATTATTATCGTTTTTGTTCTCCTTTTAAGCAGGCTCAATCCATCAGTTATATCATTAACTTCCTATATCCTCAAGAGCTGCTAGTGAACTGCCAATGGAGCTCAAGATAGTTGCGTATCCAAGAGTAGATGGCTTGTTCCTAGTTGCCTTGCTTTCCTTCATGATTCCTCTTGCAGGTTTGGCTGCTTTTAGAAGTCTTTTGTGTTCTCAAGTTTCAAGTCTTATTGTCTCTTTATTTCTCTTAATTGCTTCACTTCTTCTTTTGTAATTTCAGTTGCATATGATCCATTGGATCCTAATGGTAACGTAACAATCAGATGGGATATAATGTCTTGGACACCTGATGGATATGTGGTGGGTATATAAATTTTGACAATTTCTTAAGTTGATTCAAAGTTGTTACTAAGAGATAGAAGGAAAATAAATGTCTACCAATGATGTTAGAATACACATGAAGGATGCGTTGAAGCATAAATCAATTCATGTTATCAAACTTAATAACATGAAACCTCTGTTCAATTTATATTAGCTTTCTCCATTAATAGCAATCTTGATTCTAACAAAAACCGAAATAAGAGAGTTTCCATAGTGATAAGATCTTAAACTTCTTGATGGATATATTAGGCTCAAGTGACCATTTTCAACTTTCAAAGTTTTCGACACATCAACGCCCCGGGATGGACATTGGGATGGAATTGGCAAAAGAAAGAAGTGATATGGTCCATGGTGGGAGCACAAACAACTGAGCAAGGTGATTGTTCCAAGTTCAAAGGACTTGTGCCACATTGTTGTAAGCGAGGTCCTACAGTTGTTGACTTGATGCCTGGAGCACCCTTCAACCAACAATTCTCCAATTGCTGTAAAGGTGGTGTTCTTGCATCATGGGCGCAGGATCCGCTAGGTGCGGTCTCTTCATTTCAGATGGGTGTTGGACTTGCAGGAACCTCCAATAAGACAGTAAAAATACCCAAGAACTTTACACTGCGTGGACCTGGACCAGGGTACACTTGTGGCCCTGCAAAGTTAGTCCCAGCTACAGGCTTCCTATCAACCGATCACAGGCGGAAAACACAAGCCTTGGGTAAGCCTTTTCTTTACAATTGTTTCTGCTAGATCTCTTTCAATGATTAGATGTCTTACACACTGATGGTAGACGCCGATGTATTCCATGCTTCTCTCTCAGTGACCTGGAATGTTACTTGCACTTATTCGCAATTTCTAGCCTCCAAGAACCCAAGATGTTGTGTTTCGTTCTCATCGTTTTACAATGACTCGGTCACACCGTGCTCGTCTTGTGCTTGTGGATGCCAAAAGAAAAACGATTGCATAATGTAAGATGCCATATCCCATCCTTCCTGGAATCCTACAACCCAAATATTATTTACTATTCCAAGCAGGGAAAGCTCCAACAGCAGTAGTTTAATTTTATGTTTTAGGTGGAAGGAGGCTGATGTTATGTCTTCTCTGTTTTAGGAGTGACTCAAAGCTACTACAACAGGCAATCAACAAGACAAGGAAAGACAACGCGCCTTTGCTACAATGTACTCACCATATGTGCCCTGTCCGGGTGCATTGGCATGTCAAGCTAAATTACAAGGAGTATTGGCGAGTGAAGGTTTCAATCACTAACTTCAACTACAGGCTGAACTACACGGAGTGGACGCTGGTTGTGCAGCACCCTAATCTCAACAATGTCACCCAAGTCTTCAGTTTCGAATACAAACCTATAGGATTCTATGAACCCATAAGTGAGTTATCACATAACTATCAAGTATCTATTTAACCATCATGACATATCCCTAGAACATGGAACACGACTTTTCTACTTTTGGATTTCTTTTAGATCACTCTATTTGACATGGGTGGTATGATGCCTTCATGTGTGCAGATGATACCGCCATGTTTTATGGCATGAAGTACTACAATGATCTCTTAATGGAAGCAGGACCACAAGGGAATGTGCAATCCGAAATACTCCTCAGGAAGGACGAGGAAACATTCACCTTGCAACATGGATGGGCTTTTCCAAGGAAAGTATACTTTAATGGGGACGAATGCATGCTGCCGCCTCCTGATGCATACCCACATTTACCAAATTCAGCTCATGCGAATCCTTTGACTTTTGCAACATTACTGGCGGCTTATCTTTTGATTGTGTTCCTTGTACAGTGATAAAGGTGCTGTCCTTTGAGGTT
Organism: Combretum micranthum; assembly: GCA_024138025.1. Taxonomy (NCBI): domain Eukaryota; kingdom Viridiplantae; phylum Streptophyta; class Magnoliopsida; order Myrtales; family Combretaceae; genus Combretum; species Combretum micranthum. The sequence continues at coordinate 566,577 of JAMXBD010000615.1, forward strand.
ATTTTAAACCACAAAAAAAAGGAAAAAGAAACGGTTTTGACTTTTTGAGTTAATATCATACTTGTAGAACACAAGATGTTATATCTGCCACCTTCCTTGAAAGTAGTTATAATCATAAGTTTTGATGGCCATGAAATGCAATCCAAAACATGTATAAATTTCATATCTTCATGAAGTTCAATATTACAATTCTAAGAACACATTGGCTATTGATACAGTAAAAAAAAAAGGTAAATCCACATAAATAGACGTATCACAAGGCATACAAGAAAAGTTCTATCCCGAAGACGTGTAAAAATAGCTAATTGTTTGGCACTTGCCGTGCTTCTGCACTCCCTCCACTTCAACATTGCTAAATGTCATTTATTCCCATTGTCATCCGCAATCCCATAAACCGGCATGCCAGACTTTTGTGAATCCCTACGAACTTGATAGAGATAACAAAGGATTCATCTGCAGTAAGCCCCGCTACTGAAGCTCATACATAAACCAAAAACAAAAGAATCCATGCTATGATTGGCATCAATGGAGCAAGTCTATGAAGAGTTAATCGTGGACTAGCATTCGGCAACCATGGATAGGCATCTGGAGGTGGCATTACACAGTTATCGCCATTGAAATAAATCCTTCTTGGAAAAGCCCATCCCTTTTCGAATGTAAAAGTAGATTGGTCCTTTCTGAATAATAGCTCTGACTGAACATTGCCAGAATCACCAGCTTGCATGAGAAAGTCATTGTAAAACTTTACTCCATATAGCATGGCCGTATCATCTGCAACCAAAGTACCAATAGGATAAAGTACTGCATCACATAAGCAAGCAACAGAAAAGCATCTAAGCGGAGGAAAAAACTTACTTAAGCCTGCGTATGGAGTTAGTGACTTATAGTTAAAGCTGAAAATCTGAGTGAGGTTGTCAAAGTTTGGATGTTGAACAACTAGATTCCACATTGTATAGTTCATTCTGTAGTTGAAATTAGTAATGGTGACCTTCACGCGCCAGTATTCTTTATAGTTGAGTTTAACATGCCAGTGAACACGAATTGGGCACATATGGCTGGTACACTGTAACAGCGGTGCATTATTTGATTTGCCCGAGCCTGAGACTACTGAAGCCAAATATGGAGAATTACCCCTGAAAGATCACAGGAAGAAATACGTCTGAATCAAAGGAATTAAACATGAACCATTGGAAAGGCATAAAAAAAAAAAAAGAACCATTGGAGCCAAAAATGCCACATTAAACCACTGAAATAGAATCATTATGAGAGTACTCACTCCACACAGCTCCCAGAATCTGTTGCATTATTTTGACAACCGCACGTGCAAGTTGGGCAATTCACTATAGTGTCATTGTAGAAGGAAGAAAGGGAGACACAACAGGTGGGTGTCTTCTGAGCAAGGAATTGTGAGTATGTGCATGTGACATTCCAGGTCACTGCAGAAACAAGTTGAGCTCAAGTAAGTAAAAAAAGTAAGGCAATGTCTTCAATACGGGCCAGGTCAAGACAGATGAAAACATATGTACAAAGTCAAAAGGATGTCTTCGACAACTCTGTTTATCATATCTAATAAAACCACCTTTTCCACAACAGCGCATGCCAATTTTATATGTATACATTTCATGCAAAAGGTACTAAATAATTACTATAAAAAGTGATCCTTCATGAGTCATATAGCTATGCCGCCATGACTTGCAATTAGAGACAATGAAGCATCATGCATGCACTGGAAATTAGTTCTGAGGGATTTCTCGGATGACTTACTTAAGGCTTGAGTGACTCTCCTTTTATCTGGACTGATAAATTTAGTTGATCTGACAATTTTTGCAGGTCCACACGTATAACCCGGCCCAGGCGCTTTCAAGGTGAAATTTTTAGGTAATCTTACAGTTTTGTTACTAGTTCCAGCAGCACCAACACTGACCTGAAATGAACTAGCAGCATTTGCTGGGTCTTGAATCCATGAATTTATTACCCCACCTTTGCAGCAATTAGCGATTTGCTGATTGTAGGGAGTTCCTGGCAATAAGTCAACAACAGTTGGATCCTTTTTACAACAATGTGGAGTGTTCCCTTTGTATCTTGAACAATCCCCTTGCTCAGTGGTTTGACCTCCCATCATGCTCCAAATCACTTCCTTCTTTGCCCATGTCCACCCCAAAGTCCAACCAGGAGATTGTATATGACGATATTGCTGGAAGTTATACATTGTAACAACAGCCTGCAAAACCCAATGAACACATAATTAACCGGCATTTAAACCAACAAAAGCTTTAAAAGAAGTCTAAGCAAACATGTTCAGAGAAACTCAGAAGCAGAGTGACAGAATTATTTACAACATCCATCATGATTAATAAAGAGAACTAGTCCATCACATCTTGCCAAATCAGAAACTTTTTCTGCTTGTTAATTTTGTTAGTTGGAATCGTTCCGCATCCGTACAAATATATGTGAAAAAATAGAATCCAATATGTATCCACTGTGCAGATTAACACCACAATCATCTGAGATATAGTATGAGCTAATTATATAACAAACACAGCTGCGGTGGGATTGACTAATTCCTTTAGGTATTTTTAAAAAAGATAAACGTTCTTGATTCAATAGTTATGCAGTTCAAAGGTTGACCAAAGTATGACATCATTGACAATTGAGCTATACTTGCTATTAACTAAATGAAGTTGCATTATAAAAAGTTAATTCACAATAAAAATTGTATCCGTTATGATCATCATTAAAGGAATAGATTGCACATATATGATTCACTGCGGTTAATTATCCAGTCCCATAGTATGTCTAGAGTTCGATTCGGCCAAAAATTAAAGAATCAATTCAACATTTCACACTCCAGAGTCTTAGATTAATCAGTTAAATGAATGAGATAGACTCTACTAAAGCCATACCACATAGCCATCTGGTGTCCAGCTTATAACATCCCACTTGATTGTGATGTTCCCAGTAGGATCGAGTGCATCATAAGCCTCTGCAAAAATGATCCCAGAAAAAACAATAGAATTTCAATATTCAATTCCAAAATGCACCAAATATATAAATAAATGAGTTATAATTACCTATATACTACACATATAGACAAAGTGCATTTAAATCTTAATTGATTGATAAAGACAATGGACAATTTAATTAAAAATACGTATCCATCAAGTCATTTATAGTTTATCACCAGTTTTGCCAAGTAATAACCAAAAAGCTAGTCAACCAGAAACAGCATTAATGGAAATATATTTATAATAATGCAAATTCTAAGTTATTCAAACATATGATAAAGCAAACTTTCATTAAAAGATACTAAAGAGCCAAGATCTGGAGCCAAAATCAAAGACCCATTACTTGATTCAATTCAAATCAATACACATGATTTAAGATTTCCCAACTTAAACGAATCCATGTAATCATGAGCTGGACACTACTTAAAAAGAAACATAATTCATGAACACGAAGCATGAAGTGGAAAAGAAAAGAAAGAGAAACAGACTACTGACCTGTGGAGGTGAAAAGGGAGGAAGAAAGCAAGAAGAGGAGGAAGAAGTAGAAGGAAGTGAGTTTTGGGGGAGACCCATTATTGGAAGTGAAGAAAGTTTCCATATTTAGTGATAAAGATCCAATCTTGATGGTAATGGTGAAGTGGGTTAAGAGCTCCTCAAGATCTGCACAGAAAATGTGCAGAGCTGAGAGAAAGAGAGAGTGAGAGAGAAGTGAAGTGGCCTTGCTTTGCTTGGGTTGTGTTTGTTCGATCACATGGCAAGTGTGCTTTGCTTGGGTTAAAAATGAGTGGACAGTGGACTTATTAAAAATGAGAAAGTTTGCAGTTAGAGAGAGAGAGAGTCATCATTGTGCTTGAGAATAGTTTTACTGTCATTGGAAATGCTTGTGTTACATTGTGATAATACAAATATGCCCCGGGACAATATAAATTTACTGTTATTGCTAAAAAGATTATTTATAATAATCATAATAGGATAGATAAAGCTTTCATAAGTTGTCATGTTTGATATGTAAGAATGAATTGAAACATAATAACGATTTTGAGTTATATATCATTTTCTTTTAGAAATTAAAACTTTTACTCTTTAGAATGGAAAATTTCGTTTTGGATAGAATTTAATTTTCTTTTATAAAGATGGAATTATGATTTCATTTCAACTCTATTAATTATATATAGTTTAATTATCCTTTTATCATATCATATTTTATAATCTATATTAAATACATTTTATAATCATTTAATATCATTCTATTTTATTAATAACTCTAAACATAGGGATAAATTTGCCATTTTAAAAGTCATTTCATTCTAATCCATTCAATTTCATTTCAACATATTTTATTTTAAATGATTTATGTGTACCAAATGTGATACAAGTGAACAATAGATTTATTTATTTCTTTTGGATAAATACAATAAATTTATATTTATTGAGAAAGCTTTGGTTGGTCTCTTAGTTGTCGGTTCTAAAATGCAAAAAATATAAGTGCTTTTATTCCTTGATTTCCTTTTCGATTTGTTAAAGAAATGATTAAGAAGTGATGAATTATGGTATCCATTAGGGTTAAATGGTTTAAAAGATGCTATAGTATTTTTATTTTAAATAGAATGTGGCTTTATTTTTTCTATTAAGAAATTAAATGGTTTTATTCAACCATTTTCATATTTCCATCCTTATTGACATGATTATTAAAATTGTCAGTCAATTTATATGATTTTATAAATTTATGATTTTATAAAACTTTTCTAATTGAAACAAATCTAAAATTATTTATGTATAGACTCTTGTTAGAATAAGAGTTCATTTATATAATTCTATTCATTTTATACGATTCAATTGATGATATTAGTTTTGATCCTAAACAAAATTACAAGTTGAATAATCTTAATATTTATTTTAAAAGATTCTAGAAATCAAATATTTTCTATTATCTTTTTTTTTTTTGTGTGTGTGTGTGTGAAATAAGAATTTTTCAATCAATCTAACGGCCCTAAAATTTTTTCTTCAATTTAATGATGATATAGGTATTATTTATGCTATAATTTAAACAACCCATAACATATTCATAGCATCATTCTCACATTTCTCAATGCACAATGAGTGTCAAATTAAAAATAAAAACCAATGAATGAAGAAAAAATTAAATCTTCTTTCTTTTTTTTTTTCTAATATCATTAATAGAAAGATAAAAAAAAATTAAGAAGAAAACATCAAAATGAAAAATTACAAAATGAACTGAACTGATAAAAATATTACCAAGGAAAGGGTATAATAGGAAACTAACTGACAATTCACATTACTTATTGTCAGGAAAAGAGAAAAGCTAAAAGGTAATGTTGAAGTGTGGGCCATGAGGGCAGCTCCCATTCTGTCGGTGAAGAACAGGGAACTCAAACGTGAGCTGTTACACAAACACAATTGATTGGGATATGTTTTGATGTTTTGTTTTTTTGGCCGAGTTTTGATGTTTTGTTAATTGACTAAATCTTGTTGTTGCCATAACGACCAATTATTATATTTTTATTATAAATTAATCTACCTGCCATCATTTAATATATAAGATTTTTGGACCCATGAACCACCACCCCCTCCCTCTCTCTCCATAAATTAATAAACCAAATATTTCTATATTTAACCAATGAGATGAGGTCGGCAAACTATTTATTTACAGTTAGGATATGTCCCATATCATTATTTATAGGGTAAATTATAAAATCATGAAATGTGTTTTCAGTCATTTGTAGTAAGTTGATCCGATTTTTTTTTATAATTACATGATTTGAGTTTAATAATTTTATGTAAATTATAGAAGAGAGACACATGACATATTTCTATTAGCTAATTCTATTATTAACTACCTCAGCTTACTAAAATAAATAAATAAATATACAAAATTTCCAAAACATTAAGGAAAAAAAGAAAATAAAATAAAATAAATATACAAAATTTCCAAAATATTAAGGAAAAAAGAAAAAATGAATAAATAAATATACAAAAATCCCAAATATCAAGGAAAAAGGAAAAAAATGAAAAAGAAAATTAAATAATAAAAAAGAAAAGGTAGCCAGCTTCAATGGCATGGCTAAGAAAAGGAAAATCAAGAGTGAGTGAAATTTTGGGCTTTCTTTCTTGAAGAAAAGAATCTCCAATATGATTAAAGAGAGACATTTATGATGGAGAACAATAGGAGAATAAGCTCATAAAAAAATCATCTTGATCTTCTTCATCCATTCACTTTCTTTCTCTAGCTTCCATGGCTGTACAACTCCATTTCTCTATCTAAAAATCTATTCATTATGGGTAGAATCAAACAACGAAATTAGATATAATAAGTTTCTTATCATTTTAAGAATCATAAAAATCTAAACTTGTACGCTGTTTCATTTATAATCATGCCCAAATCAATATCCATTCTCAACTTCTTGTGCACTTTGTGAATTGTGCTTTACCAATCCCTCACCCATCACAGTTATTGTGATGTAGGGTTATGTTCCGTGCAAAGAAAAAGTATTTCTTATGAACAGAAAGAGAAAGGAAGAACGATGAAATTGAGGAATGGAGCTTGTGTGTGTTTGGACATTGTGGGTGAGGCTGAGTATTTGGGCTGGGCCGGCGAGTGGGCCGATTGGGTTACTGCTCTAACAATAAAATAGTGGCCTTGGACCAATATTATCTGCTAAATTTTATCGTATTGTGCAGTATAAATAGTTGTAAACCTCAAGAGTTTTTTTATACCAGTAAAAATAGATAGAAATATAAATATAGAAAATAGATGGTTAATATTGAACTTAACAAAGACTCTAGAATAGAATTACAATTAGTAATGAGCCTATATATAGTTTTAAACCCTAAAACAAAGATTCCTAGATAATATTAAATACTACTAATAACTTATTAAACTTATTAGTAGTATTTAATAAGTTATTAGTAATAAGATTTCATAGTAAGTATTGAAAACTCAAGATATAAGAATGACTTGATTAAGATATTAAGTGTGATAGAGAGTAAATAACCAATGACACTTATAGTTAGAAAATAATAACCTAAAGATAAATCGTTAGGATTATAAATACATAATAAAAACATAAACAAATCAATAATTAATAATCTAAACTCCAAATAAATATTTGGATCACACCATTATTTTAATTAGGGTGTTTTTAAGCTATTAGAGCCTAAAATAAAAATTGTCCTATTAAGCTTATAAAACCCTAATCGTGGAAGCTACAACTTTGAAAATAATTAATTGCGTAAACTTTAAACTAAAAGTTGAACTTAATAACAATCTAGAAAATTTGTAAAACTTTACATAAATTCTTGGAGACAAAAACTCTCAAATAATTGACATGTTTGTACCCGTTTAGCTTAATTAACTACACTAAAACTTAAATAATTATTAACAAAAAAATTTTATCATATTTTTCCTTTCAAATCTGGTCAATATTCTATGCAAATTGCACACACAAGCGGCTGGGATGTCCTCACAAATTTCAAGCCGGTTCCTTCCTTCCATTTGCGCAAATCATCCTTTAAAAGTCAACAATTTCAACACTCAAACCAATCAAAACAACCCAACTTAGTAGCTCATTAATTGCAGCACACAAACACACAACAAACTCACACAAATTTAGGAGAAATCTGGACAATTCGTGCCATGGTTGCTGCATTTTTCGTCCTCCTAAATATACATATATAAACACTTCTTAATAAGCTTAAAAACAAAACATTAATATACATAAACATACACTCAGTAGTAGAACAAACACAAACAAAACCCAGACCTCCTACCGTGATAGATTCAAGAAATAAAAGCAACAAACTCAAACGCAAACACAACCTCCATTAAAACAACCATAAGCTTGGAAAAAGGAGGAACAAGCTAAGTTGATTCATTTATAGTTAGTTCTTTGTTAAAACATTGTCCTAAACAATATTTTGATGGTCTTAGGGTCAAAACCAGCACAAGAACAAGTTCCAAAATATACATATAAGCTCCAACAAGGGAAGTTCGTAAAAACCCTAGTTGCACCATTTGAATTCGTAAAACAAGGATCATAGACATGTTGGAGTGTTATGAGATGATATATGTGTATATATAACATGTATAAATACTTAAGAACACTTTAAACACAACTTAGACGCGAAAATCAAAGAAAAATGGATCAACGTGTGTAAAAAGTCAGATTTCCAGGTGAACATGGAGTAAACACAGGCGTGAACCTTCTCCGTGTACCTCTCGGCAATAATTTCCACGTGTTCCCTATTTCCAGAAGAACACGGCTAGTACATGGCTGTGTATCAAGCTGTGTTCCATTTGGCCACAATTTAAAATAAATAAATAAAATTAAATCACAAAATTTGTTAATCCAAATATTATTATTATTATTGTTGTTGTTGTTGTTGTTGATGTTGCTGATGTTGTTGTTAATGATATCAACATCAATTTTATTATTATTATTATTATCAATAATGATATTATTATTATTAGTGATATTATTATTATTATTAATCAAATTATTATTAATGTTGTTGTTGTTATTATTATCCTTATTATTAATGTTATTATTATTACTACTAATGTTAGTATTAGTAATATAATTAATGATACTATTATTATAATAATAATTATTATTATTATTATTAATGCCAATTATTATTGTTATTATTATTATCACTAATGATTATTATTATCATTATAATCCACAATATTATTATGAGTATTATTATTGATGATATTACCACTATTATTATTATTATTATTGTTGTTGTTGTTGTTGTTGTTGTTGTTGTTGTTAAGATTACTACTATTTTAATATAGTTATTATGAAAAATAATATTAGTATTACTAGCATATTTCTTTATTATTATCATTATTATTATTACTAATATTATTATCATTATCGTTAATATTAGTATATTTTATAAATGAAAATAAAGTATAATAATTGTAAAATACTTATTTTATACATAAGAATGAACATTTAAATAAGCTAAATTTTTTAATAATGTGATACCTCTACATAACAAGAAAATTATATGAAGAAGATCAAGAGAAACATATGACACTAAATGATAGTAAATAAATATGAGTTACTATAATGGGTCAGATAAGGAACGATATAAAAATAGCAATAATAATAAAAATATAAGTTTACTAAGTACCAATTTTTTTGAATACCCGATTAAAATATAACTACAAGCTTGGAAAAGAAGAATAAGATAAGTTAATGCGTTTAAGTTAGTTCTTTGATAAAACAATGTCCTAAACCGAGTTCTGACAATCTTAGGATCAAAACCAACCCAAGAACGAAGCTCAAAACACCCATATCAAGCTTCCACAAGGCAAATTCCAAAAACCCTATTTACACCATTTAATTTCAAAAATCAAGGATTATGTGCATGTTGTTGTGTTATGAATTGATATATATCTATATATAACATGTATGAACACTTAGGAAGACTTTAGAAATGATTCTAACGTGTAAAAGAGGAGAAAATTAGATAAACCCGACGAGGAAGATGAACAGTGCACGTTTTCCAAAAGAGCATGGGATAAACACGGCCGTGTTTCCTGGCCTTGTTTCTCTTGGTGTGCGATTTTCTCCTAATATCCAGAATTACACGAGGAGTACACGGCTATGTTTCACCCCGTGTACCTCTCGGCCACAATTAAAAATAATTAATTAAATTAAATTAAACCAAATTACAAGATTTGATTTATTATTATTACTACTACTGCTACTAATACTACTACTACTACTACTACTGCTACTACTACTACTATATTTTTGTTATTATATTGTTATTAATGTTAAATGATGTCAACATTATTATTATTATTATTATTATTAATGGATATCATTACCATTATAATTCATAATATTATTATGAGTATTACTCTTAATGATATTTATAGTTATTATTAGTATTATTATTATTATTGTGATGGGTAATATTATTATTGTTGTCATTGAAATTACTATTGTTTAAACAAAGTTATCATGGAAAATAATACTAGTATTATTAATAAATTACTTTATAATTATCATTATTAATAGCACTAATATTATTACCTATATTATTGTACTTTATAAATAAAGATAAGGTATAGTAATTGTAAAATACATATTTCATACATAAGAATGTAAATTTAAATAAGTTAAATTTTTGAATAATATGATACTTATACTTAACAAGAAAATTATATAAAGTATATGAAAAGAAACACGACGACACTAAACAATAGTAAATAAATACGAATACTACAATGGGTCAGACAAGAAACAATATAAAAATAGCAATAAAAATAATTATAAAATTATAAACCTGATAAATGCCAATTTTTCAAATACCTGATAGATATATATAAACACCTAGCAAGGTGAAGACAAGCAAAATGAAAATAAATATTTAAATAATAATTGATTATCATAGGACCATTAACGGACCAAATTAGTAAAAGAAAGAAAACTCAATATCAATATATGACACATAGACACTCCTAGGAATTTAATTATATAGCTTGTATGATATTGATGAATATATTATTCATCTGAATGGGTGATCTTGATATTGGTGAGGATTTTCATATTGATTACTACGACTAGCCAGTATGAGCAGGTGAGTAACTCAGTCTTATTATACTGTTTGTGTTTGTAGTTAGCTCAATATGTAATGCAAAGATAATAATATAATTGTTATGGGTGTCATGGTGTTATATTTGAAATGTGATGTGATCTGATTGTATGATTGTTAATCTATGATAACGAAAGCGATAATACTATAGTATGATGATGTGAATTAGTATAATGATTATTATGTGTAATATATGATCACCATGAAACTGAATAAGAATTATTTACTTATGAGATAACATGGTCATACATTGCACATACTGCATTATTGTATATACAAAAAGGGTGACAGCTTGCTACGTATTAATATTTCGGTTCTCTGTTAATGCTTGGTTTTTCTAAAGTGTTAGTTCTTCCAAGGTTTTCTTTGTTTCGTCGGTTCTACGGAAACTAAGTGGCAACGAAGAATGCTGTCCGTACTATCGCTTTGAATTGATTAATACTTAGGGAGTTTATAAGGATTGATATAGGAAATGGTTAGTTAGAACATCATTAAGCTAAATGTGATAACTCTTAGACGAGAAATCGTTGATTTTCCTATAAACTTAGTCTCCCCTGGCAAGTGGGTCATAAAGTAATTGTTCTTCAACCCTAAAAAGAGGGCGTAAATCTTTTTTCTGTTTAGATTCTAGATCATCTAAGCTTGTATCTGAGCATATGTTTGAGTGATTACATTACATATGATTTGTTAATAAACTTGCTTGATATGTAATATGTCTGGTTATTCACTAAGCCTGTGGTTTCGCTCACACTCCAACAGTCCTTTCAGGTTTACACTGCGACCTTGGCTCATTACTTCTAGGAGCATGATCCCGGTAAGAATCTAAAAGCTGGAAGTTTTAGATTGAGATAAGATATTTATTTCTAATTCTAGTTACAAGTAGTTAGTTTTTGAAACTTTAAGTCATGTACTTGAAGACTCTAGAAAATTATGGTCTGTAATATTATTATGATATTCTCTACTTTGGATGACATTTATTTACTAATTTATGTCTTATATATATTTTTCCTTCTTATCAAAGCAACTAAAAGATCCTGTTTATTGAAAATATGTCATTCTCAGAAGGTAAACTATTAATAGTATTCAAGTGTATCTTGTTTACTACTATTAAGGTACCATCGGGGCATGACATAAGTTATGTCATCTTACCAAATGTATTGTAGATGTTGTCGTTGTCCCATAAGTTTTAAATTTTTCTTATAATTTCCCATTTATTTATATTAACTAGAGGAATTTGACAAAAAAGAAAAGAATAATGATAATTCTCATTATCCGGGAAGATATTGCACAAGGATTAATAATGATTGATTGCAAATGTTGGTTAATTATTATGTTAAATGGTTAAAAATTGAAAATCGAAAAAAATTAACAAAAATAAAATGGTTAACTATTAAGGCTTTCAACTACTAATAATTGACCAGTTTAGGATTATGCTATTAAAAAATTGATCTTTATAGATCAGTTTAAAAAATAGGACCACAGACCGATTAACTAAACCGTGAACATCCATACACCTTAACCTTTTGTTTTTGGCTCTTAGGTTTAGATGTTCACAATGATTAAGGGATTTATTCAAAAATTTAAATGAAGATTAAAATAAATAATATCATGTTTCAAAAATTTAGAAGTGCATCGCACTTGCAGTTTTCGTCTACATTTTTCTTTCTAATTTATCAATTCACAATTTATTAGTTATATATGTCATGGGTTAGACTTGATCCGTGCTTAGGTCTAAGTTAAGTTACTGCAAAGAAGTGGGATCAAGACATGTTAAAAATCTATCCATGTGCGTTACCAAGACTAAATCTCTATTGGTTACATTTCTAAATATGGTAAAGTCTACAAAATTTAAACTAAATAGATACATCATCCTATTGATCTTCCCATCCCTTTGAATGTATGCACGAAGTAAAAAGGTTGCGATGTTTTACAATGATATTTGGTGTTTTTTTTTTCGCTTCGCCTATTTTTTTTTTCATTTTGTCATCTCATTTTTTTTTCAAACTAATGTTTGTCAAAAAGTAAATATAAATGAAAAAAATATATTTTTACTCATAAACATATCAAATATAGATAGCATATATGTGAAAATCAGACAATCTAAAAAGCCCTTAATGGTGAAGTACTTATTGCAAAGTATTAGAATATTCAGGTTTAAATCTTATAAAAAAATGGAATAAAAAGAGATTATTTCCATTAGAAATTTTTTAAAACGATGATAGCTTTCAACTTATTATAGGGTCTTTGGATGGTATAATTTTTATCTCTATAATTTGTTTATAAATAAAATATCTATTCTCATATGTATTTGTTTTTGACAAATAGTATGATTAAAATAGATGTCAAGCTAATGCCAAACCAATGAACCAAACACACTCTAAATAATTACTATTTCATTTCCTATCTCAATCAATAAAATATATATATATATATATATATGTTACTTTGAATAATCTTATAAAAGTCACATCAAGAAGCTGCAAAGCAATGATATTACCTCCAGATAGGTATTGACATTCACTTAAAAAAAAGTGATACAAGAGTTAAATATATAACATGTGTAATTTTAATTATTATGAGACTTTTTTCTTTTTGTATTTTTTTTCCCAAAGGAAAATAAAATGACCTTATTCTATACAAAGTTATGTATTGCATCCAAGTCATTCTTCAATGAAAGTTACTCTAGCATTCCTCGTAATTGAAGAAATAGACAAGTTTGCTTATCTCAAAATCTTATTATTGGGAATTCTAGAAACCAAAAACGTTTTCAAACTACACAATGAAATTTTGTAGAAATCCCACCATAATCCAATCAATTTTAAAAAAAAATCAATAAGAGAAAAATGAGCAAAATTCAGTAATGCTCGGATCGTTTATTAAAAATGAGCAAGATTTAAGTATAAATTAACACTTATCTCTATTTGCTTAAAATAAATGGACCACTAAGGCTTCAGTTATTACCAAATTACTACCTTCCTATGAGAAGGTAAAGTTATTTGCATTTAATTTTTCATGTCTTATTCTGTTGTAGCATATCAAGCACTACCTAGCATAGAGATTTATTTAAGTGGAGCCCTGTAGAGTTACCACCTACAAAGTTTTTTTTTTCAAACTGCATAGATAGTCAAAACACACTTGCAAAATGTTTAGACAAACACTCTCATTGTGCTTAAGTTCACCGACTGACAGACAATCGTATCAAACTCTACTTACGATAAAAAGAGGTTTTGCTCATGAGTAAATGCAGGTCTACTTGAACATATAAACATCTATCACATAAATGGTTGCCTAGAACCATACCAAGTTGGGTATAAATGAAAGCAAATAATAAACATGTTGTCTAAAAACTTGAGGAAAATTTCTATGGAAATTAACCAAAGTCCATATCCTGATGTGTATAACCCAACAACATTACCAGAGTTGATAACTTCATACACTTTACATAAAAAATGTTAACCACTTTTTGATCGGTTTAACCCTTTTGGGTTTACTTCCTTTAGTTTTCATCATGTCAAATAATCTTATACAAATGTTAATGATACTTGCTTTTAAGTTTACTTGCTTCAGTTTCAATTAGTAAGTCCATTATTTAGATTACAACAAACTGAACCAGAGGTCATTAGATCACATCTAATTATTTTATATCAAAATTGTCAACTTTCTTTTGGCTTGGTTATACTTTGGATGCACTTTTAGGCTTAGATGCTTCAATTTGAACCAATAAGTCCACTATTTGGATCACACCTAGCCATCTCATATAGATGGACCAAAGGTTATTGGTACCTCCCCAAGTTTATCCAATAATACAACTTTGTCCTTCTTTTTTTTTTTTTTTTTTGGGCCAGTTAACTTCGTCCTTCTTACTCACCAACTTCTCCTCAAACCATAGTTCCTAATGAATTATGCCTTTGGCCATTAATTCTAAGTCTTACCACAACCATGTATATAGTACATCACATGAAGATCTTGGATTTCTCCCACCATCCACCAATTCATTCACAATCAATTGGTGTGTAAGACTGGTCACATACTATTCATCGGTCTAAAGTTTGGACTCACATACAAGTCGTACTTAATATGTGAATACTTGTATCAAGTAGAGATATCTTCACGGGTTCAAAACCAAATTGAACTAGAATCGGAATCGTGGGTTGTTTTAGTTTAATTTTGTAGAACCGATAATTTTAGAACTATGAGATCGCAATATTTTTTTTTTCAATTTAAACAAATAATAAAATGAATACTAGTTTTTAATTTAAAAATTTTAAAACCGAAAATAATAATTAGGTTTAAGAATACTAAAATCTTTAGCCCATTATTTGTTTTAAAAATATTTTTATTTATATACAAATATATCCAAGGTTAATTGTTTTGTTAGTAACATAGAGCTAAAAAATACTTTAGATGCTAAAAAGAAGATTACGAGACAAAAAGTATTCCAAGAAAAGAGATTTTGTGTGTGTATATATACGTATATATATATATATATATATTTTGTAAAAGTTTATATAAACCAAACTAGATATGGTTTTAAGTTGCATTTATTTGTTTATAGTTAATAACGATATATTAAATGTTATGAATAAGTAATAAATTTTTATTATTCACATCAAATAATATAAATATTAAAAATTATATATATAATATTATTTTTTATATATTTCTCTGAATTTTTTAATTTTTTTATAACAGCGGTTTTAGATAAGAATTCAACAACAGTTGGTTTCCTAACCGGTGTAGAATCAACCAAGAGATTTGATTCTAGTTCAAAGTAGCCAAATGCAGTTCTCAGTTCGAAAGCAAACCGTAGCTATATCAAGCCACAAGAATTTGATTTAAGTGAATTCAACAGAAGTATAAAGGCAAACGGCAGAAAAATGACCGGCATCACTTTGGACTCAAGTTACTTGTTCCTGATGTTGGAAGTTCTCGTCACATGGTGCTAGTAATCACATGTATACGTATATTAATATTTAACACCATATGCGATAATTTTCTACAATATCGTAACGGATAGAAATAGAAGGAGAGGAAAAGAGTGAAAATGAAAATGAAATAGAAGTGATGTTATTTAGCTAGGATGATAAAAGAAATAAAGAGAGATAAAATATATGATCGATTGAAAGTCCTTTACTTTATTTTTCTTATGCTGCGTTAAGGAATATTTTAGCCGTTTTAATTAGTTTTCCTTTATTTCATCCAGTTTCATACCAGCACTTAATTGAAAAAAGAAAAGCTTGGCTTTTCTTTCATTTCCATCCAAATAATCCCATTTCCATTACAAATAAAATAACCAAACGCACCTATTTTATTCCATTCCCCTGGGCTTCATCAAACTGCCTTAGATTTCCTCCATTCCAAACGAAGTGTAAAACTCAAGTCCTATTTATCTTATCCTTATAATAAATTAGGGTTTAAAGTTATCATTGCAACCTTTTATCTTGTAATAAGTATAATATTCTCTTTAAAACCAATTTTAACAAATCTTATATCCAGACCATTGTCGAATATGATATGACAAAAACATGATTAATCCAACACACAAATTTTATGTGCTGCCTTTGTATCATGTTGTGCCAAAAATGTCACCCATAAATAAACTTTAACAACTTTTTCGAAGAAACATGTAAATCTTTCTATGATTTACAGAGGATTAATAGCTAAGAGAGGAGAATTGGAGTGATGAAAGCAGAGACGGAATGTTACTAAAAAAAAGAGGAGAATACATTAAAACACGAGATGAGAGCTATTAGCTAACAAAATTGTAAACTAAAACAGGGTTTGGTTTGTATAAATTTATAGAAATGGACAGTTTCTTATTTAGTTGTTATAAGTTTTGGTACAGGGTTAAAAAAAACATTCAGAGCACTAGGCAACTTAAAAAAAAAAAAAATGGTATCATATGGAGGATGAGATAAATCCTTATTTTTTTTATACAACTGAAATTTATTGGACAACTTAAGCCTTTATAATATTTTTATATTGTAGTATACTATTCCTATATTATCTATATGATTAAAGTAAAACTACCGCCTTTAGTATATTTAGTGTAATTATTTTTAGTTTAAATATTTTTAGTATAATGTTTTTAGCATATGGGCATAAAATATATTTCGTATCCCTGAAATCGTGAAAATTAAATAACATTTGGATATAATTAAATAAAGGTTGAATAGACATAGTTTTTTTTTTTTCCTTTTTTAGCATATTGGCATAAAATAGTTTTGGTATATTTGAAATCATGAAATTAAATAAGATTTGAATAGAATTAAATAAGGATTGAATAGACATAGTTTTTTTGGCTTAAAATATTTTTGGTGTTCCTAAAATCATAAAATTAAATAGGGTACTCTTTTTTTTTTTTAATATATAAGCATAAAATATTTTTGATATCTCTAAAATCATGAAATTAAATAGAGTTTGAAAAGAATTAAATAGGGATTGAATAGACATAGTCTTTTCCTTTTTTTGCCTAAGCATGTACCTTTAAACACCGACATAAAGCTTTGATACCATATTTAACCCAACATAAAGAAGTTACCTATGCAAAATACAATTGTAACTATGATTTGTAATTAACTAATTAAGGTTGTTCTCTTCCAACATATCAAAATAATATATTTATTTAATTTATATATGTTAGGTTGTTTTATTACATAAACATCGCAGTTGCGTTGTTTGCTTATAATTTTATATACCTAACAATTGACAACACAAAAATATTATCTAATATTGTGCATACCAAATGCCGTATAACTTGTACCTTTCAGCATCTCTTATGTCATGCGGTCCAATTTCTCTTGCCTAATCCTGTTTTCATAATCAAAAGCTAGCTAAGCAAGCGAGCGAGTCAACTAAAGGCAATTTATTAATTGACTAGACTTAAGATCAAAGAGGCACTTCAACTAGAAAGACTCATTAAAGCTTGAAACATCTGGGATGAGTTAAAAAGGTAATTTTAGTTTCTCACCAATTCAGTAAAGAATATAGAAAATTATTAAAATGGAATTGATAAAGAGTCAAAGCTGAAAGAAACGTAATTGATACTCAAAAGTAGCCCTTCACGGCAAACAATTCATTCTTTTGTTTTCATATAGGCTGTTAAAAGGAAGCTAACTCTTTGCATCTACCATTGTACGTAATAATTCATTTAAATTGACATACCAAGACCAAGTCATCAATTGACAAAATAAATTATTTTGCTTATTTTTCCATTAAATTATTATGTGATGATTGACCGCCACCATCAGCCATTGGCCACAACCTCCACCTTTCATCAACTACGGTAAAAGCCACCAATATTATTGCCCCCTAAAGTTACTAAAATAATATTGGGCAATCATAAGTTTTCCATCATAACAAATGATGGAAAAAAAAGGTTAATTTCATCCATAATACTTGAATGTTCTTGATATAATAATTTTGTATTTTAAAAAAAAAAAGTTTGATTCATAAAAATACCCAAGCACAAACCAAACCCATTCGCCATAACTAGAATCAAACCCAGAACCATTGCTCACAACCAAAAAATCCAAACCAAAACAAAACCACGACCCATAACCAAAATCAAACTGCCACTCACAACCAAACCCCAACACCACCTTCATCCCAACCACCTTTTCACTACCGAACCTCATAATTATTACAAAATTGGCTTATACCAAACTCGTAGAACTCTAATTTTAGACTCAGTTACTTACTTTTCCGATTTTGTTAGCAATTAAGCTTAAAAGTATCCTTGATTCCGACTTTGATACTTCCTATACCGTAGTCTTGAATTTCCCCAATTCTTAGGTTTTAAGGCTTCTAATGTGTTGAGTCGAGTATTGAATTCTTAAAAAGATTTGATTTTATGAGATGGGTTTGAGTGGCATTTTCATAAAAATTGAATTTTTAGAAAAGAGATTAAGAATTTGGCTTCATTTTGTTGCACATGTAATTTGATGCGTTCAATTTGGGGTTTAGTGGCAGTTGGTGATTTGGATTCAAAGGAGTGGCGTGTGAAGTGGTGGTGAATTGGTGGTTTGATTCACGGTTTTAGGATGTGTGATTATGTAAGTTTAATGGTTCGATGGATGTTGGTTTAGGGTTTAGAGTTGGGATTCAGTGGAGGTGACTATGTATGTATCTAGTTTGGTCGTCATTGTGGATTTGGGGCTGTTGGAAAGAGCGGCTAGCAGCGGCGTTGTTTGTTAGAGAGAAGGGAGGGGTTTTAAGTGAAAAATAAAATAAAGGAAAAAAATTAATTAAAAATGCACTACATGGAAATTAAAAATTAATCTTTTAATGTGTCATTCCTACCACATCAACATATCGCTAAACTGTTAATCGAATTTCCAACCAAAAGCACCTTGGAGGCAACATATCGCCGTATTTTTATCGAATTTTCAGCCAAAAGCACCTTGGATGCAACGTGCAAGATTTAAAAATTTTGAATATTTTTATGAGTACAAAATTTAGATACAAAATTGTTATATCAAGAAACTTCAGGAAATGTCAATAAAATTAACCCTTAAAAAAAATTACAGGAAACATTTTCTCCGAAACACACCCACCCTAAGTCGCACAAATCAATTCATCTGGGATTTCGTTGTGCATTATAAATAATGTTTAACAATAATGGGAACAATATGCCTCCAAGCACCGGTCCTTCTTCACGTGGAGACGACAATCCATGGAGTGGAGCTTCAAATGTCTGTATTTCTGAGGTAAATCAAAATCAGCAGATTGATAATAGATCGGTATGGACACCTTGAGCTGAATGCCTCCACATTGAAAGTCATAAGTGATCTAACCATTAACCGCTTAAAAAAGCTGCCTCTGTTGGTGAGCGTTCGATCCAACGAGGAGCAGCCATATGGTTTGATGGCAATTTCACTACTAATTTTGCCGTCAAAACATCCCAAACGAAGATCTGCATTAACCGTGCTCGTCAGTTGAATCAAATGAGAGGTTGCTTATGAAAATCAACTAACCTCGTTGCTGGGTTCATCTACGGATAAGATAAATTCTTCCGTATCATTGAAAACAACCTGCAAATAAAGATGATAAGCTACTTGAAAGAAAATAATTAGCAAGTTTGATGATGTTGTTTCGTTGATTTAAGAGGTCCAGAAATTTCTAGCATGCAAGCCGTTTCTCAAATGCCTCAAAAAGATATGGCAACAATGTCCCAATACCCGGCAAAGCAGCTGTGTGTGTGCAGCTCCAAGATACTGGCTGACCAACCTTCCCGTACCCACTTCCCAGAGCTTTATAATTGAATCTTTTCCAGATGAGAAACGTATCTGCAACATACAATTCCTACTATATTGCTGTGCTTAAAAAGCTTTGCATAAGTACATCACTTCTAAAACTTTTTCATTTAGCATATTGATTTTTCCAGGAGTGCAGAATCACTAGACTCCAAAATTCCATCCCACATACAAAACCACCATAATGTACATATGAGACAGCGTCACAGTATAGATCAGAAGACCCATCATTCTGTTTGGATTAAATAATGAAAGTAGACTTTATATTTTCATTATCAAAACATACAGAAAGAGATGAGAAAAGCTCTTCTTCAGAACCCAATGATTATAGAATCTAAATGTCAAAAAAATGGCTTAAGAAAGAAAAAATTTGAGAAAAATAAAATGGCAATAAATCTCAAAGTGTACCTTTGATCTCTGGTGATCCATGAGCACTGATAGAACATACACAATTGGCAGAAGCCCCATCCTAGAGTCCTATGGAACCATACCGTTATGCGCTGTTACATATATGCCTCCAGAAGATGAATATCTCACCTGCAACAGTTACTGAATTCAATATCTAATATTGAAGAATAGAGTACACTAAAGCAAAGAAGATTCTGGAAAGATAAGAAGAGCACTTGTCATGCCGATTAATGGCGGCATTAACCCCAAATTCTGGGATCTTCGCCAGCAGATAACATTGGAAGGTATTAACATCATACAAGTGTGGGATTTGATGATCAGTAGCTGTCAGATGATTTCATAAACTCCATCAATAACCAAGTTTTAACGAATCTTTCAGGACAGGGAAAGAAATAATGCAGTCCGTTACTGCATATTCCCCTGGTATATCTATGGAGAAGGAATTGACATATTTAGCTCTAGCAACAAAATAATGTGAACGTAAAACACTTTCCTGCGGAGTAAACAACTGTTTTATGGGTTTGTACTAACTGCATTCTGATATACAAAGCCAAGAATGGAAGACAAAAATGAGTACAGGAAAGAAGTTATATGATGACAATTGTCTGCAAATACCTCATATCTATAAACTCTATAGCAACATTTTCAATGTAAATAATAAATGCAAAACCTATTCATTAAAAATTTAAATTATTACTTCATTCGTTTTGGAAAATAAGTCAACCGCTTGAGACAGGGCCAAAACTTGAAAGATTAAACAATTCCAGAATCTTGCTTGCAAGAGTTCAAGATTCATGTTAACGAGTCATGCTTTGCATCTCGACCAAAATGGGTTCATATGTCTAAAACCCCAACCTGCAACATAACCCAAATTTTTTTTTTGGCCAAATTTTTAATTAATTATGTTTGGAGACCTAAACTCGTAATTTGCTCCATATAACAAAATTATTTAATACCACAGTTGGACCATTTATCGGTTAAGAAAACCTAAAATAAATTCTAACAGTCATCAAGTCTCTTGGAAAATTTTATTTAGGATTATAGGCCTTCATCAAATTAAAAGTCCACAAAAGCTTATTACTTAAGCTCTTATATAGGGCAAATTGCAATGCAGCAAACCAAAGTCCTGTAGCAATGTGACAGACAAAAGTCTTACAGCCAAAGTAAATCTACTAAAACGCCAAAAAGAAATTTATCAATTTGCTACATCACATCACTCCATTAAATTGAGCCATGACCTAATCGAATATTAGTAACAACATTAAAATTCATCACATCCTTTATCAGCCTTCAAGAGAGATTGCCAAAGAGTCCACATAGAGATAAAGTCGTCAGCGTAGAATTAAAAAGTGAGAATAGCTTAATATCCCCATCCCCCCTTTATCTTCTTCTAGCATTTTACATCGTCAAAGTGTAACAATGCACTAAAAGATCATTGGATGTAAAAAACACATTTAAATTGTTTAGATCCATCAACATACGCAAAGTAATTTACCTTCATACTATAAATTTATATAATTTATAAACCAAAGTAATGTAAATGCACAAAACACGATTCTCTTAAATAAACATTTAAAGAAATAGATATAACATCATCAGAAAGAAAAAAAGGCACATTCTAATGAGGCATAAGGTATGCAAAATGTAATTTGCATATTATATCAAGGAGGAGAACATGCTGAGAGTCACATCATACCAATATAGTTTAGAATATTTATGAGCAAAGTGGACATTTTATCATAACTAAAACTACCAAAGGCCTTAAATTTCCATTTTAAAACATCATTTTCTGATATATATAATTATAACGAAAATAATATGACAGAACACTTCAATATCATTTTCACAAAATTTCTACAAAAGGGTTAGAGCTTAGGCTATTAGCCTAAAAAATTCTTACAAACCAAACTTTAGTGGGCAGCAGGTATGTAAACAAGTTCAGGTGCTAGACAAAAATACAAACACAACCATGAATAGGTCCCAACAAGTTTGAGTCATCCGCTAATTGTATTGAGTAATTCTAATCCAAACCCATTGTATCATGTCATATTCTTGTCCAGATTGGTAAAGCCAGCTCTAGATGCAAGAAAATGACTGAAACATTATTAACAATTTTAAAATCAAATGACTATATGAGCAACAGAAACTGCACTCATATAGGAGATCTGAAGAACCAAACAACTGAAGATCCTGTTAAAGAAATGAACCCATACCAAGGAGGAGACGAAAATTGAGGCCACAGTAGCTGCCAAAAGATAATCCCCTGCAGGATGGAAAGATACTGAGCAGACATTATGAGTGTCCTAAAACATCAAAAAGACAA
Source organism: Combretum micranthum (assembly GCA_024138025.1). Lineage (NCBI taxonomy): Eukaryota > Viridiplantae > Streptophyta > Magnoliopsida > Myrtales > Combretaceae > Combretum > Combretum micranthum. The sequence goes on from JAMXBD010000615.1 coordinate 589,202, forward strand.
AAAATTCAAGATCAAACCTAAATCATAATAACATAATATTGTAGAAACCACAAGTTACTGTCAAAAGAGATGACGAGAAGCACCTAATTACTCTAAATGCTCTCTTTGCAGTAACTTTGGATAGGTCAAAGAACCTAAAAAATGATGTAACTGTCACCACACATAGCTGGAGACAATGTAGTCATAAGAGAGATCCACAAACGTGAGCTGGGCACAATACAAAACTAAACAAAGGAAGCCATCGAAGTAACTGCCATTATATAGCACTTACTTTATTGTTTGATCTTTGGCACCATGTTTCAGAATGGTAGTCTGAGGATGGAAATCCAACTCATTTATGGGCTGCAACCATATTAGAAGAGTAAATAACATCAATGTCCAGATTCTTCCCTACAAAAGATGACCATTTATTGATCAACCAAAAAGAAGACTAACATTACCATAAACATTTTTTATTTGGCTTTTTTTTTCCTTTTCTTTTTTTTTTTCTGGGCCTGAATAAATCCATTCTCTAGAGTGAACTTCAAGATATATCAAAAGCAAGGAGAATCATTTGTGCCTTATCCTCAGGGATTGCCATTATCACTTTTTCTTTTTTTTGGTTAGTTGAATATAAGACTATGAAAGATAGAGAGGATGTGGGTGCAGAGAAAATGATTCTCATCATTAAAAATTACATTAGCATTAGCTCTGTTTTGACTTACAAAATTTAATTAGTAATAGTTCTGTTGAGGTTTATGAATGATAATTGAAAAAGTGGAAGAGCAAGAGTCTGATTTAGATTGAGAAAGAAAGATAACAAGTAGAGTTTTAAGTTAGAACAAGAGCTTTAGGTCATCCCCACTCTCTTAACATGATCTATGCAAATAAGATCTTCAAAAGCATGACCACCCATAACATTTTCCTCCGGTAGCTACTATTATTTCAGCTTGGTTTTACTATATCTACTAATATTCTGCCACATGAATCATGATCAATGGCATATTCATTACAAATTTGCAGCTGCTACTCTTCCACACCTAACAAACCCTAGCTCCCCCATACCTTTCTTCCTAGTCTACCTAGCATGGACACTGCAGATAAGAGGATGGGCTCTAAGGCCAGGACCATTCCCATTAGTTACTAGCCCATTTGCAGCAATACCTTCCCCGTGAACATCGGCCATGTCCCCAAAGCAGAATTCAGGGAATTGCTCCTAGAAGTCATCAACAATCAAACAAAGTATCATCCTCTTTGGAGCCTACTGCCCACTGGACAATTTATTGTTTTCACTAATGATACCTGTATCTTAACTGATCAGGATGGTATGATTTTGCTTGGTGTAACCACTTTGATTGCCTCGCTTTGCGGCCCACAAGGTGGTTTGAATTCTACTGTGTGAAGCTGTTTCCTTTAATGCACAGACTTAAAGTAATGCATGAAGAAGTTAGCACCTGTTTGCAATAAAACAACTCTCGTGGCAAGGAATGAAACACATTCATTAACAGTTCGTTTACTTCACTGTAATTGCAATTCATTACAGCCTTATTTTTTACGAATAATTATTACAGTATTTAGTTCACTGAATAGCGATTCCACAATAAATTCCTATTACACGAAACATTAAATAGTCATTCTTGATTCAGACCTATGAATAACAATTCAATGCTGGAACTGTATTTTTTTCAAAATATCACCATTTACATAAAAAATTAATAAAGAAAAATCCTATTGCAGCTCTACTCATTCCTCTGTAATAGGAATTATATTACAACCTTATTCATTTAGCGAAGTGAACAAGTCATAAGTGAATTAGCTACCGGATTGTTAATTGCATGTAGTGATAAAGGCACACTTTTTAAAGATAAAGGTACAATGCCTACATCCAAAAAAACTGGAGAGTTTTTCTCGATGTCATGCAATTATTTGCACAATTGCACAACTTTAACACTGACTACATCTAAACAATTCTAAATACATCAGTGATACTTCTACCAATGCCGCAAATGGCCATATAACAATATAATATGATGCTCTAGAAACCTCTAGACATATCTTGTTTGATATCTCTTCTGAAGATAAGTAAGAGGAACCAATTAGTCGAGATCTCTCTTCAAAAAAGAGGGCGCTAAGAACAATTTGGATGTCTGAATGCAAGACACACACATACAATCAAGCTAAAAAGCTGTAAATATATAACAATTCATAATCTTCTCAATTTGTTTCCAATAACATCAAGAAGAATACAGGTAAGATGACAAACAAATTAAAGAATCACATTAGAATAATACAGCAAGTCAAGCAGCTGTAGCAATCAAGATATAACAATTAGCTGATCTCATACCCCTTTAGAACCTTACAGCCACACCAAAGACACTTAAAGCCAATGCTCTAGGATATTAACACCACGACAAAACGATTTTACAGACTGTCAACCCATTTGCATCCTAATGGAAAAGATTTTAGAAGGTTCCCAGAAAGTATTTGAAATTATACTTGTATGGCAAATTATTTCCAGCAGAACGTATGAGATCGAAGCAGCACTAGCAAACTTTCACCTATTTCCTTCCCTCTTTTCCATCTTAATGGGCGCACAAGAAGTGGAAAGATAAGCAACAGGCTCATTGAAATAATCAGCACATGACAAAAGAAACAAGAAAAGAGAAAAAGAACAATGGTGGGTCAACCATTTGAAAACCAATCTGGATACTCTTATCTGTATAAACAAGAGAAATCGAGTTGCTGTCTTTACTCCAAATTTTATTCTGACCATTGTGAATAAAAAAGGAAGGCAAAAAATTACATGATCCGGCAAAACCAATTCCCACTCTTCAACCGTAAAAATGTTCAGAGTATGTTTGATTCGGTTGCACTTCAAATAACTCAGAAATGCTCTTACAAAAGAATAACAGCATAAGGGGAGGGGGAAAAAAAATTCTCCAATGCCATTTCCCTATTCCCCATCAGTTTCCAAGGGCATTAAAACTCCGAGATGTATTAAAAGGCTTGACGCATCATCTTCTTTGGCTTTTTCACGAAACTCAATCGAATCTTCTTCAGTTGCCTTCTTTTCCGAGCCATTTTCTCAGGAAAGGTCTCTCTCTTTTTCTCTTTGTGCTTGTCCTTGGCTTTCTTCTTCATAAACCGAGAGTCTATCTTATAAGCCTTAGGTTCAACAGGCACTCCTCTATTCAAAGCTTCATTAAAAAGCACATTTGCTCTATCAAGTCGATTGTGGCCACACAATTTACCCATCAATAAATCGTATGTCTTGATACCTGGCTCACATCCATCAGCTTTCATCTTCTTAAAAACACTCAAAGCATGATTAACCCTCTCGATCCCGCACAAAATCTTCAAGAACCCGTAATAATCCGTCTTACTCAATGTATACCCCGCAGATTTCATCCTATCAGTCATCTCATCCCCTTCTCCCACTCTTGCCGCCTGATACAAACTCCTAATCAACATGAGGAAAGTCTCCTCATTTGGATAACACCCCCACTCGCCCATCCTATGAAACAACTTCATCGCATCCTCAGTCTTCCTAATCTTACAATAATTCCTAATCAACACATTAAATGTTTCCACATTTCTAGGAACCCCATAGTAATCCATATCAACCAAAACCTTCTCCACTTCAGAATTCATTCGAAACGGATCCTTCTCCCTGCATAGCTTACAAACACAATCCAATATCGCATTATATGCAACCGGACCGATCTCAAAACCACCCCTATACATCTCTCCAGCCATCCTCTTAGCCTCATCCAATTTACCATCAACACACCATCCTTTGATCAACATATCGCAAATACCCTCATCGGGGAAGAACTCATTAGCTAAATTCTTAACCATTTTCTCTGCATAATTAGCATAACCCTTGTCACACAACTTCTCAACTACTAATCTCAGTGATCCTTATCCCTTTTAAGCCCATAATCTCTCTCCATCCTCTCGAAAAACCCAACGGCTTGCACCGGCCTACCAGCCCTAACAAACCTATCAATTACACATTCTAGGGTTTTAGCACTAAAAACCCCTTTGTCCTTCCCGCTACTTAAAACCTCATGAATTGCTTTGAAATCCTTACGACGACCAAAGTAATCCACGAAGTACGAAACCGTCTCATCATCATGACTAAAATTAGGGTTATGATCAAGCCAGTGGTAAAACCCTATAATTGTACGGCCTGCATCAGGAGAGATATTGAGAGTCGAAAGTACCAATTCCTTCGTCGGGATGACGTGAGAGAAGTGAAGAGTAAGACGCGGAGCAACTGAGTCAGGGGCCGAGTTCGAGTTCGACTCGGTTTCTTCGCTTAGCTCAATGGAAATGGCTTTGACTAAAGAGTCTGATTCTACGTATTCCTTCGTTGGACTGGCGCCATACAAGCGACGATGAAGAAGCTGAGCAACTGGGTCCTTGGAGATTAACTCATCGTTTTCTTTAATCTCTTTGGCGATGGACTGAGCTGCAAAGGCGCGAGCTTGCTGCTTGTATTCATCGTTTTGTGCTTGGGAAGTGGGATTTGCGGTTGATATTTTCCTGTAGAGAGAGAAAATAGAGAACGAATGGGGATGCCGGGTTTGGGGATTAGAGGTGGCGTGGGAGGAAAATGCGGGAGTTCGGAGAAGACGATAATGGCGGTTTGGGGATGAGGAGAGAGAGTGGGACGCGGAGATGTAGCGAAGAAGAGGTGGTTTCTTCGTTGCAGACATCGCAATGGCGGCATTTTCAGCCGGTGTGTGAGAGGAAGGGAGTGAGAAAGAGGAGGAGGAAAGAGACCAAGAAGACCGTGAGGAAAACCTAAACTGGGTCCGGACACAGATATTGGACTTTCAATTGGAAGTGGGTTTTTTGGCCCAAAATTAAAAGTGGAATTCTTACAGCCTAGGCTGTCCACTGTAGTCTTCCCTATAACTTGGCATTAATTTTGGGGCAAATGCTTTTTAATTTTGTACAGAAACTTAATTTAGTATTGAATTTTAAAGTTATTAATTTAAATTCAACCAAATTTTTTGTAATTATATTTATAATCCCACTAACAAAGCATGCTTTATTTATAATGTGAAAGAAGTTAACCATCGAATCACTAAAATAATTTATATTTCATTTCCTATATTTATTAAAACAAATTCACCCTTAAATGTTGATAAATTTTGATGCAATTTACCCATATTACATATTATAAAATATGTCTTAATATATAATATAGAGAAGAGATGCATATAGGATATATTTTATCATATTTATAATACATATTTGTTGTATGTAATATGTAAAATAATATAGGTATGTTATATATAAATTTGTATATATATTATTTTATTTATAGCATGTATATGTTGTATGAACTATGTAAAATAATGTGTATTTTATATTTAAATTGGATATATATATGGTGAACGAATATACATCATACAATATATTACAACCAATTCTAAATATAGGTATACAATATCTAGTATAAAATTATATATATACATATATATAATATAACAAATGATACTTATAATAGCACTTAATTCACATGTGTATAGGCATTACAAAATATGTGCATAAATGTTATTGTTGATAAAAATATATAATATATTTTAACGTATGCGTTATATAAATGCATAACTTAAAATACAACATATATATACACACACACAAATATATTGAGATGATATATAGCATATAATATACATATTTAAAAGCATAGGATGTATACATATTTATTTACATCTTAACATAACACTACAATTTTTATTTTTTATTTTTTGTTTCGGTGAATGAAAACTTAAATTGAAGAAAGAAAGCCAAGTACAAGATAATTTAAACGGTAACTAGTCTGAGTAGAAATAAAAAGGGTGCTGGAAATGTTTTCTGAAATAGAAATATCGACAAAGTAGGAACAAGCTCCAGCTAATTACTACTCCAAGTTGCTATGGCATCAAATCCCTCCGGACATTAGACTATTGTAAAATTTTTATTTGTAGCGGATTAGTATCGGTTTAATATCGTATCAGTTTGGTATTAGTTTGATTTAGTTAATTTATGAGTAAAAACTATCGGTTTTTCATTAGTATCATATATGTATCAATCCATTATGAGTTTGGTTTAAAAACGATACCAAAACGACAGCAAAACGAAGATTCAAACAGGCCCGATTTAAAATTAAGAGCATCGAAGGTATCACTATTGAAGGCAATCTAATCAATTGCATCTTTGCAATCTGATTCAATAATGATATAATCATGATCAAAGGTATTAGCCAAACTTTAGACATCTCTCGCTTAGGCAATCATAGAAGGTATTTCCACTTCAAGGAAAAACCAGGCAGCAACTTTTTTTACAGCTCCGCCAAGGACTTGGCCTTTTACATTTCTCACTAGGACGCCTATACCTGCAAAATTCTTGTCGGCCATCAAGTGATGGTATTAGAAGGACAGTTAGGCCCAAGATTTCTTCTCTTCCTTAGATTCCAAAATTTATACGCTGCGGCACAAGCCTGCCTAATCCAGTTTAGGTTACTCTGGTTGTTGTTGAAGCACCGTTTGTTTCTCTTTAACTAGAGATGCCAAAGAGTGAAGGGAAGTAAGCACCGAATAGGATAAAAAGGAGACTTAAGGATGTTCTTATTCCTGCGAAGGAGGGATTTGAGCCATCTCCCGAGGTCATTACTGTTGGTGCTGGGCGTGAGGACTGGGCTAGGCCAAGAATACTACTAGCATGACTCAGCTCCTGGCAAGATATGAGGAGATGATTTGTGGTCTTGACTTCGCCGGAGAAGGTGCAAGTGTTAGGAATATCCAACCCTCTCTTGATAAGATTATCCTTGGTTGATAACCCATTTTCCAAACATCACCAAATACAGGGAAAAGGCGTAAAAAGTGCCTATATTTTGCAATATGAGTAATTTAGTTGCTGAAATTTCAAATTTTACTATTTCAGTATCTCTAGGAACACTAATATGAGCAAACAAGTAAAACTAAAGACACAAAAAATGCTAAGTTTGAAAGTTCATACACTAATTTGCCTAAATTACAAAGAATTGTACTTTAGAACTGCATTTAGGAGAGGCAATAGCCTTCCATACTCATTCCAAGTTGTTATCACATAGGAACAATATCCTTACTAACTTCTGGTAAGCAGATTTAATGCCGAAATGTCCATTGAACTCCTTAAACCAAGCGACAGTGTCTTCTTCATCTGAATAAAAGCATCCACATTCATTGAATCCTTCACAAGGTCCTTAAAGTATCATATCAATATCTAAATGAACTTTTCTTCCGAAGGACCTCACTACTGTATTCGTAAGATCCTTTACATAAGTTCCTTCACTTCTTTTTATATTTTTATGAATCTCATTTACTTTTACACAATACTTACCTTTTATAAAATAATAATAAAATATTTCGAAAAAACTCACTTTTTAGGATCATTCGCAAAAGACCCTAAAAAGTTGAAGAAACTTCCACATCTATAAGGACATCAAAAAATGAGGTCATTCACTTACAAACCCATGTCAAGGACCTCAGATGTGGATGTTCTAAGGATCAACAAAAGTGGGTCTGAGCCTAGCAATAATATCATCGTCAATGGGGCAAGAAATGACCTCCTCATTCCAAAAAGAGGGATTAATCCAAACTTGGTTTAAAGTGATAAGTAAGATATCGGGCTCGAAAGGGCCATAGTTACATTACAACTACAATTCTCACATTACATTTATTGTTTGTCTAATATTAGTGGCTTTTACTTTATTTCACATTTTTTTTATTTTACATTGTAACTAATAAAATTAAATTTCATTTGTAAAATAAAAAAATAGTTGACTAAAAAAATTCTCAATAGATACTCTTTATCCATTAATGGTTATACAAAAATAGAAATTAGATTATTAACACTATAAATTTTTAGGCTAATGTTACCTCAACTTTCAATTAGTCAATTTCACTAGCTAACATGGCACCATCGACTAATAAGAACATGCTATGTGTCAAGTGATGTAGCCATTTATAATTATTTTTATATATTTTGTCATTATACTTATTATTATCATTATAATTAATGTTATTTTATTAATTTATAATACTAAAATGGGCTTAGTGAAGACTTCAGCTTAAGCTTTTACATAACATACCCAACCCTAATTGAAATAGCACAAGTCAAGTCCATACTCGTCCAACAAGCTCAGCTTTTTGGATTATAGGCTCTTCCAATTACACATAACGTACTAAGCAATTTGTCAGAGATTTAACGATATAAGACATCAAAGTATCATATATCTCATAACAAGTCCCCTTGGTTGTGTATGTCACTTCTATATTTTCTCCAAGCAGTCCAAAACAAGCATCCCTTTCTAAATCTGCAGGATTCCCAAACAAGCATCGCTTCCATATATTCTCAAAGAATAAAATTTATTAGTGATGGGAGTGGAAATTAGGCATTCCAATTCATCTTTAAGGGTCTGTTTGGATGGTTTGTTTTTCTTCCATATCTATTTTCTTTATTTAAAATGATAAATATAAATATGTTTGATTTACATATATATTTTATCTATATTTGATCTATTTGATCTTTTGATGAAAATTATCAACTTTTTTTTTATTTATATCTATTTATTAATAAATAATTTGTTAGAAAAAAATTTAAAAAAAATCAATATCTGGCGAAAAATACCAAACAAACAAACCCTAAATCTAAATCTGCAAGATTCCATGTTAGCTTTGTCAGTAAGTGATCAATGATAGGAGTGGAAACATCGTCCTTATACATTTTATTCGATTCATGAGTTACGGTCGCATATGTTCAGCTATTGACATGAAAACACAAGATTTGATTAAAAAAAAAAAAAAAAAGGCAACTTGCACAAGTGCTATTGGTGATCTACCATACACATAATGGGGACAACAAGATTGAGCCAACATTAAAAATCTTGTCAAGTATTGTTTCATTTTTTTCACTCTCTTCCTTGTATTAATTATTCTCAACAACATTAATATATAAGAAAATTTTAAATCCCAGAAGCTCTAATAATGTTGTCATGAGACACATTATCAAGACAGAAAATGTCATAAATAACATGTATTATGAATAACATTTATTATAAAATAAATTTTTTGTTTTTTCTTTTAATTTTAAGTGTAAAACTACATCATTTATATGCATTTATTATAAAAAACACATTGAAAGAACTTTTAAAAATGTTTTTTTTAATACCAGAGCAGAACTTGCTTATGTGTTAAAGTTAAAATTTATAATAAATACTTGTAGAACTTGATTATATGATTTAAAAAAATTTCAAAACATTTAGAAAATTATAAAATAAAAACTTTGAAAGCACATATGTACTAATTAGTTTTAGAAGATTAGTAATACTTTCATATAACTTGAAAGTTTAAGTACATATCATTAGAATTTTTTCAAAATAAAAATTACAAGTACTTTCATAAAAAATTAGTACAAGTTTTTTCTAAATAAAAATTTCTAAAAGATAGTTCATAGATTATAATCTTAACCCAAAAGCAATTACAACAAGAAAAACAAAGTGTTATTATTTTCATTTTATATCATAATTTTTTTAATCAAAATGTTTTAAGATAGGTATAGGGTATCTTGAAACCTATATGCTCTATAATATAGGGTCCAGGGTGAGTATAGGATTTGAAGACCTCATATCCGTACCATTCCTTATAAAAATAGGTTTTAAAAAGGGTTAATAATAAAAATGGTATATGAACTTTTACAAAATATTCAATCGGGTATTTGAAGTTTCATTTTGAATAATTTGGTATATAAAGAAAATTTTTGCGGACTTTTTTTCATATTTGAAAGTTGATGACGGATATAAAAAAAGTCATCGACAACTTTATTTAGGTACCAAAATTATCAAAACTAAACTTCAAGTACCTTGTTAAACTTTTTGTAAAAGTTCAAGTATCAAATTGTTCAAAATAAATTTAAGGTACCTAATTGAACCTTTTGCAAAGTTTAAGTACCATTTTTAATATTAACTTTAAAAATAAAATACTTATTCCCTACCTTGTGGCTTCCAATACCTATCTGAACCCTCCTTGGTTAAGCAGGATATGGAAGGGTACCTTGAAATACAAGGTTGTCTGCTCACCACTAGTTGCAATGATTTACAAATGTCGATTTCTTCTTCTTCTTTTTTTTAAATATGTTCAAGCCAATTAATGAAGTCAAAAAAATATTTTATATTTTGTTGGATGAAATTATGATATTGAGGATATTTTACGGAATTATGGCAAGTTACAGACTTAAAATATATGTATAGCTTTATGTGAAATTATGAAATTTTTATATATTTACAAAACAATATTAAAATAGTTTTTGTAACTTTTTATATTTTTATTTGAAAAGATTTAATAAATGGAATTATTTTATGAACTAGTAACTAAAGGTACAATTTTTAGAGGAAAATTACTAACTTTTGTAATAAAATTATGAATATTTGTTATTCATATTTCATATACAAAAATAAAATAAAATAAAATAAAACTACAATAAAAATGCCCACATTGTGAACAAATGTAGAGAAAAAAGAAAAATATATTTCTGTCCACCTTGTATCCTGAGGTAGACAATGGCTCCAATTCAGCCTGGCCTTAAATCAACCTTGAATCGACAGGCAACCCAAAGCCGGCCCACCTAGAGCAGGGCTGGTCCAATCCTGGTTGAACCGACAGTTCAAGGGTCGGTTTAAGGCCCTTTGAATCGGAAAAATAAAAAGAATTACCAAAAAACTTTAAAAAAGAAGAAGAAAAAGTAGAAACTAAATTTATATTAGTTTATTATACAAATTTTACAAT